>CM061561.1:9598284-10198284 GCA_030864225.1 Capsicum baccatum var. pendulum | reverse complement strand
TAATTATGAGTTTCATAGCAACAGTTTCATAATTACATAATATAACAAGTTGTATTTTGTATTTTTGTAAATTGTTGCTACAAAAATACAAATACATGTGATTTTTACTGCCCTTATAATCGATATGTATTTTGTATTTTTGCAAACTGTTGCTACAAAAATACAAATATATATGCTACAAGATGTAATTTGATAAAAGTGCTGTTATTTTTTGTAATATTTAAGCATGCTACTTTATGTATTTTTTCCTTATTATAATTACATCAGAACAAAAGGTACATTAAATTATTGTGTTTGGACTTAGAGTAATGATTGAATACTTCAACCAATGAATAGTCACATCACAATGAAAAGCATTTGTGTGAACCGTATATTACGAATTACAATACATTAAGCGCAACCTTATAGGTTAAACTCATCAAATTTAAATCTTAGATGTGGCACTGATAGTCACAAGGATCTGCATGTTCAATACATTTTGAGGTTATCATTAATTGATCTTTCATTATAGGTATCTTTTCGATAAAGAAAAAATATTTTGAAACGTGTTGGCCATTTAGAGTAAAGAGTACGTTCTAAATATTCACGACAAAATCTTTGACCACATCATAATATCATTGTAGAGTAAGTACATTACAAACTATGTGACGATCATAGAATACCTAATTCTCTCTAGCTCTTTAACTTTTTCATGCTTGTTTATTAGTAGAGGTTCGTTACCTCGTTAGGACGGGTAAGGTACGGTCTAGCCCTCCTTGCTTGTATTATGAAACACACAGATCTTATTAATAGTTAGCAGTAACTTGGACTAGTCTAACTATTATCTTCCTATATATATATTTGGAGTAGCCTTTCGTTATATTCCCACAACCAACTTCCATTATACCTTAATTGCATACTTATTTCTTAATTCCCACAATCAACTTTTGAACTATTTGATCCTAAACATGGCCTACAACCAATTCCGTGCCGCAAAGATCAAAGCATTTCCCTTCTAAAATTCAAGCAGAACTTTACTATAGATCCCTCGGACTCTAATTGTCTTCCAAAAACGAGTTCATGGAATGTGAGCAGAGATTGCTGCTCATGGGACGGAGTGACATGTGATGAGACGACTGGCCATGTCATTGAGCTTGACCTCAGTTCCAGTCAACTTGTGGGGAAGATTGATTCTAATAGCAGCCTATTCCAACTCTCTCATCTCCAGAGGCTCGATCTTTCATCGAATAACTTCTCTAATTCTCACATCTCTCCTGAATTCGGCAGATTCTCGAGCTTGACGCATCTTGATCTTTCTGAGTCCTATTTCTCAGGTCAAATTCCTCCTGAAATCTCGCATCTTTCCAGGTTACAGTCTCTTAATCTCTACCAGTCATTTTCAGTTGATCTAAGACTCGAAGCCCATGATTTTAAGTTGCTCCTTCAGAACTTGACCCAATTAACAGAGCTTGATCTTAGTGGCACAAACATCTCTTCCACCATTCCTCTGAGTTTCTCTTCCCATTTAATAACTCTCAGTCTGGGAGGGACAGGATTGTGTGGGATAATACCTGAGAGTATTTTTCACCTGCCCAACCTGGAAACACTTGACTTAAGTAACAATGATCAGCTCAGTGGTTATTTTCCAAAGACCAAATGGAACAGCAGTGCATTTCTCATAGAGTTACTGCTCGATGAAGTGAATCTTTCGGGTAATTTCCTGCCTGAGTCTCTTGGTTACCTAACTTCACTGCAATATTTGGATCTTGCATATTGCAGCCTTAAAGGGCCAATTCCTGAATCTCTTTCAAATCTCACCAGCTTAGTGGGGTTGTTACTTCATGGTAACATCCTGAATGGAACAATACCATCAGGGATGTTCTCCCTTCCATCACTAAGTAGTTTATACTTGAGTGACAACCACTTTTCTGGTCTGCTTGAGGATTTCAACTCCAATTCACTTGTCTGGATTAATTTAAGAAATAATCAGCTGCAAGGCCATCTTCCCAACTCAATTCAAAACCTTGGGGACCTAACATGGCTTGATCTTTCCTTCAATAATTTTATTGGTCATGTGGATGTCAGCCTCTTTTCAAGCCTCAAACATCTTTCGTATCTTGATCTTTCCTTCAATAATTTTAGTGGTCTTGTGGATGTCAGCCTCTTTTCAGACGTCAAACTGCTTTCGTGTCTTGATCTTTCATACAACAGTATCTCATTGACCAATGAGAACAAAGTTAACGTTACTTGGCCAGAATCTCTTGAAACTTTACGATTGGCCGCATGTGAAGTGAAAGAACTGGAGTTTCTAAGATCCGCAAAGCAGCTTCAGGTGTTGGATCTTTCAAATAATAAGATTCAAGGAAGGATTCCTGATTGGGCATGGTCTAACTGGATGTTCTCATTGCACAGTCTCAATTTATCCCACAACATGCTGACAAGTGTTGATTCAATCCCTCTTCAGTTTGTAGGATTCATTGATTTGAGGTCCAATTTGCTTCAGGGTTCGCTACCTATTCCACCAAATTCTACAACATATTTCTTCATATCAGACAATAATCTTAGTGAAGAAATTCCTTCATCTATTTGCAATTTGGCTTCACTGGTGATGCTTGATTTGGGAAGAAACAATTTTCGCGGAGAAATTCCTCAATGTTTGGGAAAGATCACCGCCCTCGAGGTTTTGGATATGCGCCGGAACAATCTTTCTGGGAATCTTCCAAGTGCTTTCAGCAATGGAAGTTCACTGAGAAGCCTCAACTTGCATGGCAATAAACTAGAGGGGACAATTCCACGATCTTTGACCAACTACAACGAGTTGCAGGTTCTTGACTTAGGAGATAATCATCTCATTGACACATTCCCCATGTGGTTGGGAACTCTTCCAAAGTTGAAAGTTTTAAGCTTGAGATTCAATGAATTGCATGGTTCCATTGGAACTTTAAGAAATGAAAACTTGTTTCCTAATCTTCGAATGTTAGACCTCTCTTCGAATGCCTTCACGGGGAACTTACCGAAGAGTCTGTTACAACATTTGAAGGCCATGAAGACAATTGATCCATCAAAGATGGAGCCAAGTGATGGGTATTATCAAGACACGGTAGCTGTCATAACAAAGGGATTGGAGCTTGAAGTTGTGAGAATCTTGTCTTTGTACACCACTGTCGATCTTTCAAACAACAAATTTGAAGGACATATTCCAAGTATTGTGGGAAATCTCGTTGCACTTCGCGTGCTGAATTTATCTCATAATGGATTGGAAGGCCATATACCGCCATCACTTGGAAATTTATCTGAAGTCGAATCACTGGACCTTTCATATAACCATCTTACGGGGGAGATACCACAACAACTTGCTTCACTTACATTTCTTGCATTCTTAAATCTCTCCCACAATCATCTCCGAGGATGCATCCCTCAAGGACCTCAATTCGCTACATTTGAGAACTATTCATATGAAGGCAATGATGGATTACGTGGATTCCCAGTTTCCAAAGGCTGTGGCAATGATCATGTGTCTGATACCTTATCTGGACCAGATGATCAAGAAAGCGATTCTGAATTTCTCAATGATTTTTGGAAATCGGCTCTCATGGGTTATGGAAGTGGACTATGTATTGGATTATCCATAATATATATGGTCTCAACCAGAAATCCGATATGGCTTGCAAGAATCCTTTTGAAACTGGACCACAAAATTATTACGAGAAGGAAAAAGATGCAGCGACTTCTAAGGAATAACAGAAGAAGAAACAATCGCAGTATAAAATAAAAGTAAGATGTAACTTTCTTTTCTGTAAAAATCAGACAGTAAATAAACAAATTTGAATATGCAGGTGTTTGATTTTTAGTTTCTTCGTAATATTATGAATTTGAGGATGCATTTATCAAGTTTACGTAAGATTTTAATGTATTCAATAAATGTTGTGTGCATTGAGTGAAGTGTATGCATTCTTGTATTCATCGCTGCTGCGGAACGTGTGCTCAAGTTATGCATTAGTTTAAAGATACTAAGCGTGCGATGGAAAAAAAATTAATGACTCCGCGATTGGAAACAAGATATATAGACAGCAAAAATGGTGTTGATAAAACAAAATCGTATCAGCAAAAGTATACAAAAATGGAACTAAGCAAATCTGAATCTATCAAAAGATCAGTATGAGTATAAAGGTCCCAAGATAAAACTTACTTCAAAGTTTCAATTCTTTCAGAGAGTAAAAAGAGGAAAAATAACAAAACGAAAAAGCATTTACCCTGACACAAGCATCGATCCACAGCTCGACTACACGAGCTACATGTCATTGGGAGTCAACTTCAATTTACCGCTGCTCCAAGATTCAACGATGCATTTATGCTAAATTAAAATAAAACATATTAACTTTAATGTCAATAGGTTTCAAAGAAAATCGCCTCTTTCTCTTCAGTTGTGATCGAGCTTACTATAGGTCAAGGTGGAACTTGAAATTAATGAAACGTGTGGAGTAAAAGTTTTAGCATTGACCAAGTCAATTTTATTAATGAGCTGAAAGCGTGTTATATCATTGACATTTTGTCGAATCAACGTGTCTTGTACCATTTTGCTATCAGCATCTATTGTATGTTTTTTAACTTAATTAATGATACTTCAAGTGTTAGAGCCGTGACCCGAGTTTTGTTGATTCCGCCATGAAAGTTTTGCGGTGCGATTCATGTTTGTGATTTTTAATAAGGTCTGTGGTGGTGCGATCCACGTATTATGTAAGTGCAATTTAGTGGGCTGTTTCGGGGAAATTGAGACTATTATCTTCAACATTGTACTCTCTCCCCATTATAGTGAAATCTCCCCCCGTGGTTTATCTAGCATAGGTTTCCACGTAAATTTTGTGATTTCTGTAATTAAGGATAACAAGATACAAATTATATATACAAGCATATGGAGCCTCAGACACTTTCGTTTTTACTTTTGAAACCAACGACATAGTAATATAATATAATGTACGGATGCACTGATTTATACATTGAACATTAACGAATTTACTTTTCTTGAAGAAACTGATTTTTTTTTTTTTTTTAAAATTCAAGTGAAAGGGATTTGTGTATTAAGTAGCTTTCATTGAAATTTTCCCTCACTTGATGGTCATTAAACCTCGCTATTTTCTATAGAAGGAATTGATTGATAACTTTATTTGAAATTGCACTTACCATCCGAGGATATTGTGAAATATATAGGTGCAATTACTCCATCCTTAAATATAGGTCTTCGGTTTGAAGTTTTGAAATAGAGTTCTCGTTAACTAAATGTCTATGCTCTTATTATTTTACCAATTGTATAAGTGAAATGATCCTATTAAATGTATTTGAGGAAAAATAAAAAGAAAAGTAGAAGAAGACTTAAATGCATAAAGACTAGAAGACTTCAATGCACAAAGACTAAGTTGCCCTTGGCCATTAAAGTAAAGAGTGCGTTCCTTGTGAGTATTCACATCAAAACGAAAAATCTAAGTTAAAGGGATTTGCGTATTGAGTAGATTTCATTTATAATTTTCCTGGCAAAAATTATGTAAGGACTTGGAAAATCTCTACTTACGCTTTTATGATAATTCGAGACTTCGCTTGGAATTTTTACTCATTGCTTGGATTTTTTTGTTTCTATTCTTGAGAGTAAATTCATGTTTAAGTATATTGCATGTATTTTATATATATCTTGACCTTAATAATTGTAATTTTCTCACCACTTTCTTCTTTGAAATTGTGCATACCATAGAAGAGAACAAAATCAATTGAATTATTCCAATTAGCTATTAGAGTGAAGAATATGTTCATTTAAATTGAAAGGACATATGTGTCGTAGAAAAAGTAAGAGACAAATTATTTCTTGAAAACAATTGGATCGTGTCATTGAAGATTTCTATGAAAGTGACTTCTCCCCTGACTTGAAAATGACAAAATTTCTATGAAAATATTCACTTATAGTGTAACATTATGACGTTTAATCAGTTTTCGGACATTTTTATAGGCTTTTAAGCAATAATATTTCAGTTGTGTCTTAACTCCTAGACTATATTCCTTTTTTTCCCCCCCCCCCCCCCCCCTAACTTGTGTTTTTCGCCCATTTATTTGATAATTAGGCCACTTTATATTTTTCATCAAACCATTCACACTTCTTGGGCACCCATAAGTGATAAGACTCATAATTGTTTGTGAATAATTTTTGTTTTAATAAAATAAATTGTGATCATCATTTGCATTGGACAACATCATTGAAGATTTCTATGGACATTATTTAATTCTTTGCAATTGGATTTTTTCTTTATTATAATTTTGTGTTTTTGTTTTAACAAATTACTAACAATTATTATAAGCGTAAAATTTAGAAATAACATACTTATCCCCTTAATTATGAGTTTTATAGCAACAATTTTATAATTACATAATATAACATGTTGCATTTTGTATTTTTGTAAATTGTTGCTATAAAAATACAAATACATGTGATTTTTACTGCCCTTATAATCGATATGTATTTTGTATTTTCGCAAACTATTGCTATAAAAATACAAATACCTATGCTACAAAATATAATTTGATAAAAGTGCTGTTATTTTTTGTAATAAAATATTTAAGCATGCTACTTTATGTATTTTTTCCTTGTTATAATTACATCAGAACAAAAGGTACATTAAATTATTGTGTTTGGACTTAGAGTAATGATTGAATACTTCAACCAATGAATAGTCACATCAGAATGAAAAGCATTTGTGTGAACCGTATATTACAAAGTACAATACATTAAGCGCAACCTTATAGGTTAAACTCATCAAATTTAAATCTTAGATGTGCCACTGATAGTCACAAGGATCTGCATGTTTAATACATTTTGAGGTTATCATTAATTGATCTTTCATTATAGGTATCTTTTCAATAAAGAAAAAATATTTTGAAATGTCACACCCCTTTTTACGTACTCCAAAAAATGTATATTTTAAGTCCGAAAGAGTTTTATTATTTAAGTGACAAGAAATGAAAATTTATTTCGGAAAAGGATTATTTATTTAGAGTCGCCACTTGGCATAATCCGGTGTGAAGTCACATTTGGAAAATCCTTTTCGAAACCATTTGACTCTTAAACTGATTTGCGAACAGAGATTCCGACTAAGGAATTCTGTTGACCGAGGGGAAGGTGTTAGGCACCCCTCGATCCCGTGGTTCAACCACGGTCGCTTGAGTAGAGTGTATCAACTATTTTGGCATTACGAAATGTATAAACCACACAAAAGCAAGCAAAACAATCAAACAAAAATAAAACAATCCGAAATGTAAAATTCAGTACAATTATACAGTCCAAAAATAAATAATGCGGAAATATAAATCTAGTCTACTCTAGTCTACGCTCTACCGCCTCACCCGACGCCTCGGGCCTTCACCACGAACATCTTCCAAGTACAAGGTACTTCGGGGCATTCCCCAGATAAATCAATACAAATCCTTCGGGGCATTCCCCGGCCAAATGAGTACAATTTAAACTTTTCATGCAATAAAGTAGAAAGTATCATTCAAGCACTTATTCAAAACACTCCAACAAATTGTTATTCCTAAATTTACCTACCCGGCCTACGTTTGCCTACGCTTTTGCCGGCCTTATCATGGTACTACTGCATATCAAGCATACTTATATTTAAACCAACTTAAACCACAAGTCTTTAATCAATTCAAATTCACCATTTTATCAAATTCTCAATTTCGTCCTAATTTCATTTTTATACTAAATTTTCACAATTCACCATTTCTATTTCAACAACCCAACACTCACTTTTCAATGAAATTAAACATCAAGTCAATATCCAAATAACAACCTATCGCCAATCAAGACAACATGCATTCATCACCAGCAAGTATCAAACAACACCCGAAGCTTAATCCAAACACCGAAGCATAGTAAGCAATAAAATAGAAGAGGAAAAGAGTAGAATTAGACCTTGCGATAGAACGTTTCTTGTAGGATAATAAAGAAACCCGGGACAGGAATCCTCGAACGGAAACCTCCACAGTAGCAAAATCCACTCAGTATCAAGAATGTACTACCCGAACGGCGTGAGAATAGACGAACCCAAAACCCCGATCAATACGACAGAAGATCTAACCGATGTAGCTTGAGCTCCGGTAAGCTCAGACAAGACAGAAAGAGACGGACCAAAATTCCAACGATCCTCACTGTTTCTCGATGTTGAATGACGGTTTCATGACGAGGATGAGGAAGGGGTTCTAACCAGTTTTCTGGCGACAGTTCAACCGAATTGGAGGGACGGAATCGGAGCAATGTCGCGGCTTCCGATAACCAAAGCTTCGGTCACAGGAAAATTTCAACTTAAACTTAAATGGGTAGTGACAGAATCGGAGCAACATCGCAGGGTCTGATAACTAGAGCTCCGATCACCGCAAATCTCTCTATTTATCTCTCGCTACTGATTCTCTTTGCTAACCACTCTAAATCTACTCTATTCTCCCACTCACTGTGTGCGTATGGTGTATATGGCGTGAATGATGATGAAGTCGAAGCAAAAAGGAAAGCCATTCCCCTTTTTGTATTCCTTTTGTGTATGAGAATTTCAACCCATCGTGAGGATGATTGCCATTTTTTAGTGTATTCTGTGAGTGAGGTATTCTAGTTGTGCGTGTGTATGTTGTGTGTTAATGGTGATGAGAGGTTCAGTTTTTGGAGCAGAAAAGAAAAATTTGAGATGTGTTGTATATCTTCTCTGTGAAGAAGATGATCCCCTCCCCCCCTCTAAATGGTTTCCGTATATGAGCCTTTTTCTGTGTACGCATGGGTAGGGGTAAGGGTTAGGGTATGGGGTGGTGTGGTTTATTTTGATTGGGTACGTTGTTAGGATAAGATAAAATTAGTTAGGATAGGTTTTGTTAGGGATTTTGTTATTTTATTATTATTATTTTTTTGTATTTTGTGAGGGTATAATAACATGGGTGAGGGTACATGGTAGGATAAAAATAAAAATGGGTAAAAACGACATCGGGGAGGGACGAAATTAGGTGTCTACATCATGCCCCCTTTGGATGTAAACACAAAGTGTTTTTCAGGCAAAGAAGTAGACAGCGAGACCAAATTTTGACCCGACCATTATTCAAAGAAAGAAACAAAAGGAAGAAGGACAATCGGGTCATGACTTAAGACATCCTCCCTATCCAAATTATGAGAGAATCAAGGCATGGGTATTTCAAAGGATTGGAAGAGGTGAACTATATCGAGTTGGAGAGTCGAGTGAGGTTCCGTCGAGGTTCCGGTCCGCGGCTCTGTCATTACATCAAAAATGAAAATTACAAGTTAAAACATAAATGAAATTACAAAAATCCTATCTATACAACTTCTGTTGGCTCTTGACTCGACTTCTATCACCCTATTCTTCAGGCGGGCTCCTGACTTGCAATTTCTTTCAACTTGTTGCTTGGCTTTCAATTGCTTCACTTTGTTGATTGACTTTTCGTTTCTTCACCCTATTCTCCAGGCGGGCTCTTGACTTGTTATTTCATCACCCTGTTCTTCAGGCGGGCTCCTGACTTGCTATTTCATCACCCTGTTCTTCAGGCGGGCTCCTGACTTGCTATTTCATCACCCTGTTCTTCAGGCGGGCTCCTAAAACACAAAATTAAAACTAGAACGAAAATTATCCCAAACAAAGGTTATAGTAAAGTAGTATTTCATTTTTGAAAGCGTTGTCCCATTTTCCAAGAGGGTCCTAACATAAGGTAAAATCCCATTTTTCAGGAGGATCCTGAACATAAAGTAAAATTCCATTTTTCAGGAGGGTCCTGAACATAAAGTAAAATCTCATTTTACAGGAGGGTCCTGATCATAAAGTAAAATCCCATTTTTCAGGAGGGTCCTGAACATAAAGTAAAATCCCTAAACAGAAAGTAAAATCCCATTTTTCAGGAGGGTCCTGAACATAAAGTAAAATCCCATTTTTCAGGAGGGTTCTGAACAGAAAGTAAAATCCCATTTTTTAGAGGGGTCCTGAGCATAAAGTAAAATCCCATTTTTTCAGGAGGGTCCTGAACAAAAGTAAAAATCCCATTTTTCAGGATGGTCCTGAACAGAAAGTAAAATCCCATTTTTCAAGAGGGTCCTGAACGTAAAGTAAAAATTCTATTTTTCAGGAGGGTTCTGAACAAAAAGTAAAATCTCATTTTTCAGGAGGGTCCTGAACAGAAAGTAAAATCCCATTTTTCACGAGGGTTCTGAACAAAAGTACAATCCCATTTTTCAGGAGGGTCCTGAACATAAAGTAAAATCCTATTTTTCAGGAGGGTCCTGAACATAAAGTAAAATTTCATTTTTCAGGAGGGTTCTGAACATAAAGTAAAATCCCATTTTTTTAGGAGGGTCCTGAAATAGGACCATAAATTAAAATCCCATTTTTCAGGAGGGTCCTGAACAGAAAGTAAAATCCCATTTTTCAGGAGGGTCCTGAACAGAAAGTAAAATCCCATTTTTTCAGGAGGGTCCTGAACATAAAGTAAAATCCCATTTTTCAGAAGGGTCCTGAACAGAAAGTAAAATCCCATTTTTTCAGGAGGGTCCTGAACGTAAAGTAAAAATCCCATTTTTCAGGAGGGTCCTGAACAGAAAGTAAAATCCCATTTTTCAGGATAGTCCTGAACAGAAAGTAAAATCCCATTTTTCAGGAGGGTCCTGAACATAAAGTAAAATCCCATTTTTCAGGAGGGTCCTGAACATAAAGTAAAATTCCACGGATGTGCATTTCCAATGGTAGCTGAATTAAGTGAAGCGAATTTCCCCCTATTTCAACAAAGAAAATTTGTTAGTTAAAAACTTAGTGGTGGCTTGCAGCTCTTGGCTCCTCAGGTATTTGCCCCAGCACTCGTTCCTTTCATCTTTGTTCTAAATCGCTAACACTTGCCCTGTATTGCCGCATCATTGATCCAGATCCAGATTGAGGGAAATGAGTTCTGACTCAAACCATGGGTTTCCATTTTACCATGCACCTGAGGTGCACTCTTTTCCCAAGTCTGAATGCTTTCACGAATCCAATAGCCTGTCGTTTGATAGACTTGCTTTGCTTCATGTTGAATTACGATCATATTTCTTTCCTGTGCTGTTCCTTGGCTTTTCCTCGTATAATTGGAAAGACTGGTAGTAAAGTTTGAAATCCTTTCTCGCTTGTTTTAACACAGACTTGACTTAAAATGTAAAGAAATGCTGGTGACTTTTATTTTTGATAAATGACATAAAAAGACAAAAAGCATGAATATGTAAAGGAAAGAAAAGGGCAATGTCTCATATTCAAAAAGAAAACTGATCTGAATACGACAACCAACTCCAATGAGTATGACATGCATTTTGGATTGAGCTGCCTGATCTTCCTATCCTAACTCCCTATTTGTTGTTGAGTTCGTACCTTTGCCTCTGAGCCACTTCTTCAAATCCATTGGACTCATTCATCATATTCGATTATCGACATCTTAAATGACTTTCGCCAACAAATCTCTTTATTTTCACTTTTCACTTTTCTCTTGAACTCTCCATCGCCTTACGGTGCCCGTGAGGATTTTCACCAATAAGACTCTCTCATTTTTATTTCTCTCCACTCACCATCGCCTTATGGTGCCTGCAAAGGTTTTCACCAATAAGACTCTCTCATTTTCATTTTCTCTCAACTCACCATCGCCTTATGATTCCCATAGGGGTCTTCACTAATAAGACTCTCTCATTTTCATTTTCTCTCAACTCACCATCGCCTTATAATGACCACGGGGGTTTTCACCTATAAGACTCTCTCATTTTTGTATTTTTTTCCTAATTTCTTATACTGAGGGAGACAAGTGGTATTTCACAATGTATCATCGATATCCATTGCATGCTTAGCCTTAACATTATCAAAAATTGATCTGAAGGACTTTCTTTAGTTGTAACTTGGCTTTTGGTTAAGGTTAGAAAAGATGGTAAGGGGCTCAAATTATACTTGAAGTGGGGGTGGGACTTACAACTTTTGGAATTAACTCAAACAACACATTAACTCATGCCCAGTTTTGTTGACTGGGTGAATCTTAAATCTTTATTTGGTTGGACCAAGCCTGAAATAGGGCAGCCTACATATCTCACTCTCGAGAGAGGAGAATCAAGTCAGACGTAGTTCTATCAACTTGTTCTTTGTTTTGATTTGATTTTTTGTTTTATTTTCGAACTCTTTCTTTTATTCTTATTTTCTTGACATTTATCTTTGACTTTATTTTGATTCCAAAAGAGGGATATGAAAGAAAAATAAAACGAAGCTCACACGGGTAAACAAAGGATGACACAATGTTTGGATAGAAGAATAAAATGCCTTCATCATATCAATATTCAAAAATGCAAGTACTAAACATGCAATAAAGTCAACAAAGGATCAACTATCATACATAGTATCTTTTGACCGCATTAGCATTGATAGCCATTTCTGCCATTTTGCCTTCAATATCTGTCAAATATAAGACTCCATTGGGCAACACTTTCTTCACAACAAAGGGACCTTGCCAGTTAGGAGAGAACTTGCCTTTTGCTTCAACCTGGTGAGGAAGGATACGTCTCAATACAAACTGACCGACTTCAAAATTCCTGGGACGGACCTTTTTGTTATACGCTCGATCCATCCTTCTCTGACACAAGTATCCATGACACACAGACGTCAGCCTTTTTTCCCCAATCAAACTCAAATGTTCCAGTCGGGTTTTTACCCATTCGTCATCATCAATCTCTGCTTCTACAATGACTCGAAGAGAGGGAATTTCAACTTCTGCAGGGATGACTGTTTCTGTCCCATACCCTAATAAATATGGAGTTGCCCCTATTGAAGTGCGAACAGTGGTGCGATAGCCTAGCAATGCAAACGGAAACTTTTCATGCCACTGTCTAGACCCTTGAACCATTTTTCGCAGTAGATTTTTTATATTCTTATTAGCGACTTCTACAGCACCATTGGCCTTTGGGCAATATGGATTAGAGTTTCGATGCACGATCTTAAACTGTTGACATACTTCTTGCATCAAATGACTTTTGAGATTGGCAGCATTGTCTATAATGATCATTTTAGGAATTCCAAATCTACAAATGATATTGGCATGAACAAAATCCACCACAGCTTTCTTCGTCACTGACTTGAAAGTTACTGCTTCTACCCACTTTGTGAAGTAGTCAATGGCTACCAAAATAAATCTATGCCCATTTGATGCCTTCGGCTCAATCGGTCCAATCACATCCATTCCCCAAGCCACGAATGGCCATGGAGCGGCCATTGCATGCAACTCAATAGGTGGAGATCGTATCAGATCACCGTGTACCTGACATTGATGACACTTCCAAACAAATTGAATAGAATCCCTTTCCATAGTAAGCCAGTAATAACCTGCTCGAAGAATCTTCTTTGACAAGACATGGCCGTTCATGTGTGACCCGCATACTCCAGAGTGTATTTCAACCATGATTGCCGAGGCTTCTCTTGGATCTACACACCTTAAAAGTCCCAGATCTGGGGTTCTCTTATACAAGATTCCCCCACTTAAGAAAAATCCACTAGCCAAACGCCCAATCGTCCTTTTTTGATCGTTGGTGGCGTATGCTGGGTATTCTCCTGACTGAATGTACCTCTGGATATCCAAGAACCAAGGTTCTCCATCGATCTCTTCTTCAACCACATTACAGTAAGCATGCTGATCACGACTCTGTATATGCACTGGATCGATGTAGGCTTTGTCAGGATGTTAGAGCATTGAAGACAGAGTGGCTAAAGCATCAGTAATTTCATTACAAATCCTTGGAATATGCCTAAATTTTACTAACACAAACCGTTGACATAGCTCCTGCAAGCATTGTCGATATGAGATGAGCTTCAAATCTCGAGTCTCCCAATTGCCTTAAATTTGATGGACGAGCAAATTTGAATCTCCTAACACCAATAGGCTTCATACTCTGCCATATTGTTAGTACAGTAGAATCGAAGTTGTGCTGTTACCGGAAAATGTTGTCCCGATTCATAGCTAAGATACGCACCTATTTCGACTCCTTTTATATTGACAACTCCATCAAAGAATAACCTCCAACCTGGATCAGCATCTATAACGACTTCATCGATACACAACACTTCTTCGTCAGGAAAATATGTCTTTAATGGCTCGTACTCTTCATCGATGGGATTCTCAGCAAGATGATCTGCCAAGGCTTGGGCTTTCATGGCGGTTCGAGTCACATATACAATGTCGAACTCGGTAAGCAATATTTTCCACTTTGCCAATCGGCCCGTTGGCATAGGCTTCTGAAAGATATACTTCAAAGGATCCATGTAGGAGATGAGATAAGTAGTATAGGAAGAGAGATAATGCTTCAACTTCTGTGCCACCCAAGTTAGGGCACAACACGTCCTTTCAAGAAGAGTATACCTGTCCTAATATGCGGTGAACTTCTTGCTAAGATAATAAATAGCCTGCTCCTTTTTTCCTGTGACATCATGTTGACCCAAGACACAACCAAAAGAATTGTCCATGACTGATAAATATAAGATCAAAGGTCTACCAAGCTCCGGGGGTACCAGCACGGGCGGATTTGACAAATATCTTTTGATTCGATCGAACGCTTCCTGACATTTTTCAGTCCATTTTACTGCAACACTCTTTTTTCAACAACTTGAATATGGGCTCACAAGTGGTTGTGAGTTGAGAAATAAAACTGCTAATGTAGTTCAGTCTACCAAGCAAACTCATCACCTCCGCTCTATTCTTGGGCGGGGGCAAATCCTGAATGGCTTTGATTTTTGAGAGATCCAATTCAATTCCCCGACGGCTGACTAAAAACCCCAACAACTTTCCAGATGGAACTCCAAATACACATTTTGCTGGGTTGAGTTTGAGATTATACCTGCGAAGCCTTTCAAAGAACTTTCTTAAATCTTTAACATGGCCAGCCTGACTTTTTGACTTAATAATCACATCATCCACGTAGACCTCAATCTCCTTATGCATCATATCATGAAACATAGTGTTCATGGCTCTCATATATGTTTCTCTAGCATTCTTCAAACCGAACGGCATCACTTGATAACAATAAGTTCCCCATGGTGTGATAAAAGATGTCTTCTCTGCGTCTTCATCATCCATAATGATCTGGTGATATCCGGTATAGCAATCCACAAAAGAGGCAACCTCGTGTTTAGCATAGTTATCTAACAAAATATGGATGTTGGGCAGTGGAAAATCATCTTTCAGACTGGATCTGTTCAAATCACGGTAATCAACACACACTCGAATTTTGCCATCTTTCTTTGGTACGGGAACGACATTGGATAACCACATGCGATAGCGAGATACTCGAATTACTTTGGCTTCAAGTAGTTTCATGATTTCCTCTTTAATTTTAATACTTATGTAACACCCCATAAATTTTTTCGTACACTTATCGCGATTATATGGAGTCCTAAAGGCTTGCGTATGGGTTAAATTAAATTTATGGTGTTCGGAAGTATCCCGTCAATAGTTGTATGTGTAGGTATTGGAATAAGATTTCCAACGATATAAAGTTTTCCCAAAACAGAGGAGTATTTCATATAAGCGAGCACATTCGAAATTTCAAAACGGTGGCCGGGGAGTCTGTGAACAGTAAATCTGCAGGAAAATTACTGCAGCTAGGCAATTATTTTTTGGATCAAATTTAGACGATCATAACTCCTTGTACAAAAATATCTGTGTGAGATTCTATATATCGACGAAAAGATCCAAGAGTCTTCTTTCCGATGAAATTGGTTTCATCCAAATCCAATGTCTGAGTAAGGAGATATACCCGTTTTACTACAGCCTATAAAAAAGAAACATAATTGTGGGACAGATTTTTGGGTCAACTTTAAACGACCATAACTCCTTTTACATGAAGAACTGGGTGGTATACTTTATATGAAAATTAAATCCCTTTGAATTATATTTCCAATGCAATTGGTTTCACCCAAATCCGATACTGGAGCAAAGCGTTATGATCAATTTACTTCAGCCTGTCAAAACTGTCTACTGGGGACAGATTCGGGATTTATTTAAATTTTTAGGGCAAAATGGTCATTTTCTATTACCTCTTGGACGAAAATGGGTCTTTATAAACCTAAACTTAGCCTCATATATATCATATATCATCCAATTATTAAGAGAAGGTGAAACCCTAGCCTAATTTCAACTTCAAATATTTTGTGATTCAACCGTAGAAAATTCGAATTGGTTCCGTAGTTGTGTTCACCATCTCGAAAGCTTCGAGAAGCACCCCATGGTTATGTAAGGAGGATTCTAAATACAAGAGTTCATTGTTAAGGTATGAATATTGTTTATTCTTGATTCTTATCCATGAATAAGTATTGATAAAGGATTATGAGTATTGTCTTGATGTTGGAAGATAACTAGAAACATAGTTATGAATTGTTTTGTATAAATTGTTAGTAGTAAATTATGGAAGTTGTTGTATTGGATTATGGAGGATGAATTGTGGTGATATATCATTATATTGGTGGTTATGTATGCCTAGTGATCATGTTGGTATTGGATGGTGATTAAGAAGGGGAATAAAGGCTAAGAGTGATGTTGAGGGATATTTCATGAAAATGCATGATATGTGAATGTAATAAGAGTATAAGAGGATGTATTTAGCACTCTTATTGATGAGTTAAAGGATTACTTCCTAGACATTATTTGGTGAAGTTAATACCTAAATGGTAAGGTTTGGTTGCTAATACTAGTTTGCCACAAATGACTTATTGTAGATAAGTGTTCGAAGAGTAGGGGAAGTCAAGTTGGACTTGTGTTGAAGTGGTTATATCAAGGTATGTAAGACATACTCTATCTAATCTTTGGCATGAATAATGACCCATGGCACTCTCAAGTAAGCTTCCAACATTGTCCTACGACACATGACACATAATAACATCATATGATCTTCGACACTACCAATTGAACTTGTTTTCACTTTTAAGATGTCCGGCT
The DNA here is from genome assembly GCA_030864225.1 of Capsicum baccatum var. pendulum. Lineage (NCBI taxonomy): Eukaryota > Viridiplantae > Streptophyta > Magnoliopsida > Solanales > Solanaceae > Capsicum > Capsicum baccatum. Next base: position 10,181,307 of record CM061561.1, on the reverse strand, counting down.
AGTCAAAAAAATGTCCATATACTATTGTTGACTCCGAAATGGTTTAATGAGGTATCCATGATTCTCTACCTCATTTTCATGATATTTATTACCTATTTACATGTTTTCCTATTGAGGTATGATGGTTTCAAGTTCCATAAGGTGTGACCACAAAGTAACCAATCGCAAAGATTAATTGAATTAAGGAAATGGAATGTCTTTATTTTAAATTGATGATATGATGTATTGTATTAGTACCACTGATCAGTTGGCCATTGTATTATAAAGATTATGTACATATGCTATCCCAGGGGTGGTCCCTGATGTATTGTATTAGTACCACTGATCAGTTGGCCATTGTATGACATATGTTATGTATTGATAAGGATTACGGGAAGTAATGATATGAAAGTAATGTGCAGGTATCCCATCAGCTCTTTTAAGTGTGGTCTACTCATACTATTTATTCACCGGTATCTGGGTTCTGTTGATCTTTTGTATCTCATCTTGATACTCACTGCCTTACATACTCAGTACATATTTCCGTACTGAAGTCCCTCACGGGGGACCCGTATTCATGCCTGCAGGAACAGGTACTTCAGGTCGTACACCTCCGCAGTAAGAGCCAGGACATTCTGTTGTTAGTGGTGAGCTCCAGTTGTCTCGGGGCATCCCAAGTCGTGTCTATATGTATTTTTGGTATTTGTATAAAAGTCTTTTGTGGATGGGAGTTTGTCTCGACCCTAACTCAGTTGTGTATCTATGTAGAGGCTTTTGTAGACATATTGTACAGCTATAGGAGTGTTTGGTTGATAGACGTGATGGCTCTGACGGCCAATTACTATTTATATATATATATATATATATATATTTATGCTTGTCTGCTGGGCTGATATAGGTACTGTTTCTTCTATTTACAATGAAGTGCTGCCCAAATTTCTAATTTTCATAAGTAATGTAAATGTGAAAGTATAGGTTATGAACGGGTTCTCCCGGGCCTCCTCGGCTACGGGTGCCAGTCCGCTTCAATGGGATTTGGGGTATGACAGAAGTGGTATCAGAGAAGTTCATCCTAGTGAGTCTACAAAGCCGTGTCTATGTAGAACCTCGTTTATCGGTGTGTTGTGCACCACATCTATAAACAAGAGGCTATTGTACATTTAGGGATTGTTTCCACTCTCCATTTATTAGATCGTGCAATAGAGCCCATATTAGAGATAAAGTCATAATCGATCGCTTATCCAATTTTTTTTTTTATTATAGTAACGATGCCGGTTACAAGGAGAAAGAATAAGTGGAAGCGAGTGGATGTAGTGGCCGGAGAAGGTACTAGTAAGTCACCGCCGGCACAAGCTGAACAAAGTGAGTCTCAAGCTGAGCATATATCAGGAACTTCTTCTCCTCCGGAAGGGCCATGTATTAATGCTGTTGATCGAGATCTGAGGGATACAGTACAACTTCTGATGCGTATAGTTGCCGATCAAGTTCAAGGGCAAGCTATTCCTACCACGGGTTCTAGTGGTACGGATAGAGCAGCTAGCCTTCGGACACAGGATTTTCTGAAACTGGATCCTCCTACTTTTATCGGATCAGATATTAACGAAGACCCGCAGAACTTTGTCGATCAAATCCAAAGGGCTCTAGATGTTATGCACATATCCGGTAAAGAGATGGTTGAGCTAGAAGCATATAGACTGAAAGGAGAGGCTATATTGTGGTACGAGGATTGGAAACGATCTAGGGGTATTGATTCACCTCCAACTATGTGGGGAGAGTTCAAAGATGCATTTATTGATCATTATCTTCCATTTGAGACTCGTCAGGCCCGTGCAGATCAATTCTTAAATCTTCGTCAGGGTAATATGAGTGTAAGGGAGTATAGTCTTCGATTTAACTCCTTGTCTCGATATGCTTCTAATGTGGTAGCTACTATGGATGACAGAGTTCATCACTATGTGGATAGATTGGAACCATACTTGGTTAGAGATTGTACCATTGCTGCTTTGAACAAGGACATGGATATAGCGAGGATACAAGCTTTCGCTCAGAAGATGGAAGATCAGAGGCAAAGAAGAGGAACCGGGGAATCAGAAAAAGGATATTCTAAGCGGGCCAGAGCTATAGGGCAGTTTATGGCATCTCAGGAAGGTTTTAGGCCTTCGTTCTCTCATAGACTGCCTAGCCCGTTATCTTCTTATCCGACAATTAATGCTCCGCCGCAATTTCAAAGGTTCAGAGGTAATCAGTTCGGGCAAAGCAGTGAAAATCAGAGTTCGCGAACAGTGGGCTATCAAGGGCAAGGGAGTATGAGTCAATTAAGACCTCCACGACACCCGTGCCCCATATGTAGAAGATTTCACTTTGGCGAGTGTCGGCTTGGAACGAACAATTGCTTTTGGTGCGGTAGGCCGAGGCATATGGTTAGGGATTGCCCACGCAGGACCACAGGTGGTATAACACGACCTACCGGATCAGCTGTTGCGTCATTATCGGTGCCTCCTTTGAGTAGGGGTGCACAACCTATGGGTCACGGTAGAGGTGATAGAGGAGAATCTAGTTCTAGCGGAGGTCAGAACCGTGTGTATGCCCTAGCAGATCGGCAGAATTTAGAGGCTTCGCCAGACGTGGTTATAGGTATGTTGTCTATCATTGCATTTGATATGTATGCCTTAATTGATCCTGGTTCTACATTATCGTACGGAACTCCTTTGGTTGCTGGAAGGTTCGGGAGAACACCCGAATTATTAGCCAAGCCATTTGAAGTATCAACGCCAGTGGGGGAATCTCTTATAGCTAGGAATATTTATCGAAATTGTGTTGTAAATATTTGTGGTCGTGATACGATGGCCGATCTTGTTGAGTTAGAAATGGTAGATTTTGATGTTATTATGGGCATGGATTGGTTAGCGTCTTGTTATGCTATAGTAGATTGTCGTTCTAAGAAGGTGTATTTCCATTTTCCAAATGAGGCAGTCCTTGAATGGAAGGGTAATGTTGGCGCGCCGAGAGGTAGATTTATTTCTTACTTTAAGGCAAGAAAAATGATTTCCAAGGGGTACATATACCATTTGGTTAGAGTAAGGGATACAGAGGCAGAGCCGCCAACTTTTCAGACCGTTCCGGTTGTGAATGAATTTCCTGAAGAACTACCAGGTTTACCTCCTGAACGAGAAGTGGAGTTTGGTATTGATATGTTGCCAGACACACAACCAATCTCAATTCCTCCTTATAGAATGGCACCAGCAGAGTTGCGAGAATTGAAAGAGCAACTGAAAGACTTGCTAGAGAAGGGATTCATCAGGCATAGTATGTCCCCTTGGGGAGCACCAGTATTGTTTGTGCGTAAGAAAGATGGTTCGCTGAGGATGTGTATTGACTATCGACAATTAAATAAGGTGACTATCAAGAATAAATACCCTCTCCCCCGAATTGATGATTTATTAGACCAGTTGCAGGGTGCCCAGTGTTTTTCCAAGATTGACTTGAGATCAGGCTATCATCAAGTGAGAGTCAAGGATAAAGATATACCCAAGACAGCATTCCGAACACGGTATGGTCATTATGAATTCCTGGTTATGTCATTCGGGTTGACAAATGCATCCGCAGTTCTTATGGATCTGATGAATAGGCTGTTTAAGCCGTTTCTAGATGTGTTCGTGATAGTTTTCATAGATGATATTCTGGTCTACTCTAGATCAGAAGAGGACCATGTTAATCACTTGAGGCAGGCGTTACAGATTCTTCGTGATCGTAAGCTGTATGCGAAGTTTTCTAAATGTGAGTTTTGGCTTAAGTCAGTGGCATTTTTGGGCCATATTGTATCCAGTGAAGGCATAAAAGTTGACACTCAGAAGATTGAGGCTGTGAAGAATTGGCCAAGACCCACGACGCCTACGGAGATTCATAGTTTCCTCGGGTTGGCAGGTTATTATAGAAGGTTTGTTAAAGGTTTTTCTTCTATTTCTGCACCCTTGACTAAGTTGACGCATAAAGCCTCCAAGTTTCAATGGAATGATGCTTGTGAAAAGAATTTCCAAGATTTGAAGAGAAAGTTGACTTCTACACCGGTATTGGTACTTCCTGAAGGCACGGAAGGGTATGCAGTGTACTGTGATGCTTCGAGAAGTGGCTTAGGATGCGTGTTAATGCAACATGGTAGAGTAATAGCCTATGGCTCTAGACAGTTGCGACCACATGAGAGGAATTATCCCACACATGATCTTGAGCTAGCTGCAGTTGTATTTGCTTTGAAGATATGGCGCCACTACTTATATAGGGTTCATGTTGACATATATACCGATCATAAGAGCCTGCAATATATCTTCAGTCAGAAAGATCTAAACATGAGGCAGCGGAGATGGCTTGAATTGTTGAAAGATTACGATGTTGATATCTTGTATCATCCAGGGAAAGCGAATGTGTTAGCGTATGCACTGAGTCGTAAGTCTAAAATGGCATCTATAGAAAAGCAGGGGATGATTAAGGATCTTCACAGACTAGCTAATTTGGGAGTTCGACTTCTCGAAACCCCAGATGAAGAGGTTATTGTACGTAATGCAGCGGAATCTTCATTGATAGTTGAAGTGAAAGAGAAGTAGTATGCAGATCCAATTTTATTGCAGCTTAAAGAGGATGTGCAGAGTGGCACGACAAAGGCATTTGACCTTACGCGAGAAGGAGTGCTTCAGTGTCAGAATCGTTTATGTGTACCTGATGTAGTTGAGCTAAGAAAGAGAATTATGACAGAAGCACACTGTTCAAGGTATTCTATCCATCCAGGGTCGACTAAGATGTATCAAGATTTGAAAACAATATATTGGTGGAATGACATGAAGAAGAATATTGCCGAATTTGTAGCTGAATGTCCGAATTGTCAAAGAGTCAAAGTAGAACACCAGAAACCCGGTGGTTACATGCAATGTATAGATCTTCCAGTCTGTAAGTGGGACAAGATCAATATGGATTTCGTCACGGGTTTGCCTCGTACATATCGGAAGTTTGATTCCATATGGGTGATCATTGATAGGCTTACCAAATCTGCGCACTTCTTACCAGTTAAGACAACTTATACGGCGGAAGAGTATGCGAAGTTGTATATTAAGGAGATCGTTCGGTTACATGGAGTTCCAATTTCCATTATATCCGATCGAGGAGCCCAATTTACCGCGAATTTTTGGAATTCGTTTCAAAGGAGTTTGGGGACACAAGTAAATCTAAGTACGGCTTTTCATCCTCAAATGGACGGACAAGTGGAACGTACCATCCAGACACTTGAAGATATGCTACGAGCATGTGTATTAGATTTCAAAGGCAACTGGGATGATCACCTACCTCTTATCGAGTTTGCCTACAATAATAGCTATCATTCAAGTATCAAAATGGCACCATATGAAGCATTGTATGGAAGAAAGTGTAGATCGCCAATAGGATGGTTTGAAGCAGGTGATGCGGTCTGGTTTGGACCGGATCATGTTTATCAAGCAATGGAGAAGGTTAAAGTGATCCAACAACGGCTTGAAACAGCTCAAAATCGACACAAATCTTATGCGGATGTTAGAAGAAGAGGACTTGAGTTTTCTATCGACGATTGGGTATTCTTGAAAGTATCACCAATGAAAGGAGTGATGAGGTTTGGCAAGAAAGGAAAGTTAAGTCCACGATACATAGGTCCGTACAAGATCATTCAAAGATTTGGACAAGTTGCTTATGAGTTAGAGCTAACTCAATAGCTCTCAGCTGTTCATCCCGTATTTCATGTTTCGATTCTTCGCAAGTACATCAGAGATCCATCGCACATCACTACTACGGAAGATGTACAAGTTACAGAAGATCTCACTTTTGAAAAAATGCATATTGCTATTCTTGATCGCCAAATTAAAAAGATAAGGAATAAAGTGATAGCATCAGTAAAAGTACTTTGGAGGAATCAACAAGTTGAGGAGATCACATGGGAATCCAAGGAAGCGATGAAGATTAAGTACCCTTACCTATTCAACGATGAGGAGGAAGTTCATGAGACGGAAGAAGAACAATAACAAGTAAGTGTTTATTTTTATGCAAGTATGTTATGATGATGAATATGTTAATTGTAAGCTTGGACATGTCTTAATTGAGTAACTATGCTAACATTCGAGGACGAATGTTCTTAAGGGGGGGAGAATGTAACACCCCGTAAATTTTTCGTACACTTATCGCGATTATATGGAGTCCTATAGGCTTGCGTATGGGTTAAATTAAATTTATGGTGTTCGGAAGTATACCGTCAATAGTTGTATGTGTAGGTATTGGAATAAGATTTCCAATGATATAAAGTTTTCCCAAAACAGAGGAGTATTTCATATAAGCGAGCACATTCGAAATTTCAAAACGGTGGCCGGGGAGCCTGTGAACAGTAAATCTGCAGGAAAATTACTGCAGCTAGGCAATTATTTTTTGGATCCACTTTAGACGATCATAACTCCTTGTACAAAAATAACTGTGTGAGCTTATATATATCGACGAAAAGATCCGAGAGTCTTCTTTCCGATGAAATTGGTTTCATCCAAATCCAATGTCTGAGTAAGGAGATATACCCGTTTTACTACAGCCTATAAAAAAGAAACAGAATTGTGGGACAGATTTTTGGGTCAACTTTAAACGACCATAACTCCTTGTACATGAAGAACTGGGTGGTATACTTTATATGAAAATTAAATCCCTTTGAATTATCTTTCCAATTCAATTGGTTTCACCCAAATCCAATACTGGAGCAAAGCGTTATGATCAATTTACTTCAGCCTGTCAAAACTGTCCACTGGAGACAGATTCGAATTTATTTAAATTTTTAGGGCAAAATGGTCATTTTCTATTACCTCTTGGACGAAAATGGGTCTTTATAAACCTAAACTTAGCCTCATATATATCATATATCATCCAATTATTAAGAGAAGGTGAAACCCTAGCCTAATTTCAACTTCAAATATTTTGTGATTCAACCGTAGAAAATTCGAATTGGTTCCGTAGTTGTGTTCACCATCTCGAAAGCTTCGAGAAGCACCCCATGGTTATGTAAGGAGGATTCTAAATACAAGAGTTCATTGTTAAGGTATGAATATTGTCTATTCTTGATTCTTATCCATGAATAAGTATTGATAAAGGATTATGAGTATTGTCTTGATGTTGGAAGATAACTAGAAACATCGTTATGAATTGTTTTATATAAATTGTTAGTAGTAAATTATGGAAGTTGTTGTATTGGATTATGGAGGATGAATTGTGGTGATATATCATTATATTGGTGGTTATGTATGCCTAGTGATCATGTTGGTATTGGATGGTGATTAAGAAGGGGAATAAAGGCTAAGAGTGATGTTGAGGGATATTTCATGAAAATGCATGATATGTGAATGTAATAAGAGTATAAGAGGATGTATTTAGCACTCTTATTGATGAGTTAAAGGATTACTTCCTAGACATTATTTGGTGAAGTTAATATCTAAATGGTAAGGTTTGGTTGCTAATACTAGTTTGCCACAAATGACTTATTGTAGATAAGTGTTCGAAGAGTACGGGAAGTCAAGTTGGACTTGTGTTGAAGTGGTTATATCAAGGTATGTAAGACATACTCTATCTAATCTTTGGCATGAATAATGACCCATGACACTCTCAAGTAAGCTTCCAACATTGTCCTACGACACATGACACATAATAATATCATATGATCTTCGACACTACCAATTGAACTTGTTTTCACTTTTAAGATGTCCGGCTAGTCAAAAAAATGTCCATATACTATTGTTGACTCCGAAATGGTTTAATGAGGTATCCATGATTCTCTACCTCATTTTCAAGATATTTATTACCTATTTACATGTTTTCCTATTGAGGTATTGTCACGGCCCAAAATCCCATCGGGCCGGACTGGCACCCGAAGCCGAGAAGGCTCGGGAGAATCCGTTCAAACACCTGTGCTTTCACTTACATGTCACCAAAAATTTGGGCAGCACTTCGCTGCATATAAAAGGGTCTAATTACCTGTATCAGCACAACACACACAAATATATATATATATATATATATAAAATACTTGGCCGTCGGGGCCACCCCATATACGAATATAACATCACTATATAAACTTCAATGACTTTACCCTTCCTTATGTCTACAAAGCCTCTAGGATATACATGACATAACTAGGGTCGGGACAAAGCCCCGCCCACACATGACTCCTGTACAATAACAAAATATAAGGAACCGACTGGGAAAGCTCCGAAGTAAACTGGAGCTCACCAACAGTAGTTGTATGACCTGGCTCCTACTGGTGCGGTGTATGAGCTGAGGTACCTGTGCCTGCAGCATGAAATGCAGGTCCCCCGTAAGGGACGTCAGTACGAGATATGTACTGAGTATGTAAAGCTGTAAATAATCATATGTGATATGGGGGATCAAGAAAATCAGACACAAGTGATTAAATCATAATAGAAGTGAACCACACTTCATAAACATTTTTAGGATCATGAACATTATCATTAATCTGAATTGGGTTCTTGAATTCAAACACATTTGTGGAACGGTATACATTTGTTCATTTCATTCTTTACAATTATTATTCGCCATTACCTCCTTCTCCTGAACCTCCAACCACCTAACAATAATCAATACTGTACCATACTGTGACCATTAGGCTGCCCCCAATACATATCAATTGGGATCGACCCATGCTAGGCTTATGCCCCTGGGATACCACCCATAAACACATAAATAGGGTTCGACCCATGCTAGGCTTATGCCCCTGGGATACCACCCACACGTATATCAAGTAACACATAAGAGATTTTTCCAATAACTTAGTTCAAAAGCTTTTGAGATTATTACATTAGTGTTCATTCCAATATAGTAACTTTGGAACAATGATGAAATAGGAGCCTTTTGGTATATCAATGAAACATTTTGACACTTTATAGAATGGAAACAACTTCATTGGTAATGTAGAACAATACATGTGTTTGGATAACCTCGGAATCTTACTTGATGGAACATTGGTGTTTTCATGCCAAAGAACATCGTTAGAGTATGCTTTACATACCTCGTTGTAGATTCGGATACCAATTCAATACAACTTCCTGCCTTTACAAATCACTTATCTACAATGAAATATTTGGCATCTAGTATTAGCAACCCAACACCACAATTCTCTTCCATAATTCCATACAACCAATATTTGCAAAGCATTCCAAAAACCAACTTGAACAATAGGTTTATGTGTATATATATATATATAATCATCATTTCAATACCACATCATCCCTTCACAATTCAACATAATCCAACCATGCACAAGAATGATCCAATATCATTTCCAATCATCTTTCAACAACAATCAAATAACATACTTCTTATGCTCACATGCATATATATATATATATATATATATATATATATATATATATATATATATAACACCAACATAATTTACATCCTTACCATAGAATGGCTCTTTGGGTTTTGAAGTCCTGTTGGCCCTTGAGATGATGAACACAACTACAGAATCAATTTGGACTTTCCACGGTTGAATCACAAGTAATTTGAAGGTCAAATTTGGCTAGGGTTTGTTCTCTCCTATGATTGATGATGAATATGAGTTTTTGAACTCATATACATGTATATATACACATATTTCCGTCCATAATATCATAGGAAATGACCAAAGTGCCTTTAAAATTTAAATAATGTCAAATATGTCCTCCGGTGGACCGTTTTGACAAGCTGAAGTAGATAGACCATAACTCTTTGCTCCGATATCGGATTTGGGTAAAATTGGTATCATTGGAAAGATAATTCAAAGGTCTTTCATTTCATATAAATTAGGCCACCCAGTTCGTCCTGTACAAGGAGTTATGATCGTTTAAAGTGGACCCTGAAAATCTGTTTTGAGAGGCTGAAGTAAAACGCGTATAACTCCTTACGCAGATGTTGTATTTGGATGAAACTAATTGAATTGGAAATAAGACTCAAAGATATTTCTTTTGATATGTGTTAGCTCTCCCAGTTCATTATATTGAGGAAGTTATGATCGTTCAAAGTTGACCCAAAAACTGGCAGGCCTCAGTATTTTCCTGCTAATTTACTGTTCACAAAAATCTGTTTTGAGAGGCTGAAGTAGAACGAGTATAACTCCTTACTCAGATGTTGGATTTGGATGAAAACAATTTCATTAGAAAGAACACTCAAAGATCTTTCTTTTGATAGGTGGTATCTCGCCCAGTTCATTATATTGAGGGAGTTATGATCGTTCAAAGTTGACCCAAAAACTGGTAATTTTCCTACAATTTTACTGTTCACATCCCGGCCACCGTTTTATAGTTTCGAACGTGCTCGCTTATATCCGAAACTTATCCGTTTTTGAAAATCTTTATATCGTCGGAAAGCTTATTCAATAGCCTTCGTATGGAAACATCGACGGGCAAATTTCGGTATAAATAAGGTCGATTCCTATACGCATATAATCAAACTATACACTTGAAACCATCTCAAAATAATCAATACTCAAACTCATATATACCTAACTTAGGATCAATACATATAATCCAACACATATAACAATGGCTAATGCACGTAATTAAGTACGGGGTGTTACAGGTATCATGGTTTCAAGTTCCATAAGGTGTGACCACAAAGTAACCAATCGCAAAGATTAATTGAATTAAGGAAATGGAATGTCTTTATTTTAAATTGATGATATGATGTATTGTATTAGTACCACTGATCAGTTGTCCATTGTATGACATATGTTATGTATTGATAAGGATTACGGGAAGTAATGATATGAAAGTAATGTGCAGGTATCCCATCAGCTCTTTTAAGTGTGGTCTACTCATACTATTTATTCACCGGTATCTGGGTTCTGTTGATCTTTTGTATCTCATCTTGATACTCACTGCCTTACATACTCAGTACATATTTCCGTACTGAAGTCCCTCACGGGGGACCCGTATTCATGCCTGCAGGAACAGGTACTTCAGGTCGTACACCTCCGCAGTAAGAGCCAGGACATTCTGTTGTTAGTGGTGAGCTCTAGTTGTTTCGGGGCATCCCAAGTCGTGTCTATATGTATTTTTGGTATTTGTATAAAAGTCTTTTGTGGACGGGAGTTTGTCCCGACCCTAACTCAGTTGTGTATCTATGTAGAGGCTTTTGTAGACATATTGTACAACCATAGGAGTGTTTGGTTGATAGACGTGATGGCTCTGACGGCCAATTACTGTTTATATATATATATTTATGCGTGTCTACTGGGCTGATACAGGTACTGTTTCTTCTATTTACAACGAAGTGCTGCCCAAATTTCTAATTTTCATAAGTAATGTAAATGTGAAAGTATAGGTTATGAACGGGTTCTCCCGGGCCTCCTCGGCTACGGGTGCCAGTCCGCTCTAATGGGATTTGGGGTATGACAACTTACATCTGTTTTAAACTTCCTCAACTTATGTTTGATAGGAGAGAACGCGGGATCAGTTGGCAATTTGTGAGCCACTGATTCAGTGCTTAAACCAGGCATATCATCATAAGACCATGAAAAAACGTCCTTATAATCCATTAATGCTTGAATCATTTCATCTTTTAGTTGTGGCAAAGCATGTACACTGATTTTAGTTTCCCAAACATCTTCTTGATCCCCTAGATTTATTGGCTTAGTCTCATTCAAATTAGGATTTGGTTTGTCTTCAAACTGTTCCAACTCTTTGCTTATTTCTTCTAGTGTTTTTTTCATCATATTCGCCATCCTGCTTTATTACATCTTGATTAGTTTGGATTTTAAGATCAGGCTGAAAATTCCGTATGCATGTTATGTCATTAGAATCAGCATAAAGAGAACTGTGTAAGAAAAGAAAAACAAAATATATTAGACACGAAACAAAAGGGACATTGCATTTCATTAAATAAAAAGATAGAAGGGTTTAAACACAGATGCCAACATAACATAAACAAACTAAAATCCGAATTACAACCCTGAAATAACTCGGATAAACAAAAAGAAAAATAAAATAAACTACCAAAACTCCCTCCTGACGGGGAGAGGAGTGACTTCCCAATTATTGAGTCAGACAACTGGACCTATGAATTGCATGTCTTCCATACTGGTACCTGATAACGCCCAAACTACAGCTCTTGTAAAAGTGTAAGCTGTCGCTGTCAAATATAGAATCCAACTGGGTTAGGTGTCGAATCCCACAAGGAATACTCGGTCACTAAGTATTGCAACTATTATTAGACTTTTGGTGAAAATTTTGCGGCAAAAGGGGGGATTCTATCCGTGAAGTAAGAGTATCAAAATAGCAAAGTAAAAACGAAATGCTTTGTTTAGTAAGATTTTAATCAATGAGAATTGTAAGTTAGGGTTATGTCCACCTTATGAGTTCTACGTATCTATTGGCTATGAGTTATGCGGAATTCAGACATGCATGCGCTTATAGGGTTTGTATTCTATGGTAAATCCTAGTGTCTTTCGACAATTAAGGATTATCTCACTTTAACTCTTTCGAGCTTAAAACGTATAACTAATGGTACGAATTGTCCAAGAGGTTAATCTAGTTACGACACTAACTTTTAAACAGGGGTTGGTAGCCCTATTTCCTTGTCACTCTCTCTTTTCCAGACATGTAACTTTTCTTTCGAACTAGTTAATGCTATACTGGCGTATTCTATATGTTTGCAACCACAAGAATTCAATTAAGATGAAGAGAGTAATGATATAAGCAACATACGTATCAAGAATTCACAAACTCATAGCAATAGATAGTATCTCATAAGGCTTCCATAACCCTAACAGAGAAGTTTAGCTACTCATAATTGTGAAGGAAAACAACGAGGATATCATCATCATACCAAAGTAATAACAATATCACGATAAGTATGTATTGGCGTCACTTGTGGCGTGATTTCCTTGCTAGTAGCGTTTCTCTTGTCGTGAAAATTAAAAGTCGAATAGATGAAAAATAATATCAACAACGAATTTGTGAAAGGAAGTAAAGAGAATGGGAAAGAATCGAATGGGGATGAATGAATGCCGAAAAGTTTCAGCAAAATAGGGTTTTTATAACATCCATATCCTATTCCTACCAAGTCACTGCATCCTTGTCCTAATCGTACTAAGTTACTGCTGATCCCCAAGTCTTTGGAAATACTGTTTTTGCCCGGGATAGGTTTTCCATGCATCACTTTCAGTCCATAGGCTTCCAAAAGCTGCCTTCCTTCTTACGTGAAGTTTCCTTTGGCGTCCAACAGTCCGTAAAATGCTGAAATCTTTATCATTTATACCTGAAAACTTGCTAATCACGTTGGTTAGCTCACTTACAGGAAAAAGGACTAAAAGTGCAGGAATTATATATTTTGTCCTCAAAACTTAGCTAAAATATGGGTAAATTAAGGTGATTTAGGCGTGTAAATACGCCTAACATCGGTACCTTCTCTTGCTTCGACCATATCAACTTCAATAAAAAGGTTCTGGAAGTCATCAACCAATTCAACTTCAAATTCCCCATGCTTCATGACACCGCTCTTAACAAATGATTCACTGAGTAGTGGCATTGGGTGAGGGAGTGACCATATTTCTTTTTTCCTTCCCTTGGCTTTCTTCAGATCTTCAGCTGTAGGCTCAAATCCCAAACCAAATGTGTCCACATTCTCACTCGGACATATGGGATGAAATATACAGTGCAGAGACGCTCCCAAACCCTTTCTTATCTCAAATCCGTATTTCCAAAGTTCACTCACCATCATGATAGAAGCAGAAGACAATTGCGGCCCCGGTATAGCCTGCCATTCAAGGATACGATTCACTGGCACTGTATCAAAAATTTGATAGACGAATGTCTCCTCTACGTTATTTGCTTCAATAAGAGACAAGGGAGAATCTTCGTAGGCCGACAAATCTCCTTCACCATGAATAACTACTTCTTACCTGTCATGCTCAAACTTAATCATTTGGAGCAGTGTAGATGCAACCGCCTTGGCCTTGTGGATCCATGGTCTTCCCAACAACAGATTGTAAGAGGATTCTACATTCAATACTTGAAACTCTATGGCGAACTCAACAGGCCCTATGGTCAACATTAGTTCTATTTCGCCAATGGAATTTGATTTTGCACCATCGAAAGCCCTAACACATACATTGTTGGGCCTGATCCCGTCAGCACCAATATTCAACTTTTGCAAAGTAAAAATAGGGCAAATATTTATACCTGAACCTCCATCAATCATAACATGAATGACATAGAAATCTTCACACTTCACTGTAATGTAAAGGCCCCGGTTATGCCCTGTACCTTCAACAGGCAATTCATCGTCCGAAAAGCTGATCCGATTGACCTCAAAGATTTTTCCAACCATTTTCTCAAGCTGTTTGATTGTAATCTCCCTTGGAACATATGCTTCATTTAATACCTCCAGTAAAACATCACGATGCTCCTTGGAGTGCAACAACAAAGATAAAAGGGAACTTTGAGCAGGGGTTTTCTTCAACTGGTCTAATATTGAATACTCTAGCAATTTCATCTTTTTCAAAAATTCTTCGGCTTCTTCTTCGGTGATAGGTTTTTTGATAGATGACGGTCCACTCACCGTTGGCTTGGACTTTCTTAAGCTTTCAGGCACGAAAAATCTTCCTGACCTAGTCAATACATTAAGCGCAATCTTATAGGTTAACCTCATCAAATTTAAATCTTGGATATGCCACTGATAGTCACAAGGATCTGCATGTTCAATACATTTTGAGGTTATCATTAATTGATCTTTCATTATAGGTATCTTTTCAATAAAGAAAAAATATTTTGAAATGCGTTGGCCATTTAGAGTAAAGATTACGTTCTAAATATTCACGACAAAATCTTTAACCACATCAAGGGCTAAGCTTCATGGCTTGAAAATGAAAATCTTTTATTAAAAGTGCGTACTCTCTGCTGACGAGCCAGTAATTTTTGAATACTAGAAAAAAAAAACTGCACTATGATATTAAAGGAGTCAATTGTTAAAAGAAATTAGTAATATTGTATTCATATTTCATACGGTATGAAAGCTTAAAAATCTCCATTATTACTTTTTAAAATTTTTGCAAGTTAAATTTTTCTCCCCTCGCTAGTTATATATATATTTTTTTAAAGTGAATTGGATATCCAATACACAAAGTTCAACCTCCGCATATAACTTTTCAAATTCAACTTCAAAAACTATTTCTTTTAACATATCATTCTATTCATGCCCAAACACAAAATTAGCAAGTTTGAGGTTGATAACTCAACTTTCGTTTTGATTTTTATAATTTTGCATTATTTCAACATCCTCATTTGTAATATCATTACAGAGTAAGTACATTACAAACAATGTGACGATCATAGAATACCTAATTCTCTCTAGCTCTTTAACTTTTTCATGCTTGTTTATTAGTAGAGCTTCGTTACCTCATTAGGACGGATAAGGTACGGTCTAGCCCTCCTTGCTTGTATTATGAAACACACAAATCTTATTAGTAGTTAGCAGTAACTTGGACTAGTCTAACTATTATCTTCCTATATATATATTTGGAGTAGCCTTACCTTATATTCCCACAACCAACTTCCATTATACCTTAATTGCATACTTATTTCTTAATTCCCACAATCAACTTTTGAACTATTTGATCCTAAACTTGGCCTCCAACCAATTCCGTGCCGCAAAGATCAAAGCATTTCCCTTCTAAAATTCAAGCAGAACTTTACTATAGATCCCTCGGACTCTAGTTGTCTTCCAAAAACGAGTTCATGGAATTTGAGCAGAGATTGCTGCTCATGGGACGGAGTGACGTGTGATGAGACGACTGGCCATGTCATTGAGCTTGACCTCAGTTCCAGTCAACTTGTGGGGAAGATTGATTCTAATAGCAGCCTATTCCAACTCTCTCATCTCCATAGGCTCGATCTTTCTTGGAATAACTTCTCCGGTTCTCACATCTCCCCTGAATTCGGCAGGTTCTCGAGCTTGACGCATCTATTGTATGTTTTTTAACTTAATTAATGATATTTCAAGTGTTAGAGCTGTGACCCGAGTTTCGTTGATTCGGTCATGAAAGTTTTGCGGTGCGATTCATGTTTGTGATTTTTAATAAGGTCTGTGGTGGTGCGATCCACGTATTATGTAAGTGCAATTTAGTGGGCTGTTTCGGGGAAATTGAGACTATTATCTCCAACATTGTACTCTCTCTCCATTATAGTGGTTTATCTAGCATAGGTTTCCACGTAAATTTTGTGATTTATGTAATTAAGGATAACAAGATACAAATTATATATACGAGCATACGGAGCCTCAGACACTTTCGTTTTTACTTTTGAAACCAACGACATAGTAATATAATATAATGTACGGATGCACTGATTTATACATTGAACATTAACGAATTTACTTTTCTTGAAAAAACTGATTTATTTTTTTGTAAAAATTCAAGTGAAAGGGATTTGTGTATTAAGTAGCTTTCATTGAAATTTTCCCTCACTTCATGGTCATTAAATCTCGCTATTTTCTATAGAATTATTTGAAATTGCACTTTCCATCCGAGGATATTGTGGAAAATCTCTACTTACGCTTTTATGATAATTCGAGACTTCGCTTGGAATTTTTACTCATTGCTTGGATTTTTTTTGTTTCTATTCTTGAGAGTAAATTCATGTTTAATTATATTGCATGTATTTTATATATATCTTGACCTTAATAATTGTATTTTTCTCACCACTTTCTTCTTTGAAATTGTGCATACCATAGAAGAGAACAGAATCAATTGAATTATTCCAATTAGCTATTAGAGTGAAGAATAAGTTGATTTAAATTGAAAGGACATATGTGTTGTAGAAAAAGTAAGAGACAAATTATTTCTTAAAAACAATTAGACCGTGTCATTTGAGATTTCTATGGAAGTGACTTCTTCACTGACTTGAAAATGACAAAATTTCTATGAAAATATTCACTTATAGTGGAGCATTATGACGTTTAATCAGTTTTCGGACATTTTTGTAGGCTTTTAAGCAATAACATTTCAGTTGTTTCTTAACTCCTAGACTATATTCCTTTTATTTCACCCTCTAACTTGTGTTTTTCACCCATTTCTTTGATAATTAGGCCACTTTATATTCTTCATCAAACCATTCACACTTTTTGGGCACCCATAAGTGATAGGACTCATAATTGTTTGTGAATAATTTTTGTTTCAATAAAATAAATTGCGATCATCATTTGCGTTTCATCTATTAAAAAATTTACCCTTTTTTTCTTTGGGGAGAAAAATTCAAATTGAAAGGACATGTATCGTAAAAAAGAAAAAATCTTAAAACAAATAGACCTCGTCATTTGAAATTTCTATGGAAGAGACTTCTGCATTGACTTTGAGAAGGAAAAAAATTAAGTCTTTCTTTTATTTTATAACTTTGTTTCTAAACTAAAAAAGGTTATGGGGATCATTTTTTTTAATCCTAATCTCACCTCTTTTATTTTCGAAATTGCACTTCCTACTAAACATTTTTTTTATTTCCATTTATTTCAATAAGATGGAGATTTTCAAAAAGATCAGCCTCACTTGATGTTTAATGGAATGTGAAACAATTACTCCTAAGTCATACTAAATCTATCATATTCCACAAGTTGAGGAATAACAACCAAAAATACTACCTAAGAAAAAACATATAACAAAGACTTGGTGTATTTGACTCAAGAGACCACATTTAAGTCACTTGACACCCAACTCTCTGTATTCTCAAAATATTATATATAAATTATAGAGAGACGTGTGTTGCTTCCATAAATTTTTACATATATAGGGTAGATGCAAAATCTGTGATTAAATTTTTATATTTATTGACAAATATTTTTAAATTTTTATATTTACCAATTCTTTCAAAAAACTTTGAATTACAATGAGAAATATAATGTTTATACCCCATCCGTTGAACTATGTAAATTGTAAAGTATGAAATTATATGATGTTTTAAGACACTTATGAAAGTCCAAATATGGCTTTGTTAATGATTTTAAAAGGTTTCAGATAGGGAAAAGAGTCGATAAGGTTTTATAAAAATGATTTTTGGCATGATATGAATGACTTGCAACTTTTGATATGACGATATCAAAATGTGAATGTCTTAGTGAAAGACTCTATGGATAAATGTTATGGATAACGTTTTAATTGAGTTTAAGGAGAATTATGTAATTCACCGAGAAGGTGTAGTCCTTGCGACCCAACAATGAAATTGCGTTTATCAACGTAGGAAGGTCACTGTCCTAAAAAATTAATGATTTGTATGCTTGCTTATTGCAGTAGTATTGCAGTGTATGTTGATGTTATGATTTGCCAAATACGTTATCTCAATCCATGCGACAAACTTGGATTGGAGCCATGTAACACCCTGTAAAAATCGTGCATGGATTAGCCTTTAATAGAGTGCTCTTAGACTTAAAAACTTGAAAAATTTTCTAAGTGTAACTTAGAGTCATTTTAGCTGACAATCTTCGGGATACAACTTTTCAACCTTTTCGACCTCCGTTTTTAGATTTTCAAGTTGCGTTACGATCGGTCAATCTCATAGTACATCTCGGATAAGTTTTGGAATTTTTCGGAATGCATAAGGCTGCGTTTGGATTTCAAAACAGTAGCAAAACGCATAGCCTATTGCCCAGTTTTTTTCAGCATTTCAGGGTCAAATTCAAACGATCATAACTCCCTGTATATAATGAACTGTGTGAGCTATAATATATCAAACGAAAGATCTTTGAGTCCTATTTCAAATGCAGTTGGTTCAATCCAATTTGAATATATAAGTAAAATGTTATAATCGATTTACTCCAGCCTATCAAACTGTCAACTGAGGGACAAATTTGACCTTAATTGTTCCTTAGGGGTATTTTGGTCATCCTTCAAACCTATATATACCACCAACACGGGATTTAATTCCTCTAACACCATAATAAACATTCTTTCCTCAAAATTGCTCAAGAATTCTCCTTAGGGTTTCAAAATAAAAACCCAAATAGTTCAAGATTCGACCGTAAGTTTTAAAAGATAATTACATATTCGGAATCACCAATCCGCAAGCTTCAAGAAACATCTATTATCCTTGGAAATAAAGGTACACGGGGTTTTCCCTAAAATCTCATGGGCATAGAAATCATGTTTTAAGAATCGGGTTTTCCAATTCATGTGCATACTCATGTTTTAGAAGTTTTAATGATATTGTTTTGGCCTTTTGGCTTCCCCCCAAAGTGGTTTGAAAATTATATGTATATGTATATATGTGTTTGTCCTGAAATATATGAATTTAAAGCATGATTTTCATGGAACCCCTCTCTTAATGTAAATTTTTCCATGTTTCACGTAATATAAATTGTTTTGAAAGACATCTTGAAGAAAAGAAATTATGATATGAAGTGCTTTGACTTTTGCTATGTTTGGAATACGATTCTTGAACACGAAAGAGAGGGTTGTGAATGTTGAATAATGAAAGAATGCATGGTTTTGCCAAAATGCACATGACCACCATATGTTTGATGAAATTTCTGCATGAATTGAACTTTAAGTTCGGAATATGAAATCCTTTACATCAGTTACATGTTTTGGTGGTCTAAACTATGTTTTGAATGAAAGCTCTTGCTTAATACATTATGGCTCAGAAAAATCATGACTTGCAAGGTCTTGGTATGACGATACCAATTCAGACTAATGCCATATCAAACTCAGACTAACAGACATTTCAGACTTTCATGATTTTAGACATTCAGAATGTTGCATGTACAGAAAAGGTTAAAAATGGGCATACAGAGATGTTAGGTGGTCCCCCGAAGAGGGCTTGAGTTCAAGCGAATCATTGCCTAAAACCGTGATTTGCCGACCCGGGTATATTATTATGCGCTGACTTAAATGTCCTGTGGCGTATCTGTCATACCCCAAATCCCATTAGAGCGGACTGGCACCCGTAGCCGAGGAGGCGCGGGATGTAACACCCCGTAAATTTTTTCGTACACTTATCGCGATTATATGGAGTCCTAAAGACTTGCGTATGGGTTAAATTAAGTTTATGGTGTTCGGAAGTATCCCGTCAATAGTTGTATGTGTAGGTATTGGAATAAGATTTCCAACGATATAAAGTTTGCCCAAAACAGAGGAGTATTTCATATAAGCGAGCACATTCGAAATTTCAAAACGGTGGCCGGGAAGCCTGTGAACAGTAATTCTGCAGGAAAATTTCTGTAGCTAGGCACTCCAACTTGAGACGATCATAACTCCTTGTACAAAAAGAACTGTGTGAGCTGCTATATATAGACGAAAATCTCCGAGAGTCTTCTTTCCGATGAAATTTGTTTCATCCAAATCCAACATCTGAGTAAGGAGTTATACTCGTTTTACTTCAGCCTCTCAAAACAGATTTTTGTGAACAGTAAATTAGCAGGAAAATACTGAGGCCTGCCAGTTTTTGGGTCAACTTTGAACGATCATAACTTCCTCAATATAATGAACTGGGCGAGCTACCATATATCAAAAGAAATATCTTTGAGTCTTCTTTCTAATTCAATTGGTTTCATCCAAATCCAACATCTGCGTAAGGAGTTATATGTGTTTTACTTCAGCCTCTCAAAACAGATTTTGAGGGTCAAATTCAAACGATCATAACTCCTTGTACAGGACGAACTGGGTGGTATAATTTATATGAAAATGAAAGACCTTTGAGTTATATTTCCAATGCAATTGGTTTCACCCAAATCCGATACCGGAGCAAAGAGTTATGATCGATTTACTTCAGCCTGTCAAAACTGTCCACTGGGACAGATTCAGGATTTATTTCAATTTTTAGGGCACAATGGTCATTTTCTATTACCTTTGGACGAAAATTGGTCTTAAAAACCTGCACTTAGCCTCAATTTTATCATATTTTATCCAAATTTTAGGAAAGGTGAAAACCCTAGCCAATTTCAACTTCAAATATTTTGTGATTCAACCGTAGAAAATTCAAATTGGTTCTGTAGTTGTGCTCACCATCTCGGAAGCTTCGAGAAGCACCCCATGGTTATGTAAGGAGGATTCTAAATACAAGAGTTCATTGTTAAGGTATGAATATTGTTTATTCTTGATTCTTATCCATGAATAAGTATTGATAAAGGATTATGAGTATTGTCTTGATGTTGGAAGATAACTAGAAACATAGTTATGAATTGTTGTGTATAAATTGTTAGTAGTAAATTATGGAAGTTGTTGTATTGGATTATGGAGGATTAATTGTGGTGATATATCATTATATTAGTGGTTATGTATGCCTAGTGATCATGTTGGTATTGGATGGTGATTAAGAAGGGAAATAAAGGCTAAGAGTGATGTTGAGGGATATTTCATGAAAATGCATGATATGTGAATGTAATAAGAGTATAAGAGGATGTATGTAGTACTCTTATTGATGAGCTAAAGGATTACTTCCTAGACATTATTTGGTGAAGTTAATACCTAAATGGTAAGGTTTGGTTGCTAATACTAGTTTGCCACAAATGACATATTGTAGATAAGTGTTCGAAGAGTACGGGAAGTCACTTGTATTGAAATGGTTATATCAAGGTATGTAAGACATACTCTATCTAATCTTTGGCATGAATAATGACCCATGGCACTCTCAAGTAAGCCTCCAACATTGTCCTACGACACATGACACATAATAACATCATATGATCTTCGACACTACCAATTGAACTTGTTTTCACTTTTAAGATGTCCGGCTAGTCAAAAAATGTCCATAGACTATTGTTGACTCCGAAATGGTTTAATGAGGTATCCATGATTCTCTACTTCATCTTCATGATATTGATTACCTATTTACATGTTTTTCCTATTGAGGTATCATGGTTTCAAGTTCCATAAAGTGTGACCACAAAGTAACCAATCTCAAAGATTAATTGAATTAAGAAATGGAATGTCTGTATTTTAAATTGATGATATGATGTAATGTATTAGTACCACTGATCAGTTGGCCATTGTATTATAAAGATTATGTATATATGCTATTCCAGGGGTGGTCCCTGATGTATTGTATTAGTACCACTGATCAGTTGGCCATTGTATGACATATGTTATGTATTGATAAGGATTACGGGAAGTAATGATATGAAAGTAATGTGCAGGTATCCCATCAGTTCTTTTAAGTGTGGTCTACTCATACTGTTTATTCACTGGTATCTGGGTTTTGTTGATCTTTTGTATCTCATCTTGATACACACTGCCTTACATACTCAGTACATATTTCCGTACTGACGTCCCTCACGGGGGACCTGCATTCATGCCTCCAGGAACAGGTACTTCAGGTCGTACACCTCCGCAGTAAGAGCCTGGACATTCTGTTGTTAGTGGTGAGCTCCAGTTATTTCGGGGCATCCCAAGTCATCTCTATATTTACTTTTGGTATTTGTATCAAAGTCTTTTGTGGGCGGGAGTTTGTCCCGACCCCAACTCAGTTGTGTATCTATGTAGAGGCTTTTGTAGACATATTGTACAGCCATAGGAGTGTTTGGTAGATAGACGTGATGGCTCTGACGGCCAATTACTGTTTATATATATATTTATGCGTGTCTGCTGGGCTGATACAGGTACTGTTTTCTTCAATTTACAATGAAGTACTGCCCAAATTTCTAATTTTCATAAGTAATGTAAATGTGAAAGTATAGGTTATGAACTGGTTCTCCCGGGCCTCCTCGGCTACGGGTGCCAGTCCGCTCCAATGAGATTTGGGGTATGACACGGGAGAACCCGTTCATAACCTATACTTTCACATTTATATTACTTATGAAAATTAGAAATTTGGGCAGCACTTCATTATAAATAGAAGAAAACAGTACCTGTATCAGCCCAGCAGACAAGCATAAATATATATACGAACAGTAATTGGACATCAGAGCCATCACGTCTATCAACCAAACACTCCTATGGCTGTACAATATGTCTACAAAAGTCTCTACATAGATACACAACTGAGTTGGGGTCGGGACAAACTCCCGCCCACAAAGGACTTTTATACAAATACCAAAGGTACATATAGAGACAACTTGGGATGCCCCGAAACAACTGGAGCTCACCACTAACAATAGAATGTCCGGGCTCTTACTGCGGAGGTGTACGACCTGAAGTACCTGTTCCTGCGGGCATTAATGCAGGTCCCCCGTGAGGGACGTCAGTATGGAAACATGTACTGAGTATGTAAGGCAGTGAGTATCAAGATGAGATACAAAAGATCAACAAAACCCAGATACCAGTGAATAAACAGTATGAGTAGACCACACTTAAAAGAACTGATGGGATACCTGCACATTACTTTCATATCATTACTTCCCGTAAACCTTATCAATACATAACATATGTCATACAATGGCCAACTGATCAGTGGTACTAATACAATACATCAGGGACCACCCCTGGAATAGCATATTTACATAATCTTTATAATACAATGGGCAACTGATCAGTGGTACTAATACAATACATCATATCATCAATTTAAAATACATTGGTTACTTTGTGGTCACACTTTATGGAACTTGAAACCATGATACCTCAATAGGAAAAACATGTAAATAGGTAATAAATATCATGAAGATGAAGTAGAGAATCATGGATACCTCATTAAACCATTTCGGAGTCAACAATAGTATATGGACATATTTTTGACTAGCCGGACATCTTAAAAGTGAAAACAAGTTCAATTGGTAGTGTCGAAGATCATATGATGTTATTATGTGTCATGTGTGGTAGGACAATGTTGGAAGCTTACTTTAGAGTGCCATGGGTCATTATTCATACCAAAGATTAGATAGAGTATGTCTTACATACCTTGATATAACCACTTCAATACAAGTGACTTCCCGTACTCTTCGAACACTTATCTATAGTAAGTCATTTGTGGCAAACTAGTATTAGCAACCAAACCTTACCATTTAGGTATTAACTTCACCAAATAATGTCTAGGAAGTAATCCTTTAGCTCATCAATAAGAGTACTACATACATCCTCTTATACTCTTATTACATTCACATATCATGCATTTTCATGAAATATCCCTCAACATCACTCTTAGCCTTTATTTCCCTTCTTAATCACCATCCAATACCAACATGATCACTAGGCATACATAACCACTAATATAATGATATATCACCACAATTCATCCTCCATAATCCAATACAACAACTTCCATAATTTACTACTAACAATTTATACACAACAATTCATAACTATGTTTCTAGTTATCTTCCAACATCAAGATAATACTCATAATCCCTTATCAATACTTATTCATGGATAAGAATCAAGAATAAACAATATTCATACCTTAGCAATGAACTCTTGTATTTAGGATCCTCCTTACATAACCATGGGGTGCTTCTCGAAGCTTTCGAGATGGTGAACACAACTACGGAACCAATTTGAATTTTTTACGGTTGAATCACAAAATATTTGAGGTTGAAATTGGCTAGGGTTTCACCTCTCTTAATAATAGGATAATATCTGATATAAATGAGGCTAATTGAAGATTTATAAAGACCAATTTTCGTCCAAGAGGCAATAGAAAATGACCATTGTGCCCTAAAAATTGAAATAAATCCCGAATCTGTCCCCAGTGGACAGTTTTGATAGGCTGAAGTAAATCGATCATAACGCTTTGCTCCGATATCGAATTTGGGTGAAATTGGTATCATTGTAAAGTTAATTAAAAGGGCTTTCATTTCATATAAATTAGGCCACCCAGTTCGTCCTGTACAAGGAGTTATGATTATTTGAAGTTAACCCTAAAAATCTGTTTTGAGAGGCTGAAGTAAAACGCATATAACGCCTTACGCAGATGTTGGATTTGGATGAAACCAATTGAATTAGAAAGAAGACTCAAAGAGCTTTCTTTTGATATATGGTAGCTCGCCCAGTTCATTATATTTAGGAAGTTATGATCATTCAAAGTTGACCCAAAAACTAGCAGGCCTCAGTATTTTCCTGCTAATTTACTGTTCACAAAAATCTGTTTTGAGAGGCTGAAGTAAAACGAGTATAACTCCTTACTCAGATGTTGGATTTGGATGAAACCAATTTCATCGGAAAAAAGACTCTCGGAGATTTTCGTCTATATATAGCATCTCACACAGTTCTTTTTGTACAAGGAGTTATGATCGTCTCAAGTTGGAGTGCCTAGCTGCAGAAATTTTCCTGCAGAATTACTGTTCACAGGCTTCCCGGCCTCCGTTTTGAAATTTCGAATGTGCTCGCTTATATGAAATACTCCTCTGTTTTGGGTAAACTTTATATCGTTGTAAAGCTTATTCAAATACCTACACATACAACTATTGACGGGATACTTCCGAACACCATAAACTTAATTTAACCCATACGCAAGTCTTTAGGACTCCATATAATCGCGATAAGTGTACGAAAAAATTTACGGGGTGTTACATTATCCCCCCCTTAAAAACATTCGTCCTCGAATGTTAGTATAGTTACTCAATTAATACATGTCCAAGCTTACAATTAACATATTCATCATCATAACATCCTTGCATAAAAATAAACACTTACTTGTTATTGTTCTTCTTCTGTCTCATGAACTTCCTCCTCATCGTTGAATAGGTAAGGGTACTTAATCTTCATCGCTTCCTCGGCTTCCCATGTGATCTCCTCAACTTTTTGATTTCTCCAAAGTACTTTTACTAATGCTATCTCTTTATTCCTTATCTTTTTAATTTGGCGATCAAGAATAGCAATAGGCATTTCTTCAAAAGTGAGATCTTTTGTAATTTGTACATCTTCCGTAGTAGTGATGTGCGATGGATCTCCGATGTACTTGCGAAGCATCGAAACATGAAATACGGGATGAACTGCTGAGAGCTCTTGAGGTAGCTCTAACTCATAAGCATCTTGTCCAAATCTTTGAATGATCTTATACGGACCTATGTATCGTGGACTTAACTTTCCTTTCTTGCCAAACCTCATCACTCCTTTCATTGGTGATACTTTCAAGAATACCCAATCGTCGATAGAAAACTCAAGTCCTCTTCTTCTAACATCCGCATAAGATTTGTGTCGACTTTGAGCTGTTGCAAGCCGTTGTTGGATCACTTTAACCTTCTCCATTGCTTGATAAACAAGATCCGGTCCAAATAAGACCGCATCACCTGCTTCAAACCATCCTATTGGCGATCTACACTTTCTTCCATACAATGCTTTATATGGTGCCATTTTGATACTTGAATGATAGCTATTATTGTAGGCAAACTCGATAAGAGGTAGGTGATCATCCCAGTTGCCTTTGAAATCTAATACACATGCTCGTAGCATATCTTCAAGTGTCTGGATGGTACGTTCCGCTTGTCCGTCCGTTTGAGGATGGAAAGTCGTACTTAGATTTACTTGTGTCCCCAAACTCCTTTGAAAAGACTTCCAAAAATTCGCGGTAAATTGGGCTCCTCAATCGGATATAATGGAAATTGGAACTCCATGTAACCGAACGATCTCCTTAATATACAACTTCGCATACTCTTCTGCCGTATAAGTTGTCTTAACTGGTAAGAAGTGTGCAGATTTTGTAAGCCTATCAATGATCACCCATATGGAATCAAACTTCCGATATGTACGATGCAAACCCGTGATAAAATCCATATTGATCTTGTCCCACTTCCAGACTGGAAGATCTATACATTGCATGTAACCGCCGGGTTTCTGGTGTTCTACTTTGACTCTTTGACAATTCGGACATTCCGCTACAAATTCGGCAATATTCTTCTTCATGTCATTCCACCAATATATTGCTTTCAAATCTTGCTACATCTTAGTCGACCCTGGATGGATGGAATATCTTGAACAGTGTGCTTCGGTCATAATTCTCTTTCTTAGCTCAACTACATCGGGTACACATAAACGATTCTGACACTGAAGCACTCCTTCTCGCGTAAGCTCAAATGCCTTTGTCGTGCCACTCTGCACATCCTCCTTAAGCTGCAATAAAATTGGATTTGCATACTGCTTCTCTTCCACTTCAGCTATCAATGAAGATTCCACTGCATTACGTACAATAACCTCTTCATCTGGAGTTTCGAGAAGTCGGACTCCCAAATTAGCTAGTTGGTGAAGATCCTTAATCATCCCCTGCTTTTCTATAGATGCCATTTTAGACTTACGACTCAGTGCATCCGCTACCACATTCGCTTTCCCTGGATGATACAAGATATCAACATCATAATCTTTCAACAATTCAAGCCATCTCCGCTGCCTCAAGTTTAGATCTTTCTGACTGAAGATATATTGCAGGATCTTATGATCGGTATATATGTCAACATGAACCCCATATAAGTAGTGGCGCCATATCTTCAAAGCAAATACAACTGCAGCTAGCTCCAGATCATACGTGGGATAATTCCTCTCATGTGGTCGCAACTGTGTAGAGCCATAGGCTATTACTCTACCATATTGCATTAGTACGCATCCTAAGCCAATTCTCGAAGCATCACTGTACACTGCATACCCTTCTGTGCCTTCAGGAAGTACCAATACCAGTGTAGAAGTCAACTTGCTTTTCAGATCCTGGAAACTCTTTTCACAGGCATCATTCCATTGAAACTTGGAGGCTTTATGCGTCAACTTAGTCAAGGGTGCAGAAATAGAAGAAAAACCTTCAACAAACCTTCTATAATAACCTGCCAACCCGAGGAAACTATGAATCTCCATAGGCGTCGTGGGTCTTGGCCAATTCTTCACAGCCTCAATCTTCTGAGTGTCAACTTTTATGCCTTCACTGGATACAATATGGTCCAAAAATGCCACTGACTTGAGCCAAAACTCACATTTAGAAAACTTCGCATACAGCTTACGATCACGAAGAATCTGCAACGCCTGCCTTAAGTGATTAACATGGTCCTCTTCTGATCTAGAGTAGACCAGAATATCATCTATGAAAACTATCACGAACACATCTAGAAACGGTTTAAACAGCCTATTCATCAGATCCATAAAAACTGCGGGTGCATTTTTCAGCCCGAATGACATAACCAGGAATTCATAATGAACATACCGTGTTCGAAAAGTTGTCTTGGGTATATCTTTATCCTTGGCTCTCACTTGATGATAGCCTGATCTCAAGTCAATCTTGGAAAAACACTGGGCACCCTGCAACTGGTCAAATAAATCATCAATTTGGGGAAGGGGGTATTTATTCTTGATAGTCACCTTATTCAATTGCCGATAGTCAATACACATCCTCAGCGAACCATCTTTCTTACGCACAAACAATACTGGTGCTCCCCAAGGGGACATACTAGGCCTGATGAATCCCTTCTCTAGCAAGTCTTTCAGTTGCTCTTTCAATTCTCGCAACTCTGCTGGTGCCATTCTATAAGGAGGAATTGAGACTGGCTGTGTGTCTGGCAACAAATCAATACCAAACTCCACTTCTCGATCAGGAGGTAAACCTGGTAGTTCTTCAGAAAATACATCAGGAAATTCATTCACAACCGGAACGGTCTGAAAAGTTGGCGGCTCTGCCTCTGTATCCCTTACTCTAACCAGATGGTATATGTACCCCTTGGAAATCATTTTTCTTGCCTTAAAGTAAGAAATAAATCTACCTCTCGGCGCGCCAACATTACCCTTCCATTCAAGGACTACCTCATTTGGGAAATGGAAATATACCTTCTTAGAACGGCAATCTACTGTAGCATAACAAGACGCTAACCAATCCATGACCATAATAACATCAAAATCTACCATTTCTAACTCAACAAGATCGGCCATCGTATCACGACCACAAATATTCACAACACAATTTCGATAAACATTCCTA
Source organism: Capsicum baccatum var. pendulum (assembly GCA_030864225.1). Classification (NCBI taxonomy): domain Eukaryota; kingdom Viridiplantae; phylum Streptophyta; class Magnoliopsida; order Solanales; family Solanaceae; genus Capsicum; species Capsicum baccatum. The sequence goes on along the minus strand of CM061561.1, from coordinate 10,152,490 downwards.
GCTATAAGAGATTCCCCCACTGGCGTTGATACTTCAAATGGCTTGGCTAGTAATTCGGGTGTTCTTCCGAACCTTCCCGCAACCACAGGAGTAGCATACGATAATGTAGAACCAAGATCAATTAAGGCATACACATCAAATGCAAAGATGGACAGCGTACCTGTAACCACGTCTGGAGAAGCCTCTAAATTCTGCCGATCTGCTAGGGCATACGCACGGTTCTGAGCTTCGCTAGCACTAGCTGCTCCTCTATCACCTCTACCGTGACCCATAGGTTGTGCACCCCTACTTAAAGGAGGCACCGAAGATAACGTAACAGTTGATCCGGTAGGTCGTGTTATACTACCTATGGTCCTGCGTGGGCAATCTCTAGCCATATGCCCCGGCTTACCGCACCAAAAGGAATTGTTCATCCCAAGCCGACATTCGCCAAAGTGAAATTTTCTACAAATGGGGCACGGGTGTCGTGGAGGTCTCAATTGACTCATACTCCCTTACCTTGATACCCCACTGTTTGCGAACTCTGATTTTCACTGCTTTGCCCGAACTGATTACCTCTGAACCTTTGAAATTGCGGTGGAGCACTAATTGCAGGATAAGAAGATAACGGGCTAGGCAATCTATGAGAGAACGAAGGCCTAAAACCTCCCTGAGATGCCACAAACTGCCCTATAGCTCTGGGCCGCTTAGAATATCCTTTTTCTGATTCCTGGGTTCTTCTTCTTTGCCTCTGATCTTCCATCTTCGGAGCGAAAGCTTGTATCCTCGCTATATCCATGTCATTGTTCAAAGCAGCAATGGTACAATCTCTAACCAAGTATGGTTCCAATCTATTCACATAGTGATGAACTCTATCGTCCATAGTAGCTACCACATTAGAAGCATATCTAGACAAGGAGTTAAATCGAAGACTATACTCCCTTACACTCATATTACCCTGACGAAGATTTAAGAATTGATCTGCACGGGCCTGACGAGTCTCAAATGGAAGATAATGATCAATAAATGCATTTTTGAACTCTCCCCACGTAGTTGGAGGTGCATCAATACCCCTAGATCGTTTCCAATCCTCGTACCACAATATAGCCTCTCCTTTCAGTCAATATGTTGCTAGCTCAACCATCTCTTTACCGGATATATGCATAACATCTAGAGCCCTTTGGGTTTGATCGACAAAGTCCTGCGGGTCTTCGTTAATATCTGATCCGGTAAATGTAAGAGGATCCAGTTTCAGAAAATCCTGTGTCCGAAGGCTAGCTGCTCTATCCGTACCACTAGAACCCGTGGTAGGAATAGCTTGCCCTTGAACTTGACCGGCAACTATACGCGTCAGAAGTTGTACTGCATCCCTCAAATCTCGATCAACAACATTAATAGACGGCCCTTCCGGAGGAGAAGAAGCGCCTGATATATGCTCAGCTTGAGACTCACTTTGTTCAGCTTGTGCCGGTGGTGACTTACTAGTACCTTCTCCGGCCACTGCATCTACTCGCTTCCACTTATTCTTTCTCCTTGTAACTGGCATCGTCGCTATAATAAATAATAATAAAAAAAACAATTGGATTAAGCGATTGATTATGACTTTATCTCTAATATGGGATCTATTGCACGATCTAAGAAATGGAGAGTGGAAACAATCCCTAAATGTCCAATAGCCTCCTGTTTATAGATGTGGTGCACAACACACCGATAAACAAGATTCTACGTAGACACGGCTTTGTAGACTCACTAGGACGAACTTCTCTGATACCACTTATGTCATACCCCAAATTCCATTGGAGCGGACTGGCACCCGTAGCCGAAGAGGCCCGGGAGAACCCGTTCATAACCTATACTTTCACATTTATATTACTTATGAAAATTAGAAATTTGGGCAGCACTTTGTTGTAAATAGAAGAAAACAGTACCTGTATCAGCCCAGCAGACAAGCATAAATATATATATGAACAGTAATTGGCCGTTAGAGCCATCACGTCTATCAACCAAACACTCCTATGGCTGTACAATATGTCTATAAAAGCCTTTACATAGATACACAACTGAGTTGGGGTCGGGACAAACTCCCGCCCACAAAGGACTTTTATACAAATACCAAAGGTACATATAGAGACGACTTGGGATGCCCCGAAACAACTGGAGCTCACCACTAATAATAGAATGCCCTGGCTCTTACTGCGGAGGTGTACGACCTGAAGTACCTGTTCCTACAGGCATGAATGCAGGTCCCCCGTGAGGGACGTCAGTACGGAAATATGTACTGAGTATGTAAGGCAGTGAGTATCAAGATGAGATACAAAAGATCAACAAAACCCAGATACCAGTGAATAAACAGTATGAGTAGACCACACTTAAAAGAACTGATGGGATACCTGCACATTACTTTCATATCATTACTTCCCGTAATCCTTATCAATACATAACATATGTCATACAATGGCCAACTAATCAGTGGTACTAATACAATACATCAGGGACCACCCCTGGAATAGCATATATACATAATCTTTATAATACAATGGGCAACTGATCAGTGGTACTAATACAATACATCATATCATCAATTTAAAATACATTGGTTACTTTGTGGTCACACTTTATGGAACTTGAAACCATGATACCTCAATAGGAAAAACATGTAAATAGGTAATAAATATCATGAAAATGAAGTAGAGAATCATGGATACCTCATTGAAGCATTTCGGAGTCAACAACAGTATATGTACATTTTTTTTGACTAGCCGGACATCTTAAAAGTGAAAACAAGTTCAATTGGTAGTGTCGAAGATCATATGATGTTATTATGTGTCATGTGTCGTAGGACAATGTTGGAAGCTTACTTGAGAGTGTCATGGGTCATCATTCATGCCAAAGATTAGACTTACATACCTTGATATAACCACTTCAATACAAGTGACTTCACGTACTCTTCGAACACTTATCTACAATAAGTCATTTGTGGCAAACTAGTATTAGCAACCAAACCTTACCATTTAGGTATTAACTTCACCAAATAATGTCTAGGAAGTAATCCTTTAGCTCATCAATAAGAGTACTACATACATCCTCTTATACTCTTATTACATTCACATATCATGCATTTTCATGAAATATCCCTCAACATCACTCTTAGCCTTTATTTCCCTTCTTAATCACCATCCAATACCAACATGATCACTAGGCATACATAACCACTAATATAATGATATATCACCACAATTCATCCTCCATAATCCAATACAGCAACTTCCATAATTTACTACTAACAATTTATACACAACAAGTCATAACTATGTTTCTAGTTATCTTCCAACATCAAGACAATACTCATAATCCTTTATAAATACTTATTCATGGATAAGAATCAAGAATAAACAATATTCATACCTTAACAATGAACTCTTGTATTTAGAATCCTCCTTACATAACCATGGGGTGCTTCTCGAAGCTTTCAAGATGGTGAACACAACTACGGAACCAATTTGAATTTTCTACGGTTGAATCACAAAATATTTGAGGTTGAAATTGGCTAGGGTTTCACCTTTCCTAATATTTGGATAACATCTGATACAAATGAGACTAAGTGCAGGTTTTTAAGACCAATTTTCGTCCAAAGGTAATAGAAAATGACCATTGTGCCCTAAAAATTGAAATAAATCCCGAATCTGTCCCCAGTGGATAGTTTTGACAGGCTGAAGTAAATCGATCATAACTCTTTGCTCCGGTATCGGATTTGGGTGAAACCAATTGCATTGGAAACATAATTCAAAGGGATTTCATTTTCATATAAAGTATACCACCCAGTTCTTCCTTTACAAGACGTTATGGTCGTTTAAAGTTGACCCAAAAATCTGTCACACAATTCTGTTTTGTGTTTGATAGGCTGCAGTAAAACTGGTATAGCTTCTTACTCAGACATTGGATTTGGATGAAACCAATTTCATCGGAAAGAAGACTCTCGGAGATTTTCGTCTATATATAGCAGCTCACACAGTTCTTTTTGTACAAGGAGTTATGATCGTCTAAATTTTGATTGCCTAGCTGCAGAAATTTTCCTGCAGAATTACTGTTCACAGGCTTCCCGGCCTCCGTTTTGAAATTTCGAATGTGCTCGCTTATATGAAATACTCCTCTGTTTTGGGCAAACTTTATATCGTTGGAAAGCTTATTCCAATACCTACACATACAACTATTGACGGGATACTTCTGAATACCATAAACTTAATTTAACCCATACGCAAGTCTTTAGGACTCCATATAATCGCGATAAGTGTACGAAAAAATTTACGGGGTGTTACAGTATCAGACTCAGAGACTCCAACCCTTGAGGCACACTTGGGTTGGGGGCTTCCACGCCGAGTCAATGGCGGATTCCATACAGCCAATGGAATATTCAGACTTGTAGGGGAACACTACCTAACTCAGAAGTAAAACACAGATCATGATTTGAAATGAACAGACAGGTTACATGTTTTCAGAAAGTGCCCATGTATTTTTCAGAAACAGTTTTACACACGATGTCTTGATGAAAAATTGCTTTCACTTAATATATATATATATATATACGTATGTTCCATTATACTATTTTTGGAGTGCTTCGCGTGCCAGTACTTTTGTGCTGACCCCCCCCCCCCCCTTCTAGGTTCTGAGGCACAGTCTAGGGGTCCAGCTACTCAGTAGACATTCTCGGATTTGCAGACTTGATTTACAGTGGTGAGCCTTCTATCATTCGGAAGGCCAAATTATGTCAGACATTATCTTATTTATTATGTTTTTGGTTTACTTCAGACAGATGTTTGTGTTCTTATTAGAGATTTCGCAGACTGATGTCAGATAGTATTATTCAGAAATATTGCAGGACTTGACCATGTTTTTCGTACTCAGTTTAAAATTCCGCATTTTATTATGATTATAAATGTTGTGCATGATAACCAGATAGAGAATGGGTGTTCCGGGCCTTCATGGTTCGGGATGCTCGTCACGGCTAGGGCCTAGGCTCGGGTCGTGACAAGTCAAGCCAGCTGGGAAGCATACAAAAAATTTTCTTTTAAAAATTAAAAACGGTTGAAAGGAAGACTTAAAAGTATACGAAGTTAATGATGATTGAGACTTTAAAGACAACGTTTTCTTACTAGTTGTCATATCCTAATGAAAAAAAATCAAATTAAAGTTAAAAAAAAATTATATGTTAAGTGTCTTTCATTTGAAATTTCTATGATACACATGAATAAATGAATTTAGTTGATTTCAGTATTTCTTAAACGAACATTTGTTATAGAATAAAATACATAAAAAGAAATTATTTTCTTCACACAAATGGACCCGATCATATGGAATTTCTATGAATGAGATTGGTGCTAAGTCTTTGCAGTAAGAAGTACGTTATGTTAATATATGTGAATTGACAATCGATTAGTTTTTGTTTTGTATTGTTGCGTTTTTCTTTTATTTTTTTCCTTCCCTTTGATTTTCTTTTCTAGCACCTATAATCAATTGTAAACATACACCCGTTAGTCACATCCAAAAGAAAAATTAAAGGGGAATTTTTTTTTTTGTGTTAAGTAGTTTTTCACTTGAAATATCCACACACATTTTCCACTCACAATTTATTATCTTTCTTGACTTAATTTCTGCCGCACTTTATTTTTTTTGGACAGCGAGCAAATATATCCTAAGCTTTGCAATTTAGAAAAGACATATTCCTTGTTAAAAAAGTGATGCATATATAACCTCATAGTCTAATAAGTGGTGCCAATATAACCTTATCCCGAGAAAAATGAAGATAATCTTGACCTTAATAATTGTGATTTTCTCACCTCTTTCTTCATTGAAATTGTGCATACCTTATAAGAGAAAAGAACCAATGGAATGATTCCAATTAATTGTTAGAGTGAAGAATGTGTTCATTTTCAAATTGAATGGACGTGTATAGTAGAAAAAGTAATAAACAAATTATTTTTGTAAAAATAATTGGACAACATCATTTAAGATTTCTATGGACATTATTTAATTCTTTGCAATTGGATTTTTTCTTTATTATAATTTTGTGTTTTTGTTTTAACAAATTACTAACAATTATTATAAGGGCAAAATTCAGAAATAACATACTTATCCCCTTAATTATGAATTTTATAGCAAAAGTTTCATAATTACATAATATAACAGGTTGTATTTTGTATTTTTGTAAATTGTTGCTATAAAAATACAAACACATGTGATTTTTACTGCCATTATAATCGGTATGTATTTTGTATTTTTTTCAAACTGTTACTACAAAAATACAAATACATATGCTAAAAGATGTAATACAAAGTACATCAGAATAAAAAGCATTTGTGTGAACCGTGTATTACAAAGTACAATACATTAAGCGCAACCTTATAGGTTAAACTCATCAAATTTAAATCTTGGATGTGTCACTGATAGTTACAAGGATATGCATGTTCAATACATTTTGAGGTTATCATTAATTGATCTTTCATTATAGGTATCTTTTCAATAAAGAAAAAATATTTTGAAACGCGTTGGCCATTTAAAGTAAAGAGTACGTTCTAAATATTCACGACAAAATCTTTAACCACATCATAATCAAGGGCTCAGCTTCATGGCTTGAAAATGAAAATCTTTTATTAAAAGTGCGTACTCTCTGCTGACGAGCCAGTAATTTTTGAATACTAAAAAAAAAAAACTGCACTATGATATTAAAGGAGTCAATTGTTAAAAGACATTAGTAATATTGTATTCATATTTCATATGGTATGTAAGCTTAAAAATCCCCATTATTACTTTATAAAACTATGTGACGATCATAGAATACTTAATTCTCTCTAGCTCTTTAACTTTTTCATGCTTGTTTATTAGTAGAGGTTCGTTACCTCGTTAGGACGGGTAAGGTACGGTCTAGCCCTCCTTGCTTGTATTATGAAACACACAGATCTTATTAGTAGTTAGCAGTAACTTGAACTAGTCTAACTATTATCTTCCTATCTATATATTTGGAGTAGCCTTTCGTTATATTCCCACAACCAACTTCCATTATACCTTAATTGCATACTTATTTCTTAATTCCCACAATCAACTTTTGAACTATTTGATCCCTAAACATGGCCTCCAACCAATTCTCATCTCTTCTCTTTCTCTGTTTCTGTCTTGTTTCTTTTTCTTCATCCATACCTCATCCATGCCGCAAAGATCAAAGAATTTCCGTACTAAAATTCAAGCAGACCTTTACTATAGATACCTCGGACTCTAGTTGTCTTCCAAAAACGAATTTATGGAACGTGAGCAGAGATTGCTGCTCATGGGACGGAGTGACGTGTGATGAGACGACTGGCCATGTCATTGAGCTTGACCTCAGTTGCAGTCAACTTGTGGGGAAGATTGATTCCAATAGCAGCCTGTTCCAACTCTCTCATCTCCAAAGGCTTGATCTTTCTTGGAATAACTTTCCTGGTAATTTCCTGCTCGAGTCTCTTGGCTATCTAAATTCACTGCGTTCATTGTCTCTTTCTTATTGCAACCTTAGAGGTCCAATTCCTGAATCTCTTTCAAACCTCACACTCTTAGAGTCTTTGTTCCTTGCTGGTAACACCCTGAATGGAACAATACCATCAGGGATGTTCTCCCAGCTTCCATTACTAAGTGGTTTAGACTTGAGTGACAACCACTTTTCTGGTCTGCTTGAGGACTTCAACTCCAATTCACTAGTCTGGATTGATTTAAGCAATAATCAGCTGCAAGGACATCTTCCCAACTCAATTCAAAACCTTGTGAACCTAACATGGCTTGATCTTTCTTTCAATAATTTTAGTGGTCTTGTGGATGTCAGCCTCTTTTCAGACGTCAAACAGCTTTCGCATCTTGATCTTTCATACAACAGTGTATCATTGACCGATGAGAACAACGTTAACGTTACTTGGCCAGAATCTCTTTATAGGTTACGATTGGCCGCATGTGAAGTGAAAGAACTGGAGTTCCTAAGATCCGCAAAGCAGCTTCGGGAGTTGGATCTTTCAAATAATAAGATTCAAGGAAGGATTCCAGATTGGGCATGGTCTAACTGGATGTTCTCATTGCGCAGTCTCAATTTATCCCACAACATGCTGACAAGTGTTGATTCAATCCCTCTTCAGTCTGTAGGATTCATTGATTTGAGGTCCAATTTGCTTCAGGGTTCGCTACCTATTCCACCAAATTCTACAACATATTTCTTCATATCAGACAATAATCTTAGTGAAGAAATTCCTTCATCTATTTGCAATTTGGCTTCACTGGTGATGCTTGATTTGGGAAGAAACAATTTTCGCGGAGAAATTCCTCAATGTTTGGGAAAGATCACTGCCCTCGAGGTTTTGGATATGCGCCGGAACAATCTTTCTGGGAATCTTCCAAGTGCTTTCAGCAATGGAAGTTCACTGAGAAGCCTCAACTTGCATGGCAATAAATTAGAGGGGACAATTCCACGATCTTTGACCAACTGCAACGAGTTGCAGGTTCTTGACTTAGGAGATAATCATCTCATTGACACATTCCCCATGTGGTTGGGAACTCTTCCAAAGTTGAACGTTTTAAGCTTGAGATTCAACGAATTGCATGGTTCCATTGGAACTTTAAGAAATGAAAACTTGTTTCCTAATCTTCGAATGTTAGACCTCTCTTCGAATGCCTTCACGGGGAACTTACCGAAGAGTCTGATACAACATTTGAAGGCCATGAAGACAATTGATCCATCAAAGATGGAGCCAAGTGATGGGTATTATCAAGACACGGTAGCTGTCGTAATAAAGGGATTGGAGCTTGAAGTTGTGAGATTCTCGTCTTTGTACACCACTGTCGATCTTTCAAACAACAAATTTGAAGGACATATTCCAAGTATTGTGGGAGATCTCGTTGCACTTCGGGTGCTGAATTTGTCTCATAATGGATTGGAAGGCCATATACCGCCATCGCTTGGAAATTTATCTGAAGTCGAATCACTAGACCTTTCATATAACCATCTTACGGGGGAGATACCACAACAATTTTCTTCTCTTACATTTCTTGCATTCTTAAATCTCTCCCACAATCATCTCCGAGGATGCATCCCTCAAGGATCTCAATTCGCTACATTTGAGAACAATTCATATGAAGGCAATGATGGATTACGTGGATTCCCAGTTTCCAAAGGCTGTGGCAATGATCATGTGTCCGATACCGTATCTGGACTAGATGATCAAGAAAGCGATTCTGAATTTCTCAATGATTTTTGGATATCGGCTCTCATGGGTTATGGAAGTGGACTATGTATTGGATTCTCCATAATATATATGGTCTCAACCAGAAATCCGATATGGCTTGCAAGAATCCTTTCGAAACTGGACCACAAAATTATTACGAGAAGGAAAAAGATCCATCGACTTTGAAGGAACAATAGAAGAAGAAACAATCGCTTGTAGACTCATTACTGATCGAGCAAGAAGATTTGATTTCAGACTTTCAGGTATTCAAGTTAATATAGACATTGTAATTTTATTTTCAGTGTAAAATAAAAGTAAGATGTAACTTTCTTTTCTGTAAAAATCAGACAGTAAATAAACAAATTTGAATATGCAGGTGCTTGGAGGAGCATTTGGTGGAGTGCTCGATACATGGTGGAGGAGCATTTGGTGGAGTGCTCGAGACAGTAAATAAACAAATTTGAATAGTATCAAATGTTACAGCTTAGGATGTGATATTTGATTTTTAGTTCCTTCATAATATTTTTACACGGTCAAAAATATTTTTATGTATATATAGTTGTAACACCCCAACTTAGGATAAGGAGTCCTACATAATATGGCTCGACTACACGAGCTACATGTCACAGGGAATCAACTTTAATTTGCCGTCGCTCCAAGATTCAATGATGCATTATGCTAAATTACAATTAAATTCCAAAGACTTGTGCATTTACTTAGAGAATGAAAAGATCTTCTAAACTTGGAATTGATTGATATGAAGAAAGTTCTAATCCATGTTCCTAAAATTAAAGAAGCTTATTGAGATAATTCTTTCCCTAATTTCTCCGCTTTGATCACCTTTTTTTTTTTTTTAATAGAAATGGTGTTCTAACTAACTTGTTTTTTAAATACATGCCACCTTTCACCACTATGAGTTTGACAGATTGAAAAATCACCTAACTTGTGTTTTTCGTCCATTTCTTTGACAATTAAACCACTTTATAATGATCATTAAACCACACACATTTCTTGGGCACCCATAAAACTCATAATTAGTTTGTGAATAATTTTTGTTTCAATAAAATAAATTGAGATCATCGTTTGCATTTTCGTCTATTAAAAAATCTACCCTAGATTGAAGTATACGTTCATTTGAATTGAAAATTCATTTGAAATGTCTATGGAAGAGACTTCTGCATTGACTTTGAGAAGGAAAAACTGAATTATCGCTAAATGCACCTAAACCACTACTTAACTCTTTAATATTCTGACGAAGTGGTCCTAACCACCACAAAATGCACCGAAATTATCACTACAACAATATACCCGGTGTATTCCCATAAAGTGGAATTAAGAAGGATAAAGTGTACACAGTCCATACCGCTACCTCAGATGAAGTAGAGAGAATGTTCTCGATAAACCCCCAGCTCAGGACAGATAACAGTATAATCAAACAAACAAACAAAAATCATAAAAGCACACTACAAAAATGAGATACGTGATCCAAACCACGGCTGAATGCACCTAAACTTACGGAGGGTTAGACCATAAATAACTTATTATATACAACTTTATATGCAATACAAGGATTTTTGATCATCCATATTTTTGATATTTTTAGTATAAATAACATAAATACCAACTTTTAAAAAGTAATTACATGATTTTTGTAATATTGAAAAATAAGTTGTGTATTTGTTTAATTTTTAGATATTTTTATCCAAAGCATAATACACGGCGGATCCAGATTTTCAAATATGTGGGTTCCCAATAAAATAAATAAAGCTTTAAATGGGAAAAAGGAAACCTCCATAGGAATTCGAACTCAAAACCTTTAGCAATCTAGTGTGCTACTCCTACCACTAAGCTATCCCACTACTTTATTACGGGTTCTTACCTATTAATATTTAAACCTATGATAAATTTTTCTAATGTAATTATAACCCTTACGGTAGCGGGTGTGGGTTCCCGGGAATCTGCACCCGCTACCGTAGATCTGCCCCTGATAATACATAAATGTACTCTTTTAACTTGACGCTAGCTTGCATCTATATCCTCCAACTATGAATGTGCATAAGCAGACCCTTCAACTTATATAAAGTTTAACAAGTAAATACATTCGTCCTACGTGATATAATACTAGTATTTAAAAAAAATTATTTCCTCCACACAAATGGACCCTATCATATGGAATTACTATGGAGGAGACTGGTGCTAAGTCTTTGCAGTAAGAAGTACGTTATGTTTTTCTTTTATTTTTTATCTTCACTTTGATTTTCTTTTCTAGCATCTATAATTAATTGTCAATATACACACATTAGTCACATCATAAAGAAAAATAAAAGGGAAGAAATTTGTGTGTTAAGTAGTTTTTCACTTGAAATTTCCACAGAAAGATACAACACATTTTTTACTCACAGTTTATTACCTTTCTTAACTTAATTTCTGTCGTTCTTTAATTTTTTTTTAGAAACAACGGACAAATAAAAGGTGTCAATGGAGATAATTCTTGACCTTAATAAATGTTATTTTCTCACCTCTTTCTTCTTTGAAATTGTGCATACCTTAGAAGAGAAGAGAATCAATTGAATGATCCCGATTAGTTGTTAGAGTGAAGAATACGTTCATTTAAATTGAAAGGATATATGTATTGTAGAAAAATAATAGACAAATTATTTTCTCAAAATAATTAGATCGTGTCATTTGAGATTTCTATAGAAGAAACTTTTGCATTGACCTGAGAAGGACAAAATTTAAGTCTTGTTTGAAATAGAGTGTTCTCATTAATTAAAATTTTGGGATTCAATGAAAGTAACTGTGGAGGGTTCACAGGATTTTTTATATTGTACATAACTTATATTGTCCTCATTTGTAATATCATTATAGAGTATATTACAAACTCCGTGACGATCATAGAATATCTAATTCTCTCTAGCTCTTTATCTTTTTCATACTTGTTTATTAGTAGAGGTTCGTTACCTTCGTAGGACTGGTAAGGTACGGTCTAGCCCTCCTTGCTTGTATTATGAAACACACAGATTTGTCACGACCCAACTTTTGAGGTCATGATGGCGCCTACCATAACCCACCAGTAGGCAAACCAACCTGTAGTCCGGAACAGCTAGTAACGGACTACTTAATAACATAAGAAAAAACAATGCGGAATATATGAGATAAAGATCAATACATAGATGAATCCCAAAACTTGGTGGTATCAGTACAAGAGCTTCTAAACACAATAGGAATACAAAAGTGAGATATCAAGGAGAAATACACTGATTCAACTTACCTCTGAATATAACTTAAAGGCTAGTCTAATACATAGGAGAGAGATAAGTAATACTCCGAACGTCAGGAGGTCACTCTAAGTCTCCGAATCAGGGCTACTCCACACGATGCACACATCAACGGCGATAACTCGTAATACACCTCTGCAGTAGTTAGCAGTAACTTGGACTAGTCTAACTATTATATTCCTATATATATTTGGAGTAGCCCTTTCCTTAATTCGCATAACCAACTTCCATTATACCTTAATTGCATACTTATTTCTTAATTCCCACATCAACTTTTGAACTATTTGATCCTAAACATGGCCTACAATCAATTCTCATTTCTTCTCCTTCTCTGTTTCTGTGTTCTTTCTTTTTCTTCATCCATACCTCATCCATGCCGCAAAGATCAAAGCATTTCCCTTCTAAAATTCAAGCAGAACTTTACTATAGATCCCTCGGACTCTAATTGTCTTCCAAAAACGAGTTCATGGAATGTGAGCAGAGATTGCTGCTCATGGGACGGAGTGACGTGTGATGAGATGACTGGCCATGTCATTGAGCTTGACCTCAGATGCAGTCAACTTGTGGGGAAGATTGATTCCAATAGCAGCCTGTTCCAACTCTCTCATCTCCAAAGGCTTGATCTTTCTCTGAATCGCTTCTTCGGTTCTCACATCTCTTCCACCATTCCTCTGAGTTTCTCTTCCCATTTAATAACTCTCAGTCTGGTAGGGACAGGATTGTGTGGGATAACACCTGAGAGTATTTTTCAGCTGCCCAACCTGGAAACACTTGACTTAAGTTACAATGATCAGCTCAGTGGTTCTTTTCCAAAGACCAAATGGAACAGCAGTGCATCTCTCATATCGTTAGATCTCAAGGAAGTGAATTTTTCTGGTAATTTCCTGCTCAAGTCTCTTGGCTATCTAAATTCACTGCGTTCATTGTCTCTTTCTAATTGCAACCTTGGAGGTCCAATTCCTGAATCTCTTTCAAATCTCACACTCTTAGAGTCTTTGCTCCTTGCTGGTAACACCCTGAATGGAACAATACCATCAGGGATGTTCTCCCAGCTTCCACTACTACGTTATTTAGACTTGAGTGACAACCACTTTTCTGGTCTGCTTGAGGATTTCAACTCCAATTCACTAGTCTGGATTGATTTAAGCAATAATCAGCTGCAAGGCCATCTTCCCAACTCAATTCAAAACCTTGTGGACCTAACATGGCTTGATCTTTCTTCCAATAATTTTAGTGGTCTTGTGGATGTCAGCCTCTTTTCAAGCCTCAAACATCTTGCGCATCTTGATCTTTCATACAACAGTGTATCATTGACCGATGAGAACAAGTTAACGTTACTTGGCCAGAATCTCTTTATAGGTTACGATTGGCCGAATGTGAAGTGAAAGAACTGGAGTTTCTAAGATCCGCAAAGCAGCTTTGGGAATTGGATCTTTCAAATAATAAGATTCAAGGAAGGATTCCTGAATGGGCATGGTCTAACTGGATGTTCTCATTGTTCATTCTCAATTTATCCCACAACATGCTGACAAGTGTTGATTCAATCCCTCTTCAACATGTAGATACCATTGATTTGCGATCCAATTTGCTTCAGGGTTCGCTACCAATTCCACCAAATTCTACAACATATTTCTTCATATCAGACAATAATCTTAGTGAAGAAATTCCTTCACCTATTTGCAATTTGGCTTCACTGGTGATGCTTGATTTGGGAAGAAACAATTTTCGCGGAGAAATTCCTCAATGTTTGGGAAAGATCACTGCACTCAAGGTTTTGGATATGCGCCGGAACAATCTTTCTGGGAATCTTCCAAGTGCTTTCAGCAATGGAAGTTCACTGAGAAGCCTCAACTTGCATGGCAATAAACTAGAGGGGACAATTCCACGATCTTTGACCAACTGCAACGAGTTGCAGGTTCTTGGCTTAGGAGATAATCATCTCATTGACACATTCCCCATGTGGTTGGGAACTCTTCCAAAGTTGAAAGTTTTAAGCTTGAGATTCAATGAATTGCATGGTTCCATTGGAACTTTAAGAAATGAAAACTTGTTTCCTAATCTTCGAATGTTAGACCTCTCTTCGAATGCCTTCACGGGGAACTTACCGAAGAGTCTGTTACAACATTTGAAGGCCATGAAGACAATAGATCCATCAAAGATGGAGCCAAGTGATGGGTATTATCAAGACACGGTAGCTGTCGTAACAAAGGGATTGGAGCTTGAAGTTGTGAGAATATTGTCTTTGTACACCACTGTCGATCTTTCAAACAACAAATTTGAAGGACATATTCCAAGTATTGTGGGAGATCTCGTTGCACTTCGCGTGCTGAATTTATCTCATAATGGATTGGAAGGCCATATACCGCCATCACTTGGAAATTTATCTATAAGTCGAATCACTGGACCTTTCATATAACTATCTTACGGGGGAGATACCACAACAACTTGCTTCACTTACATTTCTTGCATTCTTAAATCTCTCCCACAATCATCTCCGAGGATGCATCCCTCAAGGACCTCAATTCGCTACATTTGAGAACTATTCATATGAAGGCAATGATGGATTACGTGGATTCCCAGTTTCCAAAGGCTGTGGCAATGATCATGTGTCCGATACCGTATCTGGACTAGATGATCAAGAAAGCGATTCTGAATTTCTCAATGATTTTTGGAAATCGGCTCTCATGGGTTATGGAAGTGGACTATGTATTGGATTATCCATAATATATATGGTCTCAACCAGAAATCCGATATGGCTTGCAAGAATCCTTTTGAAACTGAATATGCAGGTGTTTGATTTTTAGTTCCTTCGTAATATTATGAATTTGAGGATGCATTTATCAAGTTTACGTAAGATTTTAATGTATTCAATAAATGTTGTGTGCATTGAGCGAAGTGTATGCATTCTTGTATTCATCGCTGCTGCGGAAACGTGTGCTCAAGTTATGCATTAGTTTAAAGATACTAAGCGTGCAACGGAAAAAAAATTAATGACTCCGCGATTGGAAACAAGATATATAGACAGCAAAAATGGTGTTGATAAAACAAAATCGTATCAGCAAAAGTATACAAAAATGGAACTAAGCAAATCTGAATCTATCAAAAGATCGAGTATGAGTATAAAGGTCCCAAGATAAAACTTACTTCAAAGTTTCAATTCTTTCAGAGAGTAAAAAGAGGAAAAATAACAAAACGAAAAAGCATTTACCCTGACACAAGCATCGATCCACAGCTCGACTACACGAGCTACATGTCATTGGGAGTCAACTTCAATTTACTGCTGCTCCAAGATTCAACGATGCATTTATGCTAAATTAAAATAAAACATATCAACTTTAATATCAATAGGTTTCAAAGAAAATCGCCTCTTTCTCTTCAGTTGTGATCGAGCTTACTATAGGTCAAGGTGGAACTTGAAATTAATGAAACGTGTGGAATAAAAGTTTTAGCATTAACCAAGTCAATTTTATTAATGAGCTGAAACCGTGTTATATTATTGACATTTTGTCGAATCAACATGTCTTGTACCATTTTGCGATCAGCATCTATTGTATGTTTTTTAACTTAATTAATGATATTTCAAGTGTTAGAGCCGTGACCCGAGTTTTGATGATTCCGCCATGAAAGTTTTGCGGTGCGATCCATGTTTGTGATTTTTAATAAGGTCTGTGGTGGTGCGATCCACGTATTATGTAAGTGCAATTTAGTGGGCTGTTTCGGGGAAATTGAGACTATTATCTCCAACATTGTACTCTGTCTCCATTATAGTGAAATCTTGCCCGTGGTTTATCTAGCATAGGTTTCCACGTAAATTTTGTGATTTCTGTAATTAGGGATAACAAGATACAAATTACATATACGAGCATATGGAGCCTCAGACACTTTCGTTTTTACTTTTGAAACCAACGACATAGTAATATAATATAATGTACGGATGCACTGATTTATACATTGAACATTAACGAATTTACTTTTCTTGAAGAAACTGATTTATTTTTTTGTAAAAATTCAAGTGAAAGGGATTTGTGTATTAAGTAGTTTTCATTGAAATTTTGCACAAGAAGAAAATCAGTGCAATTACTTGAAAATTCAAAAAATTGCATTAATACTTTTAGCCGTGAGAAAAAAATAGTTGGAGTCACACCACTAATATATTTTCCACAAGAAAAGGACTCTTTCTCTACTTTTTTTTGTCTGCTTAATGTATTTTTTTCTTTTGAAATTTCCATAGAACGCCAAGACTGGCCATTGACTTGCAAATTAATAACAAATATTTCCCTGTTTCTTTTCAAATTTACACTTGTGTATTAAATACATGCTGCCTTTCACCACTACATCGTGTTTGACAGGTTGAAAAATCACCTAACTTGTGCTTTTCGCCCAAATCTTTGACAATTAAACCACTTTACAATGATCATTAAACCACACACATTTCTTAGGCACCCATAAGACTTATAATTATTTGTAAATAATTTTTGTTTCAATAAAATAAATTGGCATCATCATTTGCGCTATCAACTATTAAAAAATTTGCTCTTTTTTTTTTCCTTTTCTTTTGGGACCAACGAAATGTGTTTAATTGTTTGATTTGATCATTTAAAATGGATTAACAGAACTTCCAAAGTTAGTGCAAGAGATTTTATCATTATAATTTTATCTCCACTACAACTATCCCATATGTGACCCTAAAAATTATAGGTGGTCAGGGCATTACCAAACTAATATACTAAACATATGATCCTAATTAGTTAAACCTCACTAACATGAATGAAAGTTGTGTTATTAGACACTGCCAATGCCGATGGAGTTTTGAGGTTCTTCAAGGAAATAAATAAATGAGCATTCCAACTAAAGATTTTACGCGCAAATACGCAACATTCGTACCATTTTAATAATAAAAATTTTCAACTTAGATTTTCCACCTTCAAACAAGTAAGGACACTCTGTGTGCAGAAACTTGACGCTTCATCTTTAATGGCTCTTACACCACGTGGATTCAGATTAAATGGGCTTACACGGTGCGATTACATATTAATCAAGGGCCTAATGTTAATATCCAAAACCAAATGAGAAACTTAAAAAAAAAAAAGCCACATCTCATTCTAAATTTCATGTTCATTCAGGTCCCTCATATAATAATAAATTAAGCAAATAGATCACAACACGACTAAGTCGTGTCTAAGTTTTGAGAATGACGCTTCTCTACTTTTTTTTGAAATTTTCATTGCAAGACTTATGCATAGACTTCCCCTCTTTCTCTTCAATTGTTATCAAGCTTACTATAGGTCAAGGTGGAACATGGAATTAATTAAACTTGTGGAGTGAAAGTTTTGGCATTGACGAAGTGTTGTTGACATTTTGTCTCCATTATAGTGAAACCTCTGTCTCTGTCTGTGGTTTTTCCCGCAAGAATTTTCACGTAAATCTATGCTTTCTGTAATTAAGGATAACAAGATACAAATTTTATATATATATATATATATATATAAAATCTATAATTTATAATATATTAAAAGTGTGAAAACCCTTAAAAATGTGATTTGAACTTTTTGTCCTTTATTAGAAGTCTCTATAATAGATAAAATCGTTATTTTCTATTTTCTCCAATTTATTTTTTAATTAATAATAAAATAAGACTCCTAAAATATATGATAGAAAAACCTATATGGTAAGAGGTATTAGGATAATTAATTTCTATAATTAGAAAATACTCCTAAAATATATGGAAGAATAATTAGAAAAAGACGAGTTTTTGTATTTGAATTGAAGACTTCTCCAATTTTATTTTTTATTTTTGGTATTTTCGCTATTTATTTTTGATTTATAAAGGAGCTTGTTTTTGTTTGTTTAGATTTTTGGCATTGTTAAAAAAATCTGTGTTAAAAAATTAAAAACGTTGTTTTTGTTTGTTTATGATTTTGACATTGTTAAGAATATCTGTTAAAAAAAAAAAAAAATATGTCCTTTTAATTTTGAGTGAAATAGTTTTGCACTTAACTTAATTTATAATTTTTTTTAGATTTAATTGTATAATTTAGGTAAAAAATTATAATTCTACTTCTAATTCAATTAGAATTTTACCTTATATAAAAAAATAATTTTTACAATTCTATTTAAATAATAGTTTGATCAAACTTTACTAGAAACTTAGGATTTCTGCTTCGTCCTTATATCTATTTTGTGTCTTACTTGTGCAGTTGTGTTCCATGTTTAATTGATTATATATATTTTGTTTGGGAAGAGGAAGTACGATTAAAGATCCCTCTTTTGTGATGTAGACACCTAATTATGTTCCTCCCGAAGACCCAAGTTATCCATTTTTATCCTCGTCTTACCATGTGTACTACCCCATATAATAACCTCCGCACAAAAGGACAAAATAACCAACTCTAAGAAAATTGATAACAAATTTTATCCATTCCAACAACCCATACCCATCACCTACCTCACCCAACCCCTACCCCATGTTACCCCACCCCCCTCTCTTTTTCTTGTCAAGAAAGAAAGGCCTCAAAACACAATATATATACATACCTACATACACCAAAAAAAGGGAACAGTAATAAGAAAAAAAATCAAAAAACAATCTAGACTCTCTCTCTCTAAACATTCTCTCTCTCTATACTCACACTCTCTTTCTAAATGTCGCCGACAACCGACCGGAGCTCCGGCCAGCACAATACCACCATCTTTCTCTCCTATCTACCATCTCTCACTCCCTAAAACTAAAAAAAAAAAAAAAGACTGAGAAACAGCGGCGCCGGAGGGTGGGGGTTCCGACGCCGTTCTCAGTGTCACCCGACCGGACCCGAGCTCCTAAAGTCGCGGTGCGTTGGCCAGATCCGACCAGCTCCGTCCACGGCACGCCGATCCGAGATCCGACCAGATCTATCACCAGATTCCGCTGACGGCTTTTCAACCAAACCGCGACCAGCTCGTCACACCCGTCGCCGTTCACCGTCACCAAGAATCGTAGCTCAATTCCGGCAAAACGTCCGGCGAAACAGTCGAAACTAACCGGCGCCGTCGTCGGGAAACAGACGTTGCCACCGTTCTTTCCATCGCCGTGAGCTCACCGCCTCGATCTGTTTGGTTTTTGGTTTCTTGTTGTCTTCGGTTGATTTTGGTTTTGTCTATTTCATGGTTCAATGTCGATAGTGAGTTTCAAGTTGACTTTATCGAATCTCGGCGTTGTGAGGTTGGGTTTCGTATAGTAAAATTTTATTCACGGATTTTGGAGTTGTCCGGTTATTATTTTAATACCGAGTTTGGTTCGTTCGTCGTGAGGTTCTCCGATCGAGTTTTGGTCTTCGGATTTCCTTATTATCGACAAAACGTTCTATCGCGGTCCATTTCTTAACTCGTCTTATATATATATATGTGTGTGTGTGTGTGTGTGTGTGTGTGTGTGTGTGTGTGTGTGTGTGGTTGGTTGTTTTGATTGGTTGCAATTGCGAGTTGTGATTATGGTTTTGTTGGATTTTTGTTTATGTTGATGTTATGATTGTGATGCTTGGTTGTTTGGTTTTGGTAGATTAAGACATAAACTTGATCATGTTCTAATGGATGGATAGAAAGAAAGTCGGGGGATGGAATTGAAAAATTGACAAAAAGATAGATTCGGTTTAATTTGATTTATTGGTATGAATCAATGATGGAATTATGTCTTTAGTCGAGAACGCATAGGCAAAGATAGGCTGGGTAGGCAAATTTAGGAATAACAATTTGTTGGAGTGTTTTGAATATTCGCTTGAATGATACTTTCTACTTTATTGCATGAAAAGTTTAAATTGCACTCATTTGGCCAGGGAATGCCCCGAAGGATTTGTATTGATTTATCCGGGAAATGCCCTGAAGTACCTTGAACTCGGGGGACGTCCGTGATGAAGGCCCGAGCCATCGGGTAAAGCATTAGTTTAGGATTAGCGTAGGTTCATTTTCAGTCCCTTTCTATTTTGGGTTGTAATAATTGGACTGGACTTACATTTCGGTTTGTTTCGTTTTGTTTTGTTTGATTGTTTTTGCGTGTTTTTTCTATGGTTTATACACTTCATAATGCTAAAATAGTCGATACACTCCACCAAGCGACCGTGGTCGAACCACGGGATCGAGGGGTGCCTAACACCTTCCCCTCGGTCAACAGAATTCCTTAGCCGGAATCTCTGTGCGCAAACCGGTTTAAGAGTCAATTGGTTTCGAAAAAAGGATTTTCCAAAGGTGACTTGGCACACCGGATTATGCCAAGTGGCGACTCTGAATAAAAATACAAATAATCTCTTTTTTGGAACAAATTTTCATTTCTTGTCACTAAAAATAATAAAACTCTTTCGAACTTTAAAAATATTCCAATGTTTTGGAGTACGCGTAAAAAAGGGGTGTGACAGCTTCTGGTGACTCTACTGGGGAATATGACAAGTTTTCAGAATGCGAGCTATTTTTGGAGTCGTATCGAGTTTGTTTGGCATTACGAGTTTATAAACATTGTTTGTGGTTATTGTTTGTGTTATTTTCACTTTTTGTGCTTTTTCGTGCTCTTTGTTTATATTATTTATCCTATGTGTTACCACTTTATATCTGTCATCATGAGTCCACCCCTCGGCCTTCTTTCTGCAATAAGTCTCGGAGTGCACGTCGTGCGGACGAATTCTAGTTGAGTCCCCTTTATTTTAGGGGGGAGCCGTTGGATGTATGGAGTAGGTGGAAAGCAAAGCAGCCACTATCGACCATATGCTCCCCCGAACGGCCTTGTTAGTAAACCCCAACGTAGGTCAGCCTTTAGGTCATTCTTATGTGCATCATATTGAGACCTAGCGGGGCCTACACGGGCCTTTGTAGGAGACTCACCTCTAAAGCATCCTTACGTGCTGACTGTTGCCTTTATAAGGGTAACGTGGTCATTTGACGGATTGATTTTTGAAAAAAAAAATTAGGAGTAAGGTGCGTAGGCAAAAGTGAAAAAAAAAGGAGGAAAAAAAAATAGAAAAGTGAGTCGAGAAGAAAAAAAAAAAGAAGATGAATTTCATAGTTTATTTTAGAATTCTTTATGGCTTTTGTTCTTCACAATCCAAAAATTCAAAAAGATTTTTTTTTTATGTTTTGCATTTGTCTTCTCAAAATATCGTAAAAGCAAAAAAAAAAAAAAAAAGTTTGTTTGCCTTTTTTATTTTGTTGTCAAAAACAAAAATACCAAAAAAAAAATTTCATAATTGGTGTTGTCAGTGTCTAGCTGAAAATCCAAAAGTTTTTTTTGTTTGTTTTTGGTTGTGTCTGTTAAGTTAGGGTCAATTTATTAGTTAATCGTTAATTGTCCAATCTGGACGAACTACGCACCTCTGATTCTCCTCTTTCAGGAGTGAGATACGTAGGCAGCCTATTGTTGGTTCGGGGATCTTATTTAACAAAAAAAAAATTCAAAAAAAGATTTTCTTCACTCTTTATTTAGAGTAGGTGTTTCATACATATCTTGAAAAGAAGAAAAAAAAATTCCTCAATAGTCGTAGGGTTCATTTTTTGTTGATCCTATTTAAAAAATCCAAAAAGATTTTCTTCACTCTTCATTTAGAGTAGGTGTTTCATGTACATCTTTAAAAGAAAACAACAACAAAAACTATTTCCCTTTAACAGGTTCAGGTTTGATTTTTCGCATGAAATTCAAAAAAAAAAAATCAAAAATATTTTTTCGGTAATCATAGATTTCATTTTGTACAAAAATCTAAAAATTCAAAAAGATTTTCTTCACTCTTCATTTAGAGTAGGTGTTTCATATACATCTCTAAAAGAAAACTACAAAAAGAATTTTCTTTAATAGTTTCAAGTTTCATTTTCCTATGAAATTCAAAATTAAAAAAAAAAACTAAAGATTTTTCTTTGTTAATTATAGTTTTCATTTTGTATAAGGATGTTAAGCCTAAAAATGTAAAAAAAAAAAAAGATTTTTGTCAGTTCTTTTTGACAATTTGTTATTTTCTTTCTTCTTAAATTTTCAAAAGAAAAAAAAAAGAGTTCAATTGGCCATTTTGGCACGACTTCAAGAACTACGCACACCTGATTCTCCCCTTTCGGGGGTGAGATACGTAGGCGCCCTTCTTGGGTTCGGTGATCTTTTCAAAAAAAATAATAAAATAAAATAAAAATAGAGAGGTTTTGAAAAACTGTTGAACTCTAACCATTTGCTATCTCTTATCGAGTTAGTTTAAGGTGGTTGGTTTGTGGCATTTTGGCTGGGCCTCCATATTGCTCCAAGTCACAGAGGAAGTTATGGCCAACAAGGATACCGAGTTAGTTGTCACTAATCAGATAGGGAGTTCGGGGAATGAGAATGTAGGAGATAATGAAGAGATTCGGAAATTAAGGTGGCAAATAATAGAAATGCATCGAGCTTGGGCTAATGGGTTGCCGCCTCCTCCGATTCCTACTGATAATCTGGAATATCAGTCTAGCTTGCCTCCCGTGTCACATGCACAATTGCCTATTTTTGTTGATATGCCACAACATGCATCGAGATCGACTCCAGGGCAACAATATCCAACCACTTTCAATATTCATTTCCTCACTCCTCAATACAAAATTACCACATGCTCGGCTCCGCCTGCTATTCATGTTTTTGCAGCCCCACTTCCGTCTAAAGCTTCTGCTTTTAATGTCAATCCAACAGTTGTGATTCCTCACTCTACAAGCGACCCTGTATTAAATATTTTTAGTGATCAGCATTACGCTCTCGAGCCCACATTTAAGTCGACTGGTCCTTACGATTTTCCTCAACCGCCTGAATTTTCTCCTAACACTGAGAAACCTGTTATGACAGAAGAACAAGAGGAAATAGCCAGAAAATTGGGAAGTTTGGAACTAACTATGAAAAATTTGCAAGGACTTGGGGGGTACAAAAGTGTCTCATATAAAGATCTGTGCATGTTTCCAGGTGTACATCTTCCTCTTGGTTTTAAAATGCCGAAGTTTGAGAAGTATGATGGACATGGCGATCCTATAGCACATTTGAGATGCTATTGCAACCAGCTAAGGGGCGCTGGAGGGAAGGAAGAGTTGCTCATGGCATATTTTGGTGAGAGTCTTTCAAGTCTAGTTTCAGAATGGTTTGTTGACCAAGACATCGACAAGTGGAATAGCTGGGATGACCTGGCTAATGAATTCGTGCAACAATTTCAATACAATATGGAGTTGATTCCTGGCGAGAAATCCTTAACTAATATGAATAAAAAGAGTACTGAAACTTTCAGAGAGTATGCGATTAGATGGCGTGAACAAGCTACTAGGGTGAAACTGCCAATGAAAGAAAGTAAGATAGTGAAGGCATTTATTCAAGTGCAGTATGAAACATATTATCAACACTTGTTACCTGCATTAGGCAAGCCATTTATTGAGGTCCTCAAAATGGGGGAGATGATAGAGGATGGAATTAAGACTGGTCGCATTGTGAGCTTTGGAACATTAAAAACGACTAATCAAGAAATTCATAAAGGTTTGGGAAGTATGTGAGGAAAGAAGAATGTTGAAGATGCATCTGCCATTGCAGTTGGACAATAGGCATGGGCAAGGGGACCACACCACCGTTACCCACTGGCTCAAACCCAAGTTTATGCCCAAGCTCCACGGAATCTTTACCAAAATCCATTATATGTCATTCCCCCACCTCCATATCAAGTGTATAATGCGCAACCTTATGTTTAACCTCCATCTTACCCACACTGGCGTGCGCCAACTCTGCCGAGTCATCCTCCAACTCCACATACATACTGAAGCCCTTCTAGGCCTGGTTTTCAATTTAAGCCAAATAATGAAATGAGACAGAAGTCGAGAGATAACTTCACACCCATTGGAGAGTTGTATGCAAGTTTATTCTAGAGATTGGTACAACAGAACATGATCATTCCTCTCCTTGGGTATACTCCCGACCCACATTCAAGAAGTTTTGATCCTAATGTATGATATGCATATCATTCTGATGTTCAGGGTCACAGTATTGAAGATTGTCGTGCTTTGAAAAGTGAAATTGAAAAGATGATTCAAGATAAATCAATCATGGTACAGAGCATTCACAGTGAGAAAAGCTCTAGTCATGCTGATATGCAAACCAGTGGCTAAGATGTCAGGCTGAGCAATTGAGAAGTCACCCCTCTCCCTACTAGGAAGAGGTCTGGTAGTTTGTTTTGTTTTATTTTCTGTTATCCGAATTATTTTAGGGTTGTAGTTCGGGATCTGTCTTGTTTTGTCCTTTTGTTGTTTATGTTCAAACCCTTCTATCTTTTGTTTTGACTGAATGAAGTGTCTTATTTTCCTTTGTGTTTTAAATATGTGTCATTTGTTTGTTTTCTTTACATAGTACATTTTTGTGTTAACTCTAGTGATATGACATGCAGTGAAATTTTCAGTCAGATCTTAAAATCTTTGAATTAGAGGGTAAAGTTAAAAAAAAACATATGAGAAAATAGTTAGAGTGTTGAGACATTTGGTAATAGGTTAAGGCAATTATTTTGAGAATCACAAGAATCACTTGGCTATCGATCGAAAGACAGGTCCCAATTAGGTCAAATAGTGGACGTGTGATCCCTATATCAAGGTTAAGGAGAAGATAATCAGCTCCACAGAAGCATGAATCACTCGATATGAGGGATGCATAACAAAGGTAGAGTTGTATCTTTGACAAGTATATAAAAAGAGGTGAAACACATGTTCAAGGCAAGTTAGTGTTGTAAAGCATGTCATAAGTGATATTGGTCATGTACTTTCACATTGCATGCTATATACTTGCATTCTCAAGGATTGATATGATGAAGACATTTCATTCTGCTATCCAAACGTTGTGTCATCCTTTGTTTACCCCATTTGAGCCTTAGTGTTATTTTCTTTCATACCCCTCTTTTGGAATCAAGATAGAGTAAGCAAAGTTCAAAGAATAGTGTCAAGTAAGAAGATAAAGTCAAAAGTTTTTTTTTTTTTTTAAAAAAAGAGAAGTAACAAAAATGTTTCCAAAAAAGAGTGTCGAAAAATAGAGGTAGTAAAAAAAATAGCAAAGTGAAAGAGCGAATAAAAGAAAAAAAAAAGAGAAAAATCAGATCAAAGCAAAAGGACAAGCTGCCAGAACTACGCATGACCTGATTCTCCTCTCTCGGGGGTAAGATACATAGGCTGCCCTACTAAGGGCTCGGTCCAACCAAATAAATAATTTAGAATCACCCAGTCAAAAGAAACCGGGGCATGAGTTAATCCTCATTGTTTGAGTCGATTCCAAAAGTTGTAAGTCCTAACCCACTCCAAGTGTCGTTTGGGCCTCACACCATCCTTTTTTTCTAACCCTATCCAAAAGCTAAGTTACAACCAAAGGAAAAGACCTTCAGATCAATCTTTAAGGATGTTAAGGCAAAGTATGCAAGGGATATGCTGGTGTATTTGGGAACTACCTGTCTTCCTCAGCCCAAGGAATCAAGAGAGAAATAAAAATGAGAGAGTCTTATTGGTGAAAACCCTCACGGGCACCGTAAGGCGATAGTAAGTTGAGAGAGATAAAAATGAGAGGGTCTTATTGGTGAAAACCCTCATGGGCACCGTGAGACGATTGTGAGTTGAGAGAACAAAGAATAAGAGAGTCTCATTAGTAAAAAACCCTTACAGACACCATAAAACAAGGGTGAGCTGAGGGAAAGACCCTTCAAAACGTCACTAACCGAATGAGGTCTGAATGTAATTGGCCTAAGGAAACAACTCAGTTTCAAGGCCATTAACTCAACAATAATTGGTAGAAAGGTTGGATGATCCAAAAGGCATGGAATAATCATTAGAGTTGACTGTAATTTTTAGAAAATTTGTCATTTCTTTGTTTCGAATAGGGACACTCATTGTCTTTTCTTTTCTTCTCTTTATTTTATTTTGTTTTCTTGAGTCAGTGGTTCAAATAAAAGTCATTGTCATTTTTCTCTTGTTTTTGAGTTAAGTCCATATCAAAATAAGTGAGAAAAGATTTCAAAACTGGCCACCAACTTCTTCAATTGCACAATGCAAGAAAAAGTCAGCATATGAAAGAGACATAATTGTGAACTTATGAAACACCAAGGTTTGAAGGATTTATCTGAGAAGCATGACAAAGCAGAGATACTGTGGTTATTTTGGAGTCACTCCTAATGATCTGAGTTTGGGTCAATGACACGACAAATCAAGGGCAAATGTCTGCAATCTGAAACAAAATGAAGGGAATGAATACTAGAGCAAATGCCTAGAAAGCCAAGTGCTATAAACTACCACTAAGTTTTTAACTGACAAATTTTCTTTGTTGAAATAGGGGCGGATTCGCTTTACTTAATTCAGCTACCATTGGAAATGCACATCCGTGGGATTTTACTTTATGTTCAGGACCCTCCTGAAAAATGGGATTTTAATTTCTGTTCAGGACCCTTCTGGAAAATGGGACTTTACTTTCTGTTCAGGAGCCTCCTGGTAAATGGGACTTTACATTCTGTTCAGGACCCTCCTGGAAAATGGGACTTTACTTTCTGTCTAGGACCCTCCTGAAAAATGAGATTTTACTTTCTGTTCAGGACCCTCCTGGAAAATGGGATTTTTACTTTCTGTTCAGGACCCTCCTGGAAAATGGGACATTACTTTCTGTTCAGGACCCTCCTGGAAAATGAGACTTTACTTTCTGTTCAGGACCCTCCTGGAAAATGAAACTTTACTTTCTGTTCAGCACCCTCCTGGAAAATGGGATTTTACTTTCTGTTGGGATTTTACTTTCTGTTCAGGACCCTCCTGGAAAATGGGATTTTACTTTATGTTCAGGACCCTCCTGGAAAATGGGATTTTACTTTCTGTTCAGGACCCTCCTGGAAAATGGGATTTTACTTTTTGTTCAGGACCCTCCTGAAAAATGGGACTTTACTTTCTGTTCAGGACCCTCCTGGAAAATGGAACTTTACTTTCTGTTCAGGACCCTCCTGGAAAATGGGATTTTACTTTCTGTTCAGGGCCCTCCTGGAAAATGGGATTTCACTTTCTGTTCAGGACCCTCCTGGAAAATGGGATTTTACTTTCTGTTCAAGACCCTCCTGGAAAATGGGATTTTACTTTCTGTTCAGGACCCTCCTAGAAAATGGGATTTTACTTTCTGTTCAGGACCCTCCTGGAAAATGGGATTTTTACTTTCTGTTCAGGACCCTCCTAGAAAATGAGATTTTACTTTCTGTTTAGGACCCTCCTGGAAAATGAGATTTTACTTTCTGTTCAAGACCCTCCTGGAAATTGGATTTTACTTTCTGTTCAGGACCCTCCTGGAAAATGGGATTTTACTTTATGCTCAGGATCCTCCTGGAAAATGGGATTTTACTTTCTGCACAGGACCGTCCTGGAAAATGGGATTTTACTTTCTGTTCAGGACCCTCCTGGAAAATAGGATTTTACTTTCTGTTCAGGACCCTCCTGGACAATGGGATTTTATTTTCTGTTCAGGACCCTCCTGGAAAATGGGATTTTACTTTATGCTCAAGACCCTCCTGAAAAATGGGATTTTACTTTCTGTTCAGGACCCTCCTGGAAAAAATGAGATTTTACTTTCCGTTCAGTACCCTCCTGGAAAATGGTATTTTACTTTCTATTCAGGACACTCCTGGAAAATGGGATTTTACTTTCTGTTCAGGACCCACCTAGAAAATGGGATTTTACTTTATGCTCAGGACCCTCCTGGAAAATAGGATTTTACCTTCTGTTCAGGACCCTCCTGGAAAATGGGATTTTACTTTCTGTTCAGGACCCTCCTGGAAAATGGGATTTTACTTTCTGTTCAGGACTCTCCTGGAAAATGGGATTTTACTTTCTGTTCAGGACCCTCCTAGAAAATGGGATTTTACTTTCTGTTCAGGACCCTCCTGGAGAATAGGATTTTTACTTTCTGTTCAGGACCCTCCTAGAAAATGGGATTTTACTTTCTGTTCAGGACCCTCATGGAGAATGGGATTTTTACTTTCTGTTCAGGACTCTCCTAGAAAATGGGATATTTACCTAAAAAATGGGACTTTACTTTCTGTTCAGGACCCTCCTGAAAAATGGGATTTTACTTTCTGTTTAGAACCTTCCTAAAAAATGGGACCATGCTTTCAAAATAAAATACTGCCTTATGATTATCCTGGTGTGGGAAATTCGACCAATATTTGTAAGGAGACGCACTTCCTTATTTGGTAAATCGAGCAACATTTGTGAGCAAACACACTTTCTTGTTTGGTAATTCAAATGGTATTTGTAAGGAGACGCACTTCCTTGTTCGGGTAATCCCAGCAACATTTGTAAGGAGACGCACTTCCTTATTCGGGTAATCCCAGCAATATTTGTAAGGAGACGCACTTCCTTGTTCAGGTAATCCCAGCAATATTTATAAGGAGACACACTTCCTTGTTCGGGTAATCCCAGCAACATTTGTAAGAAGACGTACTTCCTTGTTCGGGTAATCCCAGCAAGATTTGTAAGGAGACGCACTTTCTTGTTTAGGTAATCCCAGCAACATTTGTAAGGAGACGTACTTCCTTGTTCGGGTAATCCCAGCAACATTTGTAAGGAGACGCACTTCCTTGTTCGGGTAATTCCAGCAACATTGGTCAGGAGATACACTTCCTTATTTGGGGTAATTCAAGCAACATTTTTAAGTAGACGCACTTCCTGGCTTGGGCAATTCAAGAAGCATTTGTAAGGAAACGCACTTCCTTGTTTGAGTAATTCAAGAGGCGTTGGTATGGAAATACACTTCCTTATTTTGATAATTCAAGCAACATTGGTGATGCACTTTCTAACTTAAGTCTTGATTCCTAGAAGATGCACTTTCTAGTCGAGTTGTTGACTTAATCCTTAGGAGATGCACTTCCTTGCTTGTTTTTATTTTTTAGGTGACACACTTTTAACTTAAGCTTGTATCTCTAGAAGACACACTTTCTAGTTAGAATCCCTCACATTAATTTTTAGGAGATGCACTTCCTAGTCTTGGTTATTTAATTTTACTCTTAAGAGATGCATTTCTTAGTCAGAGTCTTGATTCATCATTGCAACATGCAAGTAGGTATGATGTGACTTTTCCAAGAAGTCTTCGGAGGATAAACTGGGGCAAAAAAAAAAAATTTAATTTCTGTTTTTGAAACTTTACTTTTCTGGCAAATAAACGAAAATTCTCTTTATAATAATATTCGTTTGGGGATAATTTTCTTTTTTTTAGTTTTGATGTGATTTCAGGAGCCCGCCTATAGAACGGGGTGAAGAAGTTGAAAGCATAGAAACAAAGTGATGAAATAGCAAGTCAGGAGCCCGCCTGAAGAACAGGGTGATGAAATAGGATGAACAAGAAAAGGACTCTTTCTCTACTTTTTTTGTCTACTTAATGTGTTTTTTTCTTTTGAAATGTCCATAGCAAGACTTGGGCATTGACTTACAAATTAATATTCTAATATTTCCCTATTTCTTTTCAAATTTACCATAGGTCAAGGTGGAATTTGGAAATAATTACATTGTGGAATAAAATTATAAGCATTGATAAAATCAATTTTATACTAATGAGTTGAAACCATGTTATTTGATATGTAAACAAAATGCATAAAGACTAAGTTGTGATCCTTGGACACCTAAAGGAAAGATTATCCAAATTAAAATGGAAAATCAAAATGATAAAGGGATTTATGTGTTATTCTATTTGGAAAATCTTTGGTTAAAGTCGCTAAAGGCGGACACAGCTCAAAACCAATAGGTTGAACTGGATTTAATATTTTGGTACACGAGAATGACAACATTTTCTAATGTTGGAATTGATTGATAATTTGATATAATAAGTCATACATTTCAACAGAGATACATCATGGATACGATCCTTCCATCCTTAATTAAGTCTACGCTTCTTCTGTGGAGCTGATTGTGGGAGAGATTCAAGAATTCAAGAACAATACCCTTCTGTAGTCCTTCTCGAATGTAACAAGTCTTTGTACCTTTCGTATAACTCCCTGAATGGAACAATACCGTCATGGATGTTCTCCCTGCTTCCATCACTACATTGATTTAAGAAAGTTCTAATCCATGTTCCTAAAATTAAAGAACCTTATTGAGATAATTCTTTCCCTAATTTCTCCGCTTTGATCGCCTTTTTTTAAAAATAGAAGTGATGTTCGAGCTAACTTGTGTATTAAATACATGCTACCTTTCATCACTATGAGTTTGACAGATTGAAAAATCACCGAACTTGTGTTTTTCGTCCATTTCTTTGACAATTAAACCACTTTATAATGATCATTAAACCACATACATTTCTTGGGCACCCATAAAACTCATAATTAGTTTGTGAATAAGTTTTGTTTCAATAAAATAAATTGAGATCATCATTTGCGTTTGTCATCTATTAAAAAATCTACCGTTCTTTTTTCTTCGAGGAGAATTTTAAAAAGTTTTTTATTTTATAGTTCAAACTAACTACACA
Source organism: Capsicum baccatum var. pendulum (assembly GCA_030864225.1). Lineage (NCBI taxonomy): Eukaryota > Viridiplantae > Streptophyta > Magnoliopsida > Solanales > Solanaceae > Capsicum > Capsicum baccatum. The sequence goes on along the minus strand of CM061561.1, from coordinate 10,121,555 downwards.
TGATGCTTGATGATTAGAGAAAAGAAACATCAAACGAAAATTCAAAGTGACAGAGATTTGGTTGTTGTAGTTTTCGTATGAAATTTCAACAAGACTAGTACAAGGACTAACAAAGTCTTTCCTGATTTTATTTTTTCTCCATTCTTTTTTTCTTTTCTTTTTTTGGAACCAAAGAAATGTGTTTAATTATTTGATGTTTGATGACATCATTAGCAAAACTAAGATACTAAACATATGATCCTAATTAGTTACTAGATTGAAGTATACGTTCATTATACTTGAAATTTTCACAGAAAGATACAACACATTTTTCACTCACAATTTATTGTCTTTCTTAACTTAATTTCTGTCTTTCTTTAATTTTTTTTTTAGAAACAACAGACAAATAAACGGTGTCAATGGAGATAATTCTTGACCTTAATAAATGTTATTTTATCACCTCTTTCTTCTTTGAAATTGTGCATACCTTAGAAGAGAAGAGAATCAATTGAATGATCCCGATTAGTTGTTAGAGTGAAGAATACGTTCATTTAAATTGAAAGGATATATGTGTCGTAGAAAACTAATAGACAAATTATTTTCTCAAAATAATTGGATCGTGTCATTTGAGATTTCTATAGAAGAAACTTTTGCATTGAGTTGAGAAGGACAAAATTTAAGTCTTGTTTAAAAAAGAGTGTTCTCGTTAACTAAAATTTTGGGATTCAATGAAAGTAACTGTGGAGGGTTCACAGGATTTTATATTGTACATAACTTATCATTAAACACCAAAAGGGAAATGTGTTTTCATGAAATGTTGCAAATTCAACTACTCCCTCTCATTCACACTTTGTCTCTTCATATTATATCAGAGAAAATGTTCTCATTCTCAAGTCAAATTTGGGTTGTTATGTTTTTGTCTTTTAAAAAAAAAAATTTAACCACGTATTACAGAAAAAGAAAAAAAGAGTAGTCCGGGGCACTAAAGCTACCGCACTGCACGATGTCAGGGGAAGGGCCCCATCATAAGGGTATATTGTACGCAGTCTTACCTTGCAATTTTGCTAGAGGCTATTTCCAAGACTTGAACCCGTGACCTGATCACATGTATACTTGTATTTTGTGTTTCTTTCTTACTTATTGTCATCACAAAATGTCTTGATTATTCTCTCTCTCTCTCTTATACATTCACACTTGGTAGAGAAACATATAGGTGTGATTCCTCCATACTTAGATATAGATCTTAAATTCGAGCCCTTAAAATAGAGAAATCTCTCAACGTTTAGTATTTTACCAATTGACAACAAATAGGTTGTGGCGATGATTCAGTAGTATAAAAAAGATATACCACATTTGTGCTAGATGATCAATAAAGCTACTCTGAATTTCTGAATGATTTTTGGACGACGGCTCTTATGGGCTATGGAAATAATCACTTCAAGACAAGACGCTAATCTTTTATCTTGAACTCAACTCGTTAAATATTGGGTGGGTCAGCTCAATTTGGATTTATTTTGACATCCCTAGCTTATTGTAGTTGTTTATATCTTAAGTCTTTTATACTTTTTCTATCAATTGATGCTTTATACTAAGCTTTTTTTATTTATTTATTTCCATGAATTTCAATAAGTTGGAGATTTTGAAAAGATACATCCTCAGTTGATGTTTCATGGAAAGTGAAACAATGACTCCAAAGTCATACTAAATCTATCATTTTTCACAAGTTGAGGAATAAAAATCAAAAAGATTTAAGGTGCTCACTATCTTGTGGGACAACTACCTAAGAAAAAAATATATAATGAAGACTTGTGTATTGATGTTTCATGGAAAGTGAAACATTGACTCCTACGTCGTACTAAATTTGTGTCTTATTTTGGTACACGAGAATGACTATATTTTCTAATATAGGAATTGATAGATAATTTTATATGAAGGCGGAAATCGGTCCTGACTTAACATTTCTTTTTTCTTCCTTTGAGAGTAAAATTCATGTTTATATTTCATTGTATATATTTTATATCCTTATCGCTCAATTTAACAAGTTATGACAATATATCTTCTCTACCCCCATCATAATCAAAGGGCTCAGCTCCGTGCCTTGAAAATGAAAAATTTCTATAACAATAACTGATCAATGCTTTATTTCAATAAGATGGAGATTTTGAAAAGGATCATCTCCAATTGAAACATGGACTCCTAAGTCATACTAAATTTGTGTCTTATTCCACAAGTTGATCAGGATTAACAACAAAAAAGATTTAAATGCTCAAATCTTGTGGGACAGCTACCTAAGAAAAAAGATATACAAATGGACTACCAAGAATAATTAGTTATTGTGCTTTAATTTCATGAGTCTCCTAGAATATTAAAAAGAAAAAAAGAAAAAGAACAAAATAGAAAAGCATGCAAAGTAGTAACATGAAGACTTGTGTATTGACTTAAATAAATGATGAATGAAACTTTAGAGTAAAGAATATGTCACACCGCAATGAAAAAATCAAATTAAAGTTAAACAAATTTTTGTGTTAAGCGTCTTTCATTTGAAATTTTTACAATTGACATGAACCAATGAATGTAATTGATTTCAGTATTTCTTAAAATAACTTTATTTCTTGAAATTTTCATAACAAGAAAATCAGTGCAATTACTTGAAAATTCAAAGGATTGCATTAATACTTTTAGCTGCGAGAAAAAGATATAGCAGCGTGAACCCAAATAAAACAGACCCTAATGTGAATATCGAAAACCAAACGAAGAACCACAAGAAAAGGCCATGCCTCAACAACTTAATATCTTATAATTAAACTAAATTCAAATGCACGACACTCTGTAATATGACTTAGTTGTGTCTAATTGATTTGGATTTCGAAGTATTCTCAGATCCTTCTACGCGTGTATCACTCAAGAGTTCTTCATTATACCTAGTAAACTCACACATGTGGGTTCTGAGGAAGGTACGTAGAATGTATGTAGTATTTACGATGCACCTACAGTTAAAATTTTTTTATAGGGCGCACTGCGAAGTGCTTGTCAACATTCAATACATATTAGTTTCAACGCTTTATTCAAGAGTTAATACATAAAAATGACCCTAAACTTGACATCAAATTATAACTTTGACCTTTAACTATTCAAAACCTGAACAAATATGACCTCCGATTTTGCAACCCCATGCGTGAGTTTCACCCGCGCCTACGTGGAAAGGTAATCCAATCACACGGTTCCACATCGAGGGCTGACTTAGAGGGAGGTCATATTTGTGCAGTTTTGAATAATTAAAGGTCATATTTGTGCACTGTCAAAGTTTAAGGTCAAAGTTATAATTTGATATCAAATTTAGGGTCATTTTTATGTATTAATTCTTTATTCAAATACGTAACTACTTATTCATAAACACAAACTTTAGCATCTAAAAGACTTTTTCAACACTTCATACTTATCAGCATTAACTCTATTTCTAAAAATGGTAGGTTGATTTTTTTATTTCAAAATACTTTTTCATGAGTGGAAAGATTTCCAAAAAGTAAGTGCCAAACACTTTTGAATTTTTAATTTACTTTTGCAGCTAAAATGAAACATTGACTCCTAAGTCTTTCAAAATTTATATAATATATGCTATTTTCCACAAGGAAAGTACTATTTCTCTACTTTTTTTATGTACTTAATAGTGTTTTTTTTTTTTTGCTTTTTGAATTTTTTATAGCAAGACTTGGGCATTGACTTGAGAATTAAAAACAAATATTTCCCTATTTCTTTTCAAATTTACTATAAGTCAAGGTGGAATTTGGAAATAGTTACATTATTGAATAAAATTATTAGTATTGACAAAATCAATTTTATACTAATGAGTTGAAACCATGTTATTTGATATATAAACAAAATGCATAAAGACTAAGTCATGATCCTTGGACACCTAGAGGAAAGATTATCCAAATCAAAATGGAAAATCAAAGTGATAATAAAGGGATTTATGTAGTGTTCTATTTGAAAAATCTTTAGTTAAAGTTGCTAAAGGTGAATGCAGCTCAAAATCAATAGGTTGAACTGAATTTAATATTTTGGAATATGAGAATGACAACATTTTCTAATATAGGAATTGACTGATAATTTGATATGAATGTAGGAATTGGTGCTAACTTAACTTTTCTCTTTCTTCCTTTGAGAGTCAAATTCATTTTTTTTATTTCATTGAATAATTTTTATATCCTTGTCTCTCAATTAACAAGTTATGAAGATACATCTTCTTTACCCGCATCATAATCAAAAACTATTTCTTTTAACATATCACCAAGTTCACGCCCAAACGTAAAAGCAAGTTTGGGGTTGATAACTCAACTTTCGTTTTGATTTTTATATTTTTGCGTTAATTAAGCATCCTCATTTGTAATATCATTATAGAGTATATTACAAACTCCGAGACGATCATAGAATACCTAATTCTCTCTAGCTCTTTATCTTTTTCATGCTTGTTTATTAGTAGAGGTTCGTTACCTCCGTAGGACTGGATCATAGGTTCGTTACAATATTTTACTCCATATTTTGTGCACCATTTTTTGCTCCATATCTGTACTCATTAGTTTACGCCTACAATTAAGCTAACGTGATCTGGGGAGTAATTGTAGCAGATCTCAACAACTTGCTCAATTCCTCACAGCAAGTTGTGTATGCCATGGAACGATTCCAACAATTCAGCAGCGAGATAAACGGATGAATAAAAAAAAAAAAAGGGAAAAGGCTCAAACTGAACTATCACAAATGACTTATTTATGCCGTTCGTTAAAAGTTGGGCTCATTCATGCTATCGCCGTTACAAAACTGACTCATCCATGCCATTACTTTTAACAGCCAATTTTTAGAAAACAGCTTTGCCACATGGCGGCATATTAGAGGTTACGTCATTTTTAATTTTTTTTTTTGTTTTTAAAATTAAATTTTCTTTTTTTGATGCATTAAAAAGAATCCACCCAACTTTTTAATTTGATCTATACTTTTAAAATTTGAGATTATTTGTGTATTGCTACATATCAATAGTTTTTTTTTTCTTTTCTGGCTTTCATGTGTGAATCTATTCACAATACGGATCAATAATATGATCATCTCCCTTTGAACTTAGTTTTACTTGATTAATTACTGTTAATGAGTTAATTTTGAGATTATTTGTGTATCGCCTCATATCATCCGAGTATTTATAGTTACCAAGCTCATCGACTTTTTTTTTTGGTTGTATGCAGCATAAAATTGTGGTCAAATATAGTAAATTGATCCATAGACAAGCAAAGACAATAAGACAATACGTCTCATGCCGTCACTCTATCATCCTCATACCCATCCTGCAAAAATTTCAGTACAATGGCGTTGATATCAATTATTGTGCTAATTAATTACCATAAAATATTTTTAATATTGTATGATATCATTCGCTTTGAACCAAATTGACAATTTTTTTAAGAGACATTAAATATCCGACATTTTATAAATAATTTCATTTCTTCTTTACTTTTCACGTGGGACGTTGTTCTCTCAAACACTCATTATACTGCTCCCTTTCATCCTTTTTAATATGTTGTTTAATGTTTTGACATAATCATATATTAAGATAATTATTTGACAATCAACATTAATCATTGGAGGTAGAATATTTGTCTAAATTACAATTATGTTTTTCTTAAATTACAATTTGATTTAATGATATAGTTACATAAAAATTGGTGAGACGTCATAGTTTTATATCCTTATATAATTAATTTTAAGTGGTCCAATCCTAATTAGAAATTGAATAAAAATAATATATAAGCCATGCATGCAAGTTACAACTCACAAGTATTATGTATGTATAGTCTTTATCATTTCATTATATACTTAATTCAATGAATTGATTAGTTCCAAAATTTTATTGTTCTTTTCTCTTTAATGAAATAACATATCTAAGAAGAAAGAATAAAATGAAGATGACATGAAATTTGTATAATATAGTCTAAGGCCAGTTGGCATATATAAAAACAAAAGTAAATTCAATATATTTTTGATAAGTTAGATAACATGGGAGTATAGATTTATGTGGGAGTATAAAATAAATTAATGTATATTATATATATATATATATATATATATATATATATATATATATATATATATATATATGTTCATTGATTTCTTCATATATATTTTTATGTTATTTTAAAATCTTTTAATGAAAATTTTGACTCTACTATTAACCTAATCGTCATAGATCAAACTGATTTTTAATGGATCAAAAAGTTGGGTGGATTCTTTTTAGTGGATAAAAAAAAAGACGTGGACCTCTAATATGCTGCCACGTGACAGTTATTTTCTAAAAACCGGCTGTTAAAAGTAATGGCATGGATGGGTCAGTTTTCTTACGGCGATGGCATGAATGAGCCCAACTTTTAACGGATGACATAAATGAGTCATTTCTGATAGTTCAGTGGTATATTTGAGCCTTTTCCCTTATTTGATTATGATTATGATCTTTGCCTCTAAAATGGATATAGTTCTTTACCTTAATATTTTTTATTTTCTCACCTCTTTCTCACTAACAATTTGTTATCGTTCTTTGTTTAATTTTTGTCACTCTTTATTTTTATTTTAGGGACAACGGGCAAATATATCCTAAGCTTTGCAATTTAGAAAAGATATACCCCTTATTAAAAAAGTGGTGAATATATAATCTCGTCTTATAATAAATGGTGTCAATATACCCTCATTCCGAGATAAATAGAGATAATTCTTGACCTTAATAGTTGTGATTTTCTCACCCCTTTCTTCTTTGAACTTGCACAGACCTTAGAAAAGAAGAGAATCAATTGAATGATTCCAATTAGATGTTAGAGAGGAGAATACATTGATTTGAATTGAAAGGACGTGTGTCATGAAAAAAGTAATAGACAAATTATTTTCTCAAAACGATTGAACCGTATCATCTAAGATTTCTATGGAAGTGACTTCTGTATTAACTTGAGAAGGACAATATTTAAGTCTTCGCAATTGGAGTTTTTCTTTATTATAAGTTCGTGTTTTGGTTTTAACAAATTACTATCAATGAGTATTATAATTACATCGGAACAAAAAGTATATTACATTATGGTGTTCAAATTAAAGTGGAAAATCAAGTGCGTAGAATGTATGCAGAACTATTCAAACTTTAAGATGCACCTATAATTCACGAAAATTTTAGAGCGCACTACGAAGTGCTTGTCAACATTCAATACATTTTTACCAAATACATTAATTGTTTATTAGTTTGAACGCTTTATCCAAAGTAACTACCTATTCATAAACATAAACTTTAGCATCTAAAAGTGTTTTTCAACACTTCATACTTATCAAGTTTTTTAATCAGCTAACCTAAGCTGATTCTATAAATATTAAATCGATTTCTGAAAATGCTAGGTTGATGTTTTTCTTTCACAATACTTTTTCAGAATTATAGGGTGCACCATCTAGCTAAAAAGTAAAGCAAAGTGTTGAGTCAATAGTTTGCCGGAATGTTTTGAAGCCTTTGAATTATGCCTATGTGTTTTGCCTATATATTATGCAAAATTGATTATGAAATGCTCTCAATTATTTTACATGAATTACCAGTACTTTTCAACTTCCCCCACAAGTTCTTAGGCACAGTCCCGTGACCCCACTCAATAGTAGATTTTTATCCAGATAGTCAGAGTTGGTGAGTGTCCCTTACTTCGGAAGACATCTTAACCGTATGGTAGTTTCATTTATTTTATGCTCAGGCCGGGGGCCTTATCTCAGTTTAGACAAACTAGTTTATTCAGTTCAGTAGAGGCTTTGTGGATTGATTTAGATTGGATTTGAATTTCTTATGAATTTCTGTCGTAAAGTATTAAGTTTGATCATCGGACTATCACGTTTTCAATTTATCTTCCACACTTTTATTTCATATAACTTATGCTTATGATTACATGCTAAGGAGTCTCTCGGGCCGTCACAATTTGGGATGCCCGTCACGGCTAGGGTCTCGGTTCGGTTTGTAACAAGAACAGTAAAGAAACAGTAAACTTGACATTTTCTAAATTAAACTTGAAATTGATTGATGATTGATATGAAGGCAGCAGTCCTTGACTTTAATTTCCCTATCCTCTTTCTTCTGATAATAAAATTCATATTTAATTTATTTCAGTATCAAAATTCAAAGTAAAATGGAGTTGTTAGTTTGGTAGTTTTCATTGAAATTTTTACAACAATAGTCACTGGAATTACTTGAAAATTCAAAGAACTGCATTTATACTATTAGTTGCATGAAAGAAGATATTTTGGGGAACACCCATGGAAAACCTTGGTGCTTCCCCCTAATATGTCTTACGCGGTGTGAATTCAGATTAATCAAGGCCTTAATTTGGATATCGAATACCGAATAGGAAACAAAAAAGAATAAGAAAAGGCTACATTTCATTCTCTATATCATGTCTAATCCGGTCCCTCAATATCATATTATTATACCAAAAAAGACATAGTCATATGACTTGGTCGTGGCTAATATTCGAGAATGACATTTTTCTATATTTTTTGCTACTTAAATATGCTTGACTATTAACCAATTCTTGGTTCAATAAAGTTTTTTTAAAAAAATAAAATAAAATAAGTCCACATAATTAAATGTATGACCAAGTGAAAGGATTAATAGGTCATTTTTTTCCTATTTTTTCTTTAGCAAACGTTGGATTTTACATCGAATTTAATGACTTTATGTGATGTAGCTTTCTTCGAAATTTCCCTATTTTTTTTTTCAATTTCCTTCAAATTTACTATGGGTCAAGATGGAATTAAATTCTTGTTATGGTTTGTCTTGAATTTTCTTCTTACAATAAAAAAAATAACATCGACTTCTTGTTATGGTTTGTCTTAAATTTTCTTCTCACAATAAAAAAAAATAGCATCACAAGGTAAGTCATTAAAGAGTCTATATAGGGAGACATTATTGTTGCTATATATTTTATATTAGTAAGATTCTTGTATTCTTAAGTAAGTCTATGCTTCTATTGTGGGAAGTCACTTGATACCCAACTCTCTGTATTCTCAAAATATTATATTTAATTAAATTAGTAAGAACTTGAATTTTATTTTCCTTTTTTATTTGCAACATCAAAGTTTTTCTTTTAAAAGTTAAAAAACAGTAGAGAAGAAGACTTAAATGTATACTAAGTCAATGATGAATGAGACTTTAGAGTAAAGAGTATGTTCTTTTACTAGTTGTTATATTCTAATGAAAAAATCAAATTAAAATTAAAAAAATTATATGTTAAGTGTCTTTCATTTGAATTTTCTACAATGGACATGAATCAACGAATTTAATTAATTTCAGTATTTCTGGAAAGAACATTTGTTGTATAAAAAAGATACTTAAGAGACATTATTTTCTCCACACAAATCAACCCTATCATATGAAATTTCTATGAATGAGATTGGTGCTAAGTCTTTGCAATTAGACTCTTTTTTTTTTCCTTTTGAGTGTAAAATGCATATTTTATTTGATTGTATAAATATATTTTTTATATTTTTGTCTCATTAACTAAATGTCTCTATAAATGTATGTTACCAATTGATAACAAGATGAACAAGTGAAATACTATTAAATGTATGTGTGGTAATTATAAGTTACATATTATGTAATTTTTTTGACACCATAAGATTTAGTTTTTGTTTTGTATCTTGTGTTTTTCTTTTATTTTCTTCCTTCACTTTGATAATTATAAATTACATATTATGTAATTGTCAATATATACATTCATTATTAACATCAAAAAGAAAAATCAAAGGGGAAGAAATTTGTGTGTTAAGTAGCTTTTCACTTCAAATTTTCACAGAAAGTTACAACACATTTCTTACACATAATTTATTATCTTTCTTGACTTAATTTATGTCGTTCTTTTTGTTTTTATGGACAACGGACAAATATATTCTGAGCTTTGCAATTTAAAAAATACTAGTTTAGATGTACGCCTCGCGCGTGTATCTCACTTTATTGAGTTTAAACATTACACTAAATAGAATATTTGTTTAAATAATAAAGATGAATACAATATTTAAATTTAGCATCTTTTGGAGAATTTTTATTTAATTAAACCTAACTTTTATTAAAAAAAATTCTCAAAGCCAATCGACATTCATCTACCACCTGTAAACTGCAACAAAAAACAAAACAATATGATGATAGAGACATCAAAACAATATAATTAAAGCTAACCTTTACACAAAAAAATTTTCAAAGTTGTCCGACACTCATATACCACCTATAAACTATATAACAAAATAATACGATAATAGAGATATTAAAATAATACAATTAAACGTTACCTTTGCACAAAAAAAATTTCAAAACAGAGATATAAAAATAATACACTTAAACCTAATCTTTACCTAAAAAATTCCTCAAAGCCGACCGATATTCATCTACTACTTGTAAATTTGACGATATGTAAACTACAACAAAATAATACATCCCTTGCTTATACAGATGGATTGACCTTGATTTTATGTTTTTTGTTGTATGATCGAAGATTTTTTTTTTTTCTTATTGGACCAAGTGTATTTGAACTGGGGAGGGTTTTTTTTTAAAAAAAAAAAATAAAAATAGAATCGTACTTATAGAAGCAGTGAAATTGTTTGTCCTAATTTAATTAAAAGAGGACTTTTTTTTTTTTGGTATGAGACTTTGTAATGTAGGTAAAATAAGGTCTGCACGTGATTGATATTAAATAGAATAGGATTAAATTATAATAAATTTATTATATGCAATATTTAAATCATAAAAGGTAAAAAGATAATTTTATCTAAAGAGAAGACTTTTAATAAAGGGTAAAAAATTAAAACGCGATTTATAAAGTCTTCACACTTTTAAGATAATAGAGATATACCCCTTGTCAAAAAAAAAAGTGGTGCATATATAATCTCGTCATCTAGTAAATGGTGCAAATTTATCCTTTTCACTAATAGAAAAACTTTTAAAAAATTCCTATTAGCTAATAGAGTGAAGAATATGTTCATTTAAATTGAAAGTTCAAATTGAGAGGAAATGTGCGTCGTAGAAAAAATAATAGACGAATTATTTTCTCAAAACAAATTACCCCGTTATTTGAAATTTTCATGGAAGAGACTTTTGCATTAACTTGAGAAGGACAAAAATTAAGTATTTGCAACTGAAACTTTTCTTTATTATAAGCTTGTGTTTTTATTTTAACAAATTACCAATAATTATTATAGGCAGAATCATCAACAGACACTTAAAGTTGCAACATTGTTAATTTTTGGCACCTCAACTAGTACTCAAGTGTATTATTTTGTCACTTTTTGCTTACATGGCAAAGCGGGTGGATTACACTCTCTAATAGGCATATGAATGATGAATTTAGTTGATTTTTTTCCCTCTTCTTCTCAACCACTCCAGCCATTTTCCATTCTAAGGCGCGTGTGTTACACTTATTTTAGGCGCGTCCAGCCTATTAAATAACAAAAGAAAACGGCTAAAAACATTAAGGTAAAAGTCATTGTTTCCACCCCAAACTATAGCCGAAAAGTCGAATCCACACCTAAACTATATAAGTGACCTATTACACACCTTAACTATAAAAAAGTGATACTTTTTACTAACGTGGCAGCGCGTGTAAAGCACTACACCACATGCAAGTGGTGGTAGCCTGACAGGGTGTAAATAGTTTCACTTTTTTATAGTTTAGGTGTGTAATAGGTCACTAGTATAGTTTAGGTGTGACTTCGACTTTTCGGGTATAGTTTGGGGTGGAAACGATGCCTTTTCCCATTATCTACGTAAGAAGTGATTACGCTCACACGCATGAGAGTTTACAGCAGCATGTGCAAAAAGTGTTAAAATGACACACTTGAATATCAGTTGAGGTGCCAAAATGAATATCGTCTACTTTAGGTGTCAAAGTGAAAAATCACAATAACTTTAAGTGTTTGTCGATGAATTTCACCATTATTATAATTATATGAGAACAAGAAGTACATTACATTATGGTGTTTGGACTTAGAGTAAAGGATACGTTTAACTAATGAGTAGTCATATCAAAATGAAAAATCAAAGTGAAAGAGATTTATGTGAAAATTCATGGCAAGTCTCGAGTAAGGACTTGAAAAATCTTGATAATCTTTTTATGGAAGTCGTTAAAGGAAGATGCCACTCGAAGACTTAAATGTATACTAAGTCAATTATGATTGAGACTTTAGAGTAAAGAGCAGGTTCTCTTACTAGCTGTCACATTCTAATAAAAAAAAATCGAATTAAAGTTAAGGAAATTTGTGTGTTAAGTGTCTTTCATTTGAAATTTCTATGATGGACATGAATTAACGAATTTAATTAAGGAAAAGGGCTCAAATATGTCACTGAACTATCAGAAATGACTCATTTATGTCATCCGTTAAAAGTTGGGCTCATTTATGTCATTGCCGTTACAAAACTGGCTCATCCATGCCATTACTTTTTAACAGCCGGCTTTTAAAAACAACCTTGACACGTGGCAACTTATTAGAGGGTCACGTCATTTTTTATTTTATTTTTTTAAAAAAATTAATTTTCTTTTTAATTTTTTTTTGATCTATTAAAAATTAATTTGATCTATGCTTTTAAAATTTGAATAATTTTTCATAATCAAACAAATATTTAAAGATTTTTTTTTAAAAAAAAAAATCTAATACTAAAATTTATAACCAAACGTTATTCTAATTAAACATATAGTATGTCTTAGCATACATGAAATATTTTGTCAGCCGAATATAAGTAACTTTTTAATTTTTTATTTTTTTACTAAGCATAGAATGACATCATCAACATCAGGGGCGGCTCAAGCAAATTTATGGCTTAAGGCAAAAATCAAACGGATCTTGCGTTTTATTTTTTTATATAGATTTTTTCTTTTTTCTATAAATATTATTTAATATATTTCTTAAAATTTATAATTTATTATTACTAAACAAAAATAGGCCACTCAAATTTTGGGGTCTTAGGCAGCCGCCTTTTCTCTTAAAGAGTTGAGCCGTCCCTGATCAGCATTCAGCATTTGTGCGTAACACTTTATGCATCATCATTTATCATTGCAAAAACAGGAAGGCGACAACATGCCGACATATATAGTATACGTAGAGTTAGCAAAATGAGAAGCTAACTATTAATAATATAATAATAATATTTGATGTTTATATATCCCTTCAGTTTCAACTGGAAAATGACAAAAGCTTTAGTTAACATGAATATTTTTTTAAAAAAAAGTGATAAAAAACGTGGAGTGTATACTCTCTCCGTTCCCTTTTAGTTACTCGCCCGTCAATTAAAATAGCTATTTTATTATAATATATTTATTAAATGATGTTTACTATTGTATTTGAAATTAATTTGAAGAAAAAAATAATTAATATTAAGGTAAAATATAAAAACAATCTTAATATGTCAAAATGACCAAAAAACGAATCGAACGAGAATGTTTTAAAAATATATTCATGAAAATTAATCAAATTTTAAAAGCATAGATTAAACTTATTTTTAATGGATCAAAAAGTTGCGTGGATTCTTTTTAATGGATAAAAAAAAATCATTTATTTTAATATTTTTTTAAAAAAAATGATGTGGCCCTCTAATAAGCTGCCACATGGCAAGTCTGTTTTTAAAAACTATCTGTTAAAATGTAATGGCATGGATGGGCCGATTTTGTAACGGCGATGGTATAAATGAGCCAAACTTTTAACGGATGGCATAAATGAGTCATTTCTGATAGTTCAGTGGCATTTTTGAGCCTTTTCCCTTTAATTAATTTCAGAATTTTTGAAAAAATATTTGTTGTAGAAAAACATATTTGAAAGAAATTATTTTCTCCACATAAATGGATCATTTCATATGGAATTTCTACCAATTAGCTGTTAGAGTGAAGAATACGATCGTTTAAATTGAAAGTTCAAACTGAAAGGACATGTGTGTCGTAGAAAAATAATAGACAAATTATTTTCTCAAAACAATTGGACCGCGTCATTTGAAATTTTTATGGAAGTGACTTCTGCATTGACTTGAGAAGGACAAAATTTCTATGGAAATAATCACTTGTAGCAAAACATTGTGATGTTTAATTATTATTTTTTTCCAAATTAATTGGATGTTCAAACACAAGCTCTACCTCGGCATATAATTTTTCAAATTCAATTTCAAAGACTGCTTCTTTTAACATATCACTCGGTTCATGCCCAAGCATAAAAGTAAGTTTGAGGTTGATAACTCAACTTTCGTTTTGATTTTTATATTTTTGTATTATTAAAGCATCCTCATTGGTAATATCATTATAGAATATATTACAAACTCTGTTACGATCATAGAATACCTAGTTTTTTCTAGCTCTTCATGCTTGTTTATTAGTAGAGGTTCATTACCTCGTAACGACCGATAAGGTACGGCCTAACCCTTCTTGCTTGTATTATGAAACACACAGATCTTATCAGTAGTTAGCAGTAACTTGCACTAGTCTAACTATTATCTTCTTATATATATTTGGAGTAGCGTTTTCTCTAATTCCCACAGCCAACTTTTGAACTATTTGATCCTAAACATGGCCTACAACCAATTCTCATTTCTTCTCCTTCTCTGTTTCTGTGTTCTTTCTTTTTCTTCATCCATACCTCATCCATGCCTCAAAGATCAAAGCATTTCCCTTCTAAAATTCAAGCAGACCTCTACTGTAGGTCACACAACTTTTTGTCCATACCAGTCTGGCCAAAAAACGAGTTCATGGAATTTGAGCAGAGATTGCTGCTCATGGGACGGAGTGACGTGTGATGAAACGACTGGTCATGTCATTGAGCTTGACCTCAGTTGCAGTCATCTTGTGGGGAAGATTGATTCTAATAGCAGCCTATTCCAACTCTCTCATCTCCAAAGGCTCGATCTTTCTTGGAATAACTTCGCTAATTCTCGTATATCCCCTGAATTCGGCGGGTTCTCGAACTTGACGCATCTTGATCTTTCAGTGTCCTCTTTCTCCGGTCAAATTCCTTCTGAAATCTCTCATCTTTCCAAGTTACAGTCTCTTCGTCTCTCCTCATTTCCCCCCATTAATAAGCAGAGACTTGTAGCCCATGATTTTAAGTTGCTCCTTCAGAACTTGACCCAATTAATAGAGCTTTATCTTACTGACTTAACCATCTCTTCCACCATTCCTCTGAATTTCTCTTCTCATTTAACAACTCTGAGGCTGGGGTCGACAGGATTGTATGGGATAATACCTGAGAGTATTTTTCACCTGCCCAACCTGGAAACACTTGACTTAAGTTACAATGATCAGCTCAGTGGTTCTTTTCCAAAGACCAAATGGAACAGAAGTGCATCTCTCATATCGTTAGATCTCAAGGAAGTGAATTTTTCTGGTAATTTCCTGCTCGAGTCTCTTGGTAATTTCCTGAGAAGGACAAAATTTAAGTCTTGTTTGAAATAGAGTGCTCTCGTTAACTAAAATTTTGGGATTCAATGAAAGTAACTGTGGAGGCTTCACAGGATTTTTTATATTGTACATAACTTATCATTAAACACCAAAAGGGAAATGTGTTTTCATGAAATGTTGCAAATTCAACTACTCCCTCTCATTCACACTTTGTCTCTTCATATTATGTTAGAGAAAATTTTCTCATTCTCAAGTCAAATTTGGGTTGTTATGTTTTTGTCTTTTTAAAAAAAAAATTTAACCACGTATTACAGAAAAAGAAAAAAAGGGCAGTCCGGTGCACTAAAGCTACCGCACTGCACGATGTCCGGGGAAGGGCCCCATCATAAGGGTATATTGTACGCAGTCTTACCTTGCAGTTTTGCTAGAGGCTATTTCCAAGACTTGAACCCGTGACCTGATGACATGTATACTTGTATTTTGTGTTTCTTTCTTACTTATTGTCATCACAAAATGTCTTAATTATTCTCTCTCTCTCTCTTATACATTCCCACTTGGTAGAGAAAACATATAGGTGTGATTCCTCCATACTTAGATATCGATCTTAAAATAGAGAAATCTCTCAACGTTTA
The DNA here is from genome assembly GCA_030864225.1 of Capsicum baccatum var. pendulum. Lineage (NCBI taxonomy): Eukaryota > Viridiplantae > Streptophyta > Magnoliopsida > Solanales > Solanaceae > Capsicum > Capsicum baccatum. The sequence continues at coordinate 10,105,534 of CM061561.1, read as the reverse complement.
GTATTTTACCAATTGACAACAAATAGGTTGTGGCGATGATTCAGTAGCATAAAAAAGATATACCACATCTGTGCTAGATGATCAATAAAGCTACTCTGAATTTCTGAATGATTTTTGGACAACGGCTCTTATGGGCTATGGAAATAATCACTTCAAGACAAGACGCTAATCTTTTATCTTGAACTTAATTCGTTAAATATTGGGTGGGTCGGCTCAATTTGGATTTATTTTGACATCCCTAGCTTATTGTAGTTGTTTTTATCTTAAGTCTTTTATACTTTTTCTATCAATTGATGCTTTATACTAAGCTTTTATTTATTTATTTATTTCCATGAATTTCAATAAGATGGAGATTTTGAAAAGATACATCCTCAGTTGATGTTTCATGGAAAGTGAAACAATGACTCCAAAGTCATACTAAATCTATCATTTTTCACAAGTTGAGGAATAAAAATCAAAAAGATTTAAGGTGCTCACTATCTTGTGGGACAACTACCTGAGAGAAAAATATATAATGAAGACTTGTGTATTGATGTTTCATGGAAAGTGAAACATTGACTCCTAAGTCGTACTAAATCTGTGTCTTATTTTGGTACACGATAATGACTATATTTTCTAATGTAGGAATTGATAGATAATTTGATATGAAGGCGAAAATCGATCCTGACTTAACTTTTCTTTTTTCTTCCTTTCAGAGTAAAATTCATGTTTATATTTCATTATATATATTTTATATCCTTATCGCTCAATTTAACAAGTTATGACAATATATCTTCTCTACCCACATCATAATCAAAGGGCTCAGCTCCGTGCCTTGAAAACTAAAAATTTCTATAACAATAACTGATCGATGCTTTATTTCAATAAGATGGAGGTTTTGAAAAGGATCATCTCCAATTGAAACATGGACTCCTAAGTCATACTAAATTTGTGTCTTATTCCACAAGTTGATCAGGATTAACAACAAAAAAGATTTAAATGCTCAAATCTTGTGGGACAGCTACCTAAAAAAAGAAATACAAATGGACTACCAAGAATAAATCTTGTGGGACAGCTACCTAAGAAAAAAGAAATACAAATGGACTACCAAGAATAATTGTGCTTTAATTTCATGAGTCTCCTAGAATATTAAAAAAGAAAAAGAAAAAGAACAAAATAGAAAAGCATGCAAAGTAGTAACATGAAGACTTGTGTATTGACTTAAATAAATGATGAATGAAACTTTGGAGTAAAGAGTATGTCACACCGCAATGAAAAAATCAAATTAAAGTTAAACAAATTTTTGTGTTAAGCATCTTTCATTTGAAATTTTTACAATTGACATGAACCAATGAATGTAATTGATTTCAGTATTTCTTAAAACAACTTTATTTCTTGAAATTTCCACAACAAGAAAATCAGTGCAATTACTTGAAAATTCAAAGGATTGCATTAATACTTTTACCTGCGAGAAAAAGATATAGCAGCGTGAACCCAAATAAAACAGGTCCTAATGTGAATATCGAAAACCAAATGAAGAACCACAAGAAAATGCCATGTCTCAACAACTTAATATCTTATAATTAAACTAAATTTAAAATGCACGACACTCTGTAATATGACTTAGTTGTGTCTAATTGGTTTGGATTTCGAAGTATTCTCGGATCCTTCTACGCATGTATCACTCAAGAGTTCTTCATTATACCTAGTAAACTCACACATGTGGGTTCTGAGGAAGGTACGTAGAATGCATGTAGTATTTACGATGCACCTACAGTTAAAAAATTTTTATAGGGCGCACTGCGAAGTGCTTGTCAACATTCAATACATATTAGTTTCAACGCTTTATTCAAGAGTTAATACATAAAAATGACCCTAAACTTGATACCAAATTATAACTTTGACCTTAAACTTTGATAGTGAAAAGTCATTTAAAGGTCATATTTGTGCAGTTTTGAATACTTAAAGGTCATGTTTGTGCACTGTCAAAGTTTAAGGTCAAAATTTATATAATATATGCTATTTTCCACAAGGAAAGTACTATTTCTCTACTTTTTTATGTACTTAATAGTTTGTGATTTTTTGCTTTTTGAAATTTTTATAGCAAGACTTGGGCATTGACTTGCAAATTAATAACAAATATTTCCCTATTTCTTTTCAAATTTACTATAAGTCAAGGTGGAATTTGGAAATAGTTACATTATTGAATAAAATTATTAGTATTGACAAAATCAATTTAATACTAATGAGTTGAAACCATGTTATTTGATATATAAACAAAATGCATAAAGGCTAAGTGATAATAAAGGGATTTATGTAGTGATCTATTTGAAAAATCTTTAGTTAAAGTTGCTAAAGGTGGATGCAGCTAAAAATCAATAGGTTGAACTGAATTTAATATTTTGGAATACGAGAATGACAACATTTTCTAATATAGGAATTGACTGATAATTTGATATGAATGTAGGAATTGGTGCTAACTTAACTTTTCTCTTTCTTCCTTTGAGAGTAAAATTCATTTTTTTTATTTCATTGAATAAATTTTATATCCTTGTCTCTCAATTAACAAGTTATGAAGATACATCTTCTTTACCCGCATCATAATCAAAAACTATTTCTTTTAACATATCACCAAGTTCACGCCAAAACGTAAAAGCAAGTTTGGGGTTGATAACTCAACTTTAGTTTTGATTTTTATATTTTTGCGTTAATTAAGCATCCTCATTTGTAATATCATTATAAAGTATATTACAAACTCCGTGACGATCATAGAATGCCTAATTCTCTCTAGCTCTTTATCTTTTTCATGCTTGTTTATTAGTAGAGGTTTGTTACCTCCGTAGGACTGGTAAGGTACGGTCTAGCCCTCCTTGTTTGTATTATGAAACAAACAGATTTGTCACGACCCAACTTTTGAGGTCATGATGGCGCCTATCATAACTCACCAGTAGGCAAGCCAACCTGTAGTCCGGAACAGCTAGCAACGGACTACTTAATAACATAAGAAAAACAATGCGGAATATATGAGATAAAGATCAATACATAGATGAATCCCAAAACCCGGTGGTATCAGTACAAGAGCTTCTAAACATAATAAGAATACAAAAGTGAGATATCAAGGAGAAATACACTGATTCAACTTACCTCTGAATACAACTTAAAGGCTAGTCTAATACATAGGAGAGAGATAAGTAATACTCCGAACGTCAGGAGCTCACTCTAAGTCTCCGAATCAGGGCTACTCCACACGATGCACACATCAACGGCGATAACTCGTACTACACCTCTGCAGTAGTTAGCATTAACTTGGACTAGTCTAACTGTTATGTTCCTATATATATTTGGAGTACCCTTTTCCTTAATTCTCATAACCAACTTCCATTATACCTTAATTGCATACTTATTTCTTAATTCCCACATCAACTTTTGAACTATTTGATCCTAAACATGGCCTACAACCAATTCTCATTTCTTCTCCTTCTCTGTTTCTGTGTTCTTTCTTTTTCTTCATCCATACCTCATCCATGCCGCAAAGATCAAAGCATTTCCCTTCTAAAATTCAAGCAGAACTTTACTGTAGGTCACCCAACCTTTACTGTAGGTCACCCAACTTTTTGTCCATACCAGTCTGGCCAAAAACCGAGTTCATGGAATGTGAGCAGAGATTGCTGCTCATGGGACGGAGTGACATGTGATGAGACGACTGGCCATGTCATTGAGCTTGACCTCAGTTGCAGTCAACTTGTGGGGAAGATTGATTCTAATAGCAGCCTATTCCAACTCTCTCATCTCCAGAGGCTCGATCTTTCATCGAATAACTTCTCTAATTCTCACATCTCCCCTGAATTCGGCAGATTCTCGAGCTTGACGCATCTTGATCTTTCTGAGTCCTATTTCTCAGGTCAAATTCCTCCTGAAATCTCTCATCTTTCCAGGTTACAGTCTCTTCGTCTCTCCTCATTTTCCCCCATTAATAAGCAGAGACTTGTAGTCCATGATTTTAAGTTGCTCCTTCAGAACTTGACCCAATTAATAGAGCTTGATCTTACTGACATAATCATCTCTTCCACCATTCCTCTGAGTTTCTCTTCCCATTTAATAACTCTCAGTCTGGGAGGGACAGGATTGTGTGGGATAATACCTGAGAGTATTTTTCACCTGCCCAACCTTGAAACACTTGACTTAAGTAACAATGATCAGCTCAGTGGTTATTTTCCAAAGACCAAATGGAACAGCAGTGCATCTCTCATATCGTTAGATCTCGAGGAAGTGAATTTTTCTGGTAATTTCCTGCCTGAGTCTCTTGGCGACCTAACTTCACTGCAATATTTGTCTCTTTCTAATTGCTGCCTTAAAGGGCCAATTCCTGAATCTCTTTCAAATCTCACCCGCTTAGTGGAGTTGTTCCTTGATGGTAACACCCTGAATGGAACAATACCATCAGGGATGTTCTCCCAGCTTCCATTACTACTTGAGGATTTCAACTCCAATTCACTAGTCTGGATTGCTTTAAGCAATAATCAGCTGCAAGGCCATCTTCCCAACTCAATTCAAAACCTTGGGGACCTAACATGGCTTGATCTTTCCTTCAATAATTTTATTGGTCATGTGGATGTCAGCCTCTTTTCAAGCCTCAAACATCTTTTGTATCTTGATCTTTCCTTCAATAATTTTATTGGTCATGTGGATGTCAGCCTCTTTTCAAGCCTCAAACATCTTTCGTATCTTGATCTTTCATACAATAGTATATCATTGACCGATGAGAACAACGTTAACGTTACTTGGCCAGAATCTCTTAATATGTTACGATTGGCCGCATGTGAAGTGAAAGAACTGGAGTTTCTAAGATCCGCAAAGCTGCTTCGGGAATTGGATCTTTCAAATAATAAGATTCAAGGAAGGATTCCTGATTGGGCATGGTCTAACTGGATGTTCTCATTGCTCAGTCTCAATTTATCCCACAACATGCTGACAAGTGTTGATTCAATCCCTCTTCAACATGTATTTACCATTGATTTGCGATCCAATTTGCTTCAGGGTTCGCTACCTATTCCACCAAATTCTACAACATATTTCTTCATATCAGACAATAATCTTAGTGAAGAAATTCCTTCATTTATATGCAATTTGGCTTCACTGGTGATGCTTGATTTGGGAAGAAACAATTTTCGCGGAGAAATTCCTCAATGTTTGGGAAAGATCACTGCCCTCAAGGTTTTGGATATGCGCCGGAACAGTCTTTCTGGGAATCTTCCAAGTGCTTTCAGCAATGGAAGTTCCCTGAGAAGCCTCAACTTGCATGGCAATAAACTAGAGGGGACAATTCCACGATCTTTGACCAACTGCAACGAGTTGCAGGTTCTTGACTTAGGAGATAATCATCTCATTGACACATTCCCCATGTGGTTGGGAACTCTTCCAAAGTTGAAAGTTTTAAGCTTGAGATTCAATGAATTTCATGGTTCCATTGGAACTTTAAGAAATGAAAACTTGTTTCCTAATCTTCGAATGTTAGACCTCTCTTCGAATGCCTTCACGGGGAACTTACCGAAGAGTCTGTTACAACATTTGAAGGCCATGAAGACAATGGATCCATCAAAGATGGAGCCAAGTGATGGGTATTATCAAGACACGGTAGCTGTCGTAACAAAGGGATTGGAGCTTGAAGTTGTGAGAATCTTGTCTTTGTACACCACTGTCGATCTTTCAAACAACAAATTTGAAGGACATATTCCAAGTATTGTGGGAGATCTCGTTGCACTTCGCGTGTTGAATTTATCTCATAATGGATTGGAAGGTCATATACCGCCATCACTTGGAAATTTATCTGTAGTCGAGTCATTGGACCTATCAGGTAACCATCTTGTAGGAGAGATACCAGCACAATTTTCTTCTCTTACATATCTTGAAGTCTTAAATCTCTCCCACAATCATCTCCGAGGATGCATCCCTCAAGGACCTCAATTCGCTACATTTGAGAACAATTCATATGAAGGCAATGATGGATTACGTGGATTCCCAGTTTCCAAAGGCTGTGGCAATGATCATGTGTCCGAAACCGTATCTGGACTAGATGATCAAGAAAGCGATTCTGAATTTCTCAATGATTTTTGGAAATCGTCTCTTATGGGTTATGGAAGTGGACTGTGTATTGGATTCTCCATAATATATATGGTCTCAACCAGAAATCCGATATGGCTTGCAAGAATCCTTTTGAAACTGGACCACAAAATTATTACGAGAAGGAAAAAGATGCAGCGACTTTTAAGGAACAATAGAAGAAGAAACAATCGCTTGTAGACTCATTACTGATCGAGCAAGAAGATTTGATTTCAGACTTTCAGGTATTCAAGTTAATATAGACATTGTAATTTGATTTTCAGTGTAAAATAAAAGTAAGATGTAACTTTTTTTTCTGTAAAAATCAGACAGTAAATAAACAAATTTGAATATGCAGGTGCTTGGAGGAGCATTTGGTGGAGTGCTCGAGACAGTAAATAAACAAATTTGAATAGTATCAGATGTTACTGCTTAGGATGTGGTATTTGATTTTTAGTTCCTTCATAATATTTTTACACGATCAAAAATATTTTTATGTATATATAGTTGTAACACCCCAACTTAGGATAAGGAGTCCTACATCGGCAAAACACAGGAGGGATGCTGGGTATAAGTAAGCAAACCTTAGTCTCTAGTGATGCGTTTTAAAGTCGTGCTGGCCTGGGCCCAAGAGTGGACAATATCACTAGTGGATTGGGCAGGCTTTTTAAAAACTGTGTGGGCCGGCCTGGGTCCAAGAGTGGACAATATCACTAGTGAATTGGGCGGGCGTTTTAAAGTTGCATCAGCTTCGGATGCCCGTCGCGGTCAGGGCCCCGGCTCGGGTCGTGACAATAGTAGATGTAGAACTCACTTCGACTAGTCTGTATGTTTACTTCTGAACCCCTCAATGAAAATCCTAGCTCAGGCCCCCGGCTCGGGTTGTGACAATTGTAGATGTTGAACCATCTTCAACTAGTCCGCATGTTTATTTCTAAACTCCTTCAATGAAAATCCTGACTCTGCCACGGTGTGTATTGAATGAAGTGTATGCATTTCTTCTATTTCTTGCTGCCACTTCAACGTGTGCTCAAGTTTTGCTTCAGTTCGATTATATGGCTCGACTACACGAGCAGCGAGCTACATGTCACAGGGAATCAACTTTAATTTGCCGTTGCTCCAAGATTCAATGATGCATTATGCTAACTTACAATAAAACATATCAACTTTAATATCAATATGTTTCAAAGCAAACGCTGTGAATTGAAAATTCAAATTAAAAGAATATCTACCATAGAAAATAGACTGTAGTAAAGAAATTATTTTCTCAATGACCACATAATATGTTGAATGATTCTAAAGACTTGTGCATTGACTTAGAGAATGAAAAGATCTTCTAAACTTGAAATTGATTGATATGAAGAAAGTTCTAATCTTATTGAGATAATTCTTTCCCTAATTTCTCCGCTTTGATCGCCTTTTTTTTTTTTTTAATAGAAATGGTGTTCTAACTAACTAGTGTATTAAATACATGCTACCTTTCACCACTATGAGTTTGACAGATTGAAAAATCACCTAACTTGTGTTTTTGGTCCATTTCTTTGACAATTAAACCACTTTATAATGATCATTAAACCACACACATTTCTTGGGCACCCATAAAACTCATAATTAGTTTGTGAATAATTTTTGTTTCAATAAAATAAATTGAGATCATCGTTTGCATTGTCGTCTATTAAAAAATCTATCCTAGATTGAAGTATACGTTCATTTGAATTGAAAATTCAATTTGAAAGGACACGTGTATCGTAAAAAAAAAAAAATCTTAAAACAAATATACCTCGCATTTGAAATGTCTATGAAAGAGACTTCTGCATTGACTTTGAGAAGGAAAAACTGAATTATCGCTAAATGCACCTAAACCACTACTTAACTCTTTAATATTCTGATGAAGTACCACCACTAAATGCACCGAAATTATCACTACAACAATATACCCGATGTATTCCCATAAAGTGGGATCTAGGAAGGATAAAGTGTACACAGTACATACCGCTACCTCAGATGAAGTAGAGAGAATGTTCTCGATAGACCCCCAGCTCAGGACAGATAACAGTATAATCAAACAAACAAACAAAAATCATAAAAGCACACTACAAAAATGAGATACGTGATCCAAACCACGGCTGAATGCACCTAAACTTACGAAGGGTTAGACCATAAAGAACTTATTATATACAACTTTATATGCAATAAAAGGATTTTTGATCATCCATATTTTTTATATTTTTTAGTATAAATAACATAAATACCAACTTTTTAAAATCAATTACATGATTTTTGTAATATTGAAAACATAAGTTGTGTATTTGTTTAATTTTTAGATATTTTTACCCAAAGCATAATACACAGAGGCGGATCCAGATTTTCAAATACGTGGGTTCCCAATAAAATAAATAAAGCTTTAAATGGGAAAATGAAACCTCCACAGGAATTTGAACTCACAACCTTTAGCAATCAAGTGTGCTACTCCTACCACTAAGCCATCCCACTACTTTATTATGGGTTCTTACCTATTGATATTTAAACCTATGATAATTTTTTCTAATGTAATTATAACCCTTACGGTAGCGGGTGTGGGTTCCCGGGAATCCGCACCCGCTACCGTAGATCTGCCCCTGACGCTAGCTTGCATCTATATCCTCCAACTATGAATGTGCATAAATAGACACTTCAACTTATATAAAATTTAACAAGTAAATACATTTGTCCTACATGATACAATACACTTATTTAAAAGAAATTATTTCCTCCACACAAATGGACCCTATCATATGGAATTACTATGGAGGAGACTGGTGCTAAGTCTTTGCAGTAAGAAGTACGTTATGTTATTGTATGAGAATTGGAAATTGATTAGTTGTTGTTTTGTATCTTGCATTTTTCTTTTATTTTTTTCCTTCACTTTGATTTTCTTTTCTAGCACCTATAATTAATTGTCAATATACACACATTAGTCACATCATAAAGAAAAATAAAAGGGGAAGAAATTTGTGTGTTAAGTAGCTTTTCACTTGAAATTTCCACAGAAAGATACAACACATATTTCACTCACAATTTATTATCTTTCTTAACTTAATTTCTGTCGTTCTTCAATTTTTTTTTTTTAGAAACAACGGACAAATAAATGGTGTCAGTGGAGATAGTTCTTGACCTTAATAATTGTTATTTTCTCGCCTCTTTCTTCTTTGAAATTGTGCATACCTTAGAAGAGAAGAGAATCAATTGAATGATCCCGATTAGTTGTTAGAGTGAAAAATACGTTCATTTAAATTGAAAGGATATATATGTCGTAGAAAAATAATAGACAAATTATTTTCTCAAAATAATTGGATCGTGTCATCTGAGATTTCTATAGAAGAAATTTTGCATTGACCTGAGAAGGACAAAATTTAAGTCTTGTTTGAAATAGAGTAGATTTCATTTAAAATTTTCATGGCAAGAATTGTGTAAGGACTTGGAAAATCTCTACTTACGCTTTTATGATAATTCGAGACTTCGCTTGGAATTTTTACTCATTGCTTGGATTTTTTTGTTTCTATTCTTGAGAGTAAATTGATGTTTAAGTATATTGCATGTATTTTATATATATCTTGACCTTAATAATTGTAATTTTCTCACCACTTTCTTCTTTGAAATTGTGCATACCATAGAAGAGAACAGAATCAATTGAATTATTCCAATTAGCTATTAGAGTGAAGAATACGTTCATTTAAATTGAAAGGACATATGTGTCGTAGAAAAAGTAAGAGACAAATTATTTCTTAAAAACAATTGGACTGTGTCATTTGAGATTTCTATGGAAGTGACTTCTTCACTGACTTGAAAATGACAAAATTTCTATGAAAATATTCACTTATAGTGTAACATTATGACGTTTAATCAGTTTTCTGAAATTTTTGTAGGCTTTTAAGCAATAATATTTCAGTTGTGTCTTAACTAGGGGTGTCTAACGGGCCGGTCCGGGCCAACCCGGAACCGGCCCTCCCATTTTACCCGGGTTCCGGGCCGGTTCCGGGCCGGGTTTGGCATTAACCGGGCCGGGCCGGGCCAAATAGTAAAAAAATTAAAACCCACCCGAAACCGGCCCACTTAACCCAATCCGGTCAAACCCACCAAAACCCGGTCAAACCCGTTTAAAAATTAAATAAAAAATCCAATATACACTATATACACTCCAATATACAACATATATTTTTAAAAAAATATATAAAGTATAAACAATTACACATATATACGTACCATTCAATATATAATTATATATGACTATACGTACTACTTTAAATAAAACATATGCTATAATAGTATAATAAATATATATACACTACAATATATATATACACTAATTTATAAAACATATACACATGTATACGTTAAATAAATACTACTTTAGAAGATATATACACATATATATGCACCATTCAATATATATGTATTACTTTAAATAAAATATATACTACAATATACATATATATATATACAACAATATGTATATATATATAGTTACATACTAATTTATAAAACATATACACTTGTATACTTTAAAGATATACGTCTATAGAAGATATGTACACATATATATGCACCATTCAATATATATGTACTACTTTTAAAAAAGTATATACTACAATATATATACTAATTTATAAAACATAAAGTAATGTATACGTTAAATATACACGTCTATAGAAGATCTATTCACATATATACACTCTATTCTATGTATATGTAATACTTTAAATGAGATATACTACAATATATATACATTACAATATATATTTGTATAGTTATATACTAATTTATAAAATATATACACATGTATACGTTAAATATACACGTCTATAGAAGATCCATTCACATATATACACTCTATTCTATGTATATGTAATACTTTAAATGAAATATACTATAATGTATATACATTACAATATATATTTGTATAGTTATATACTAATTTATAAAACATATACACATGTATACATTAAATATACACTTCTATAGAAGATATATACACGTGTATACGCACCATTCAATGTATATATACTACTACTTATAAAATATACTACATTATATATACATTACAATATGTATAGATATATTTATCTACTAATTTATAAAACATATACACATGTATACGTTAAATATACACTTCTATAGAAGATATATGCACAAATATACAAAACATATGCTACTTAATATAATAAATTAATAATATTTGGTAGTAAATTAATAATATATTAGAAGTAAGTTTTTAATTTAAAGTAGAAAACTAGAAATTCAATTTAAAATTTTAAATCGTTAAATAAAAAAAAATGAAAAACAACGACTAAGGAGTGAATGAATTTGGGGAATTTTATTGATTGCAAAATGATCCAAAATTTATAATTTACATGAATGAAAAATCTATAAATTATGCATCATTTTTTCCAACTCATTCATGTTAATATTAATGGGAACTTGCATAGGATAGTCGAAGTCAACGGGGGCAAAACCATGCATTGGACTTGATTCTGCTGAGTTCTCCCGTGAAGTCATAATTTCTTCAAGTTTCAGCTCGTCGCTCGGCTCCGGTTCCATTCCTTGGTTTCTTCTTTCCGCTCTAATCCAATCTCTGAGGCAAACTAAAACATTCATTGCGTTGCTTCCCAATGAGTGTCGGTTGTCTCCAAGCTGCTGTCGTCCCTGGCTGAAGGCGCTCTCTGATGCAACGGTTGACATTAGAACATTCAAGATATCTCTAGCTAATCTTGAAAGTACAGGATATTGTGATTCATTATTCCTCCACCAATCCAGCGTGTTGATCCGTCGTCTGCGATCCTCTGGTGCCGTCCGAAAATAATATTTCAGCTCTTCCCGATAAGTTGATGTGTAAGCTCTCTCATCAACACTGTTCCAACAATTTAAATCATAAAACGAATCAGAAAAACCACTATGTGCCGGCCTTTTAGAAGATGATGGCTCCTCGGGAGGATGAGGAGCGACAGTTGGAGTGATATTTGTAGGTACGGCTGAATCAAATAAATCAGCATAGTGATTATATAATTTTTCTATATAATCCTTTGCATCAGCCGTAGCCGTCCACAAATCAGGCTGTACTTGTTCAGAATCATGGTTAGTATTTATTTCTAAGTTAGTATAAATAAGAGTACTAAAGTGACACATATGATTATATTTCATGCACAGATTTAGCATAGCATCAACCAAGTAAATAGGGGGAATCAGGAAAAAATATTTTTTTAATTTCGTAAACATGGCGCCAACAACTTCTTTATAACCTTCTTTATTTTTATATTGTTGGAGCAAACCAGAAATATCGACTATATATGCCAAAATATTACAAACAGTAGGATAGTAAGCACCGCAAAATTCAATCGTAGCTACATAAAATTTTTCTAAAAACTTAACAAGATCATTAATTACAACCCAATCAGAATTATGTAGCATGCAATCAGCAGAATCAGCAAATGAACCGCAATGTTGGTTAAAAGCTAGTGTAATAGGAATTCTATATTTATAACAAGTTTTTAAAAATTCATACGTAGAATTCCATCTAGTATCAACTTCCTCAGGCATCAAAATCGGAGTAAGTCCATTTTCTTGACATTTAACTTTAAATTCTTTAATTCTCGATCTACGATTATTTCCTTGAATAAAACCAACGGCAAGACGATTTTTTTCAATATAAAGCTCAAAAAAGTCAAGACCATCTTTTACAATTAAATTATATATATGACATGCACACTTAATATGAAAAATTTCAGGCAAGGGCGGAGATAGCGGAAATTTTATTTTTGTTATAGCAGTCTTGTTGTTAGAAGCATTATCAAAAGCAATACATAAAATTTTATTTTCTATACCATAATATCCGGCAATTTTAACAATAGAATCAGCAATAAATTGTCCAGTATGTTTACGATCTTCATCATATAAAAAAGCAAGAATACGTTTTTGCATCACGAAATTACTATCTATCCAATGACAAGTAACGGTTAAATAATCATTTTTATTTACAGCACGACCAAGATCAGAAGTTAGGGACAATCTACATTGAATATTTTTTAACAATGTCGATAAATAAAAACAATATTGTGAATGGAGTCTAAAAATATGAGACCGACAAGTAGTTCTAGGAATACCATTAAACATAGGATTATAAATTGCTTGTATATAACGAATAAAAGCATCAGAAGAAGGAAAACTAAAAGGCAAACAACCCACAGCTACCATTTTAGCTATTTCTTCCCTGTCCCTCAATTTATTATACTTTTTCGTTACTTGACCGGTTGTTGGGTCCATTCTAGTTTGCGTTGACCCACCAACATCCCCACCACCTTTTGCAATATTTAACTCTCTTTTGTGATCTTCAGCTATATGTCTCATTAACGTACCCGTACCCCCTTGCTTACCTCCACTTCTATGCTTATATATTTGTTGACAAATATTGCACTGCACCTCAATATCTGATATACGTTCAAAAAATTGCCATGCAATACTAGTTCTTTTACGAGGTTTTGGGGCACTGGGAGGACGGGAAGGGAGATTAACTGATTCAGATCTAACGTTAGCATCTCCTACTGCGGGTGTTTCAGCAATATTTTCATCATCTTTGTCTAAATTAACTGCATCTACTTCATTTTCTTCTTCTATATCGTAATTTTCCTGAGCTTCTACATAATCCATATCGTGAGCACCTACACCTATTTCTTCCTCAAAAGGTGTACCAAGCGGTACCGGAGGCGAAGGCACACGGGTATATCTATTACTTGAACTACCTCTACCGCTAGTAATTCGCTTTTACTACCACTACCGCTTCCGGGACAAAAAATTTTAACACCTTTAGCAGCGAGATTTTTAATTTATCCATAATATAAATTAAATTAAACTAAAAATATTCAAAATACACAAATATAATAAAATTAAATATTAAACAATTAATACAATAAATAAAAATTAAACGTAAGAGATGGAACGACAATACCAAATTTTGGAAGTATCCGAAGATTGCGACTTTAGAAACTTCCGCTCGTACTTTGTAAACGAAAAATTAAAAAATTAAAGTGAACACTTTAAGAAATTAAATATATTGAATATTTGAGAATTGAGAATTGAGATTTGAGAGAGAATGAGATTTGAGAGAGTGAAAAATTGTGTGAAAAATGATTTGAAGTTGTAGGGTATTTATAGATTTTCTTGGGGGATTAAAAAATATTTTTTAAAGTTTTTTTTTTTTTTAATTAAATGGGCCCAAACTAGCCGTTTGGACCCAAAAACGGCTATATAGCCGTTGGGCCAACGGCTAGTTTGGCCCAAAAATAAAAAATTTCTTTTTTTTTTTCCGAGCCGTGCCGTGCTGGTTAACCGGCGGGCCTGGACCGGGCTTGGTTCGGGCCGGGTTAACCTGGCCCATTTTAACAAAAAAATGGCCCGGGACCCGGAACCCTAAAGCCCTAGGGCTTATCGGGCCGGGTCAAACCGGGCCGGGACGGGTTTCACCCTTAGTCTTAACTCCTAGACTATATTCCTTTTATTTCACCCTCTAACTTGTGTTTTTCGCCCATTTCTTTGATAATTAGGCCACTTTATATTCTTCATCAAACCATTCACACTTTTTGGGCACCCATAAGTGATAAGACTCATAATTGTTTGTGAATAATTTTTGTTTCAATAAAATAAATTGCGATCATCATTTGCGTTGTCATCTATTAAAAACTTTACCCTTTTTTTCTTTGGGGAGAAAAAATCAAATTGAAAGGACATGTCGTAAAAAAAGAAAAAATCTTAAAACAAATACACCTCGTCATTTGAAATTTCTATGGAAGAGACTTCTGCATTGACTTTGAGAAGGAAAAAAATTAAGTCTTTCTTTTATTTTATAACTTTGTTTCTAAACTAAAAAAGGTTATGGGGATCATTTTTTTTAGTCCTAATCTCACCTCTTTTATTTTCGAAATTGCACTTCCTACTAAATAATGCGACGGAATATACAGGTGTGATTCCTCCATTCTTAGATATAGATCTTAAATTCAAATAGAGCTGGAGCACAAAATTTGGATTCATTTTGACATGCCTAGCTTATTGTAGTTGTTTATATCTTAGTCTTTTATACTTTTTCTATAACAATAACAAATTGATGTTTTACACTAAACATTTTTTTTATTTCCATTTATTTCAATAAGATGGAGATTTTCAAAAAGATCATCCTCACTTGATGGTTAATGGAATGTGAAACAATGACTCCTAAGTCATACTAAATCTGTCATATTCCACAAGTTTAGGAATAACAACCAAAAATACTACCTAAGAAAAAACATATAACAAAGAATTTGTGTATTGACTCAAGAGACCACATTTAAGTCATTTGACACCCAACTCTCTGTATTCTCAGACTATTATATATAAATTATAGAGAGACGTCTGTTGCTTCCATAAATTTTTACATATATAGGGTAGATGCAAAATCTGGGATTAAATTTTTATATTTACCAATTCTTTCAAAAAACTTTGAATTACAATGAGAAATATAATGTTTATACCCCATCCGTTGAACTATGTAAATTGTGAAGTATGAAATTATATGATGTTTTAGGACACTTATGAAATTTCAGATGGAGAAAAGAGTCGATAAGGTTTTATAAAAATGATTTTTGGCATGATATGAATGACTTGCAACTTTTGGTATGACGATATCAAAATGTGAATGTCTTAATGAAAGACTCTATGGATAAATGTTATGGATAACGTTTTAATTGAGTTTTAGGAGAATTATGTAATTCACCGAGAAGGTGTAGTCCTTGCGACCCAACAATCAAATTGCGTTTATCAACGTAGGAAGGTCACTGTCCTAAAAAATTAATGATTATTGTATGCTTGCTTATTGCAGTAGTATTGCAGTCTATGTTGATGTTATGATTTGCCAAATACGTTATCTCAATCCATGCGGCAAACTTGGATTGGAGCCAAGCCAGCTGGAAGCATACAAAAAATTTTCTTTTAAAATTAAAAAACGGTTGAAAGGAAGACTTAAAAGTATGCGAAGTTAATGATGATTGAGACTTTAAAGACAACGTTCTCTTACTAGTTGTCATATCCTAATGAAAAAAATCAAATTAAAGTTAAAAAAAAATTATACGTTAAGTGTCTTTCATTTGAAATTTCTCTGATACACATGAATAAATGAATTTAGTTGATTTCAGTATTTATTAAGCGAACGTTTGTTATAGAATAAAATACATAAAAAGAAATTATTTTCTTCACACATATGGAATTTCTATGAATGAGACTGGTGCTAAGTCTTTGCAGTAAGAAGTACGTTATGTTAATGTATGTGAATTGACAATCGATTAGTTTTTGTTTTGTATTGTTGCGTTTTTCTTTTATTTTTTTCCTTCCCTTTGATTTTCTTTTCTAGCACCTATAATCAATTGGAAATATACACCCATTAGTCACATCCATAAGAAAAATTAAAGGGGAAATTTTTTTTTGTGTTAAGTAGTTTTTCACTTGAAATATCCACACAAAAATACAATATATTTTCCACTCACAATTTATTATCTTTCTTGACTTAATTTTTACCGCACTTTATTTTTTGGGGGGACAACGAGCAAATATATCCTAAGCTTTGCAATTTAGAAAAGATATATTCCTTGTTAAAAAAGTGATGCATATATAACCTCATAATCTAATAAATGGTGCCAATATAACCTCATCCCGATAAAAATGGAGATAATCTTGACCTTAATAATTGTGATTTTCTCACCTCTTTCTTCATTGAAATTGTGCATACCTTAGAAGAGAAAAGAACCAATTGAATGAGTCCAATTAATTGTTAGAGTGAAGAATATGTTCATTTTCAAATAGAATGGACGTGTATAGTAGAAAAAGTAATAAACAAATTATTTTCGCAAAAATAATTGGACAACATCATTGAAGATTTCTATGGACATTATTTAATTCTTTGCAATTGGATTTTTTCTTTATTATAATTTTGTGTTTTTGTTTTAACAAATTACTAACAATTATTATAAGCGTAAAATTTAGAAATAACATATTTATCCCCTTAATTATGAGTTTTATAGCAACAATTTTATAATTACATAATATAACATGTTGCATTTTGTATTTTTGTAAATTGTTGCTATAAAAATACAAATACATGTGATTTTTACTGCCCTTATAATCGATATGTATTTTGTATTTTCGCAAACTATTGCTATAAAAATACAAATACCTATGCTACAAAATGTAATTTGATAAAAGTGCTGTTATTTTTTGTAATAAAATATTTAAGCATGCTACTTTATGTATTTTTTCCTTGTTATAATTACATCAGAACAAAAGGTACATTAAATTATTGTGTTTGGACTTAGAGTAATGATTGAATACTTCAACCAATGAATAGTCACATCAGAATGAAAAGCATTTGTGTGAACCGTATATTACAAAGTACAATACATTAAGCGCAACCTTATAGGTTAAATTCATCAAATTTAAATCTTAGATGTGTCACTGATAGTCACAAGGATCTGCATGTTTAATACATTTTGAGGTTATCATTAATTGATCTTTCATTATAGGTATCTTTTCAATAAAGAAAAAATATTTTGAAATGTCACACCCCTTTTTACGTACTCCAAAAAATGTATATTTTAAGTCCGAAAGAGTTTTATTATTTAAGTGACAAGAAATGAAAATTTATTTCGGAAAAGGATTATTTATTTAGAGTCGCCACTTGGCATAATCCGGTGTGAAGTCACCTTTGGAAAATCCTTTTCGAAACCATTTGACTCTTAAACTGATTTGCGAACAGAGATTCCGACTAAGGAATTCTGTTGACCGAAGGGAAGGTGTTAGGCACCCCTCGATCCCGTGGTTCAACCACGGTCGCTTGAGTAGAGTGTATCAACTATTTTGGCATTACGAAATTTATAAACCACACAAAAGCAAGCAAAACAATCAAACAAAAATAAAACAATCCGAAATGTAAAATTCAGTACAATTATACAGTCCAAAAATAAATAATGCGGAAATATAAAACAATCCGAAATGTAAAATTCAGTACAATTATACAGTCTACGCTCTACCGCCTCACCCGACGCCTCGGGCCTTCACCACGAACATCTTCCAAGTACAAGGTACTTCGGGGCATTCCCCAGATAAATCAATACAAATCCTTCGGGGCATTCCCCGGCCAAATGAGTACAATTTAAACTTTTCATGCAATAAAGTAGAAAGTATCATTCAAGCACTTATTCAAAACACTCCAACAAATTGTTATTCCTAAATTTACCTACCCGGCCTACGTTTGCCTACGCTTTTGCCGGCCTTATCATGGTACTACTGCATTTCAAGCATACTTATATTTAAACCAACTTAAACCACAAGTCTTTAATCAATTCAAATTCACCATTTTATCAAATTCTCAATTTCGTCCTAATTTCATTTTTATACTAAATTTTCACAATTCACCATTTCTATTTCAACGACCCAACACTCACTTTTCAACGAAATTAAACATCAAGTTCAATATCCAAATAACAACCTATCGCCAATCAAGACAACATGCATTCATCACCAGCAAGTATCAAACAACACTCGAAGCTTAATCCAAACACCGAAGCATAGTAAACAATAAAATAGAAGAGGAAAAGAGTAGAATTAGACCTTTCGATAGAACGTTTCTTGTAGGATAATAAAGAAACCCGGGACAGGAATCCTCGAACGGAAACCTCCACAGTAGCAAAATCCACTCAGTATCAAGAATGTACTACCCGAACGGCGTGAGAATAGACGAACCCAAAACCCCGATCAATACGACAGAAGATCTAACCGATGTAGCTTGAACTCCGGTAAGCTCAGACAAGACAGAAAGAGACGGACCAAAATTCCAATGATCCTCACTGTTTCTCGATGTTGAATGATGGTTTCACGACGAGGATGAGGAAGGGGTTCTAACCAGTTTTCTGGCGACAGTTCAACCGAAGCGGAGGGACGGAATCGGAGCAATGTCGCGGCTTCCGATAACCAAAGCTTCGGTCACAGGAAAATTTCAACTTAAACTTAAATGGGTAGTGACGGAATCGGAGCAACATCGCAGGTTCTGATAACTAGAGCTCCGATCACCGAAAAAACTTACCTCTAGCTAAACGGCGATGAAACTGTGACCCACTCGACCTCGAATCTCTCTCTTCCTCGCAAATCTCTCTATTTATCTCTCGCTACTGATTCTCTTTGCTACCCACTCTAAATCTACTCTATTCTCCCACTCACTGTGTGCGTATGGTGTATATGGAGTGAATGATGATGAAGCCGAAGCAAAAAGGAAATCCATTCCCCTTTTTGTATACCTTTTGTGTATGAGAATTTCAACCCATCGTGAGGATGATTGCCATTTTTTAGTGTATTCTGTGAGTGAGGTATTCTAGTTGTGCGTGTGTATGTTGTGTGTTAATGGTGATGAGAGGTTCGGTTTTTGGAGCAGAAAAGAAAAATTTGAGATGTGTTGTATATCTTCTCTGTGAAGAAGATGATCCCCTCCCCCCCTCTAAATGGTTTCCGTATATGAGCCTTTTTCTGTGTACGCATGGGTAGGGGTAAGGGTTAGGGTATGGGGTGGTGTGGTTTATTTTGATTGGGTACGTTGTTAGGATAAGATAAAATTAGTTAGAATAGGTTTTGTTAGGGATTTTGTTATTTTATTATTATTTTTTTTTTTGTATTTTGTGAGGGTATAATAACATGGGTGAGGGTACATGGTAGGATAAAAATAAAAATGGGTAAAAACGACATCGGGGAGGGACGAAATTAGGTGTCTACATCATGCTCCCTTTGGATGTAAACACAAAGTGTTTTTCAGACAAAGAAGTAGACAGCGAGACCAAATTTTGACCCGACCATTATTCAAAGAAAGAAACAAAAGGAAGAAGGACAATCGGGTCATGACTTAAGACATCCTCCCTATCCAAATTATGAGAGAATCAAGGCATGGGTATTTCAAAGGATTGGAAGAGGTGAACTATATCGAGTTGGAGAGTCGAGTGAGGTTCCGTCGAGGTTCCTGTCCGCGGCTCTGTCATTACATCAAAAATGAAAATTACAAGTTAAAACATAAATGAAATTACAAAAATCCTATCTATACAACTTCTGTTGGCTCTTGACTCGACTTCTATCACCCTATTCTTCAGGCGGGCTCCTGACTTGCAATTTCTTTCAACTTGTTGCTTGGCTTTCAATTGCTTCACTTTGTTGATTGACTTTTCGTTTCTTCACCCTATTCTCCAGGCGGGCTCCTGACTTGTTATTTCATCACCCTGTTCTTCAGGCGGGCTCCTGACTTGCTATTTCATCACCCTGTTCTTCAGGCGGGCTCCTGAAACACAAAATTAAAACTAGAACGAAAATTATCCCAAACAAAGGTTATAGTAAAGTAGTATTTCATTTTTGAAAGCGTTGTCCCATTTTCCAAGAGGGTCCTAACATAAGATAAAATCCCATTTTTCAGGAGGATCCTGAACATAAAGTAAAATTCCATTTTTCAGGAGGGTCCTGAACATAAAGTAAAATCTCATTTTACAGGAGGGTCCTGATCATAAAGTAAAATCCCATTTTTCAGGAGGGTCCTGAACATAAAGTAAAATCCCTAAACAGAAAGTAAAATCCCATTTTTCAGGAGGGTCCTGAACATAAAGTAAAATCCCATTTTTCAGGAGGGTCCTGAACAGAAAGTAAAATCCCATTTTTTAGAGGGGTCCTGAGCATAAAGTAAAATCCCATTTTTCAGGAGGATCCTGAACAAAAGTAAAAATCCCATTTTTCAGGATGGTCCTGAACAGAAAGTAAAATCCCATTTTTCAAGAGGGTCCTGAACGTAAAGTAAAAATTCTATTTTTCAGGAGGGTCCTGAACAAAAAGTAAAATCTCATTTTTCAGGAGGGTCCTGAACAGAAAGTAAAATCCCATTTTTCACGAGGGTTCTGAACAAAAGTACAATCCCATTTTTCAGGAGGGTCCTGAACATAAAGTAAAATCCTATTTTTCAGGAGGGGCCTGAACATAAAGTAAAATTCCATTTTTCAGGAGGGTCCTGAACATAAAGTAAAATCCCATTTTTTTAGGAGGGTCCTGAAATAGGACCATAAATTAAAATCCCATTTTTCAGGAGGATCCTGAACATAAAGTAAAATTCCATTTTTCAGGAGGGTCCTGAACATAAAGTAAAATCTCATTTTACAGGAGGGTCCTGAACATAAAGTAAAATCCCATTTTTCAGAAGGGTCCTGAACAGAAAGTAAAATCCCATTTTTTCAGGAGGGTCCTGAACGTAAAGTAAAAATCCCATTTTTCAGGAGGGTCCTGAACAGAAAGTAAAATCCCATTTTTCAGGATAGTCCTGAACAGAAAGTAAAATCCCATTTTTCAGGAGGGTCCTGAACATAAAGTAAAATCCCATTTTTCAGGAGGGTCCTGAACATAAAGTAAAATTCCACGGATGTGCATTTCCAATGGTAGCTGAATTAAGTGAAGCGAATTTCCCCCTATTTCAACAAAGAAAATTTGTCAGTTAAAAACTTAGTGGTGGCTTGCAGCTCTTGGCTCCTCAGGTATTTGCCCCAGCACTCGTTCCTTTCATCTTTGTTCTAAATCGCTAACACTTGCCCTATATTGCCGCATCATTGATCCAGATCCAGATTGAGGGAAATGAGTTCTGACTCAAACCATGGGTTTCCATTTTACCATGCACCCGAGGTGCACTCTTTTCCCAAGTCTGAATGCTTTCACGAATCCAATAGCCTGTCGTTTGATAGACTTGCTTTGCTTCATGTTGAATTACGATCATATTTTTTTCCTGTGCTGTTCCTTGGCTTTTCCTCGTATAATTGGAAAGACTGGTAGTAAAGTTTGAAATTCTTTCTCGCTTGTTTTAACACAGACTTGACTTAAAATGTAAAGAAATGCTAGTGACTTTTATTTTTGATAAATGACATAAAAAGACAAAAAGCATGAATATGTAAAGGAAAGAAAAGGGCAATGTCTCATATTCAAAAAGAAAACTGATCTGAATACGACAACCAACTCCAATGAGTATGACATGCATTTTGGATTGAGCTGCCTGATCTTCCTATCCAAACTCCCTATTTGTTGTTGAGTTCGTACCTTTGCCTCTGAGCCGCTTCTTCAAATCCATTGGACTCATTCATCATATTCGATTATCGACATCTTAAATGACTTTCGCCAACAAATCTCTTTCTTTTCACTTTTCACTTTTCTCTTGAACTCTCCATCGCCTTACGGTGCCCGTGAGGATTTTCACCAATAAGACTCTCTCATTTTTATTTCTCTCCACTCACTATCGCCTTATGGTGCCTGTAAAGGTTTTCACCAATAAGACTCTCTCATTTTCATTTTCTCTCAACTCACCATCGCCTTATGATTCCCATAGGGGTCTTCACTAATAATACTCTCTCATTTTCATTTTCTCTCAACTCACCATCGCCTTATAATGACCACGGGGGTTTTCACCTATAAGACTCTCCCATTTTTGTATTTTTTTCCTAATTTCTTATACTGAGGGAGACAAGTGGTATTTCACAATGTATCATCGATATCCATTGCATGCTTAGCCTTAACATTATCAACAATTGATCTGAAGGTCTTTCTTTAGTTGTAACTTGGCTTTTGGTTAAGGTTAGAAAAGATGGTAAGGGGCTCAAATGATACTTGAAGTGGGGGTGGGACTTACAACTTTTGGAATTAACTCAAACAACACATTAACTCATGCCCAGTTTTGTTGACTGGGTGAATCTTAAATCTTTATTTGGTTGGACCGAGCCTGAAATAGGGCAGCCTACATATCTCACTCTCGAGAGAGGAGAATCAAGTCAGACGTAGTTCTATCAACTTGTTCTTTGTTTTGATTTGATTTTTTGTTTTATTTTCGAACTCTTTCTTTTATTCTTATTTTCTTGACATTTATCTTTGACTTTATTTTGATTCCAAAAGAGGGATATGAAAGAAAAATAAAACGAAGCTCACACGGGTAAACAAAGGATGACACAATGTTTGGATAGAAGAATAAAATGCCTTCATCATATCAATATTCAAAAATGCAAGTACTAAACATGCAATAAAGTCAACAAAGGATCAAATATCATACATAGTATCTTTTGACCGCATCAGCATTGATAGCCATTTCTGCCATTTTGCCTTCAATATCTGTCAAATATAAGACTCCATTGGGCAACACTTTCTTCACAACAAAGTGACCTTGCCAGTTAGGGGAGAACTTGCCTTTTGCTTCAACCTGGTGAGGAAGGATACGTCTCAATACAAACTGACCGACTTCAAAATTCCTGGGACGGACCTTTTTGTTATACGCTCGATCCATCCTTCTCTGATACAAGTATCCATGACACACAGACGTCAGCCTTTTTTCCCCAATCAAACTCAAATGTTCCAGTCGGGTTTTTACCCATTCGTCATCATCAATCTCTGCTTCTACAATGACTCGAAGAGATGGAATTTCAACTTCTGCAGGGATGACTATTTCTGTCCCAGACACTAATAAATATGGAGTTGCCCCTGTTGAAGTGCGAACAGTGGTGCGATAGCCTAGCAATGCAAACGGAAACTTTTCATGCCACTGTCTAGACCCTTGAACCATTTTTCGCAGTAGATTTTTTATATTCTTATTAGCGACTTCTACAGCACCATTGGCCTTTGGGCAATATGGATTAGAGTTTCGATGCACGATCTTAAACTGTTGACATACTTCTTGCATCAAATGACTATTGAGATTGGCAGCATTGTCTATAATGATCATTTTAGGAATTCCAAATCTACGAATGATATTGGCATGAACAAAATCCACCACAGCTTTCTTCGTCACTGACTTGAAAGTTACTGCTTCTACCCACTTTGTGAAGTAGTCAATGGCTACCAAAATAAATCTATGCCCATTTGATGCCTTCGGCTCAATCGGTCCAATCACATCCATTCCCCAAGCCACGAATGGCCATGGAGCGGCCATTGCATGCAACTCAATAGGTGGAGATCGTATCAGATCACCGTGTACCTGACATTGATGACACTTCCAAACAAATTGAATAGAATCCCTTTCCATAGTAAGCCAGTAATAACCTGCTCGAAGAATCTTCTTTGACAAGACATGGCCGTTCATGTGTGACCCGCATACTCCAGAGTGTATTTCAACCATGATTGCCGAGGCTTCTCTTGGATCTACACACCTTAAAAGTCCCAGATCTGGGGTTCTCTTATACAAGATTCCCCCACTTAAGAAAAATCCACTAGCCAAACGCCCAATCGTCCTTTTTTGATCGTTGGTGGCGTATGCTGGGTATTCTCCTGACTGAATGTACCTCTGGATATCCAAGAACCAAGGTTCTCCATCGATCTCTTCTTCAACCACATTACAGTAAGCATGCTGATCACGACTCTGTATATGCACTGGATCGATGTAGGCTTTGTCAGGATGTTAGAGCATTGAAGACAGAGTGGCTAAAGCATCAGTAATTTCATTACAAATCCTTGGAATATGCCTAAATTTTACTAACACAAACCGTTGACATAGCTCCTGCAAGCATTGTCGATACGAGATGAGCTTCAAATCTCGAGTCTCCCAATCGCCTTAAATTTGATGGACGAGCAAATTTGAATCTCCTAACACCAATAATTCTTGGACTCCCATATCAACAGCTAATCTCAAACCAAGAATGCAGGCTTCATACTCTGCCATATTATTAGTACAGTAGAATCGAAGTTGTGCTGTTACCGGAAAATGTTGTCCCGATTCATAGCTAAGATCCGCACCTATTTCGACTCTTTTTATATTGACAACTCCATCGAAGAATAACCTCCAACCTGAATCAGCATCTATAACGACTTCATCGATACACAACACTTCTTCGTCAGGAAAATATGTCTTTAATGGCTCGTACTCTTCATCGATGGGATTCTCAGCAAGATGATCTGCCAAGGCTTGGGCTTTCATGGCGGTTCGAGTCACATATACAATGTCGAACTCGGTAAGCAATATTTGCCACTTTGCCAATCGGCCCGTTGGCATAGGCTTCTGAAAGATATACTTCAAAGGATCCATGTAGGAGATGAGATAAGTAGTATAGGAAGAGAGATAATGCTTCAACTTCTGTGCCACCCAAGTTAGGGCACAACACGTCCTTTCAAGAAGAGTATACCTGGCCTAATATGCGGTGAACTTCTTGCTAAGATAATAAATAGCCTGCTCCTTTTTTCCTGTGACATCATGTTGACCCAAGACACAACCAAAAGAATTGTCCATGACTGATAAATCTAAGATCAAAGGTCTACCAGGCTCCGGGGGTACCAACACGGGCGGATTTGATAAATATCTTTTGATTCGATCGAACGCTTCCTGACATTTTTCAGTCCATTTTACTGCAACACTCTTTTTTCAACAACTTGAATATGGGCTCACAAGTGGTTGTGAGTTGAGAAATAAAACTGCTAATGTAGTTCAGTCTACCAAGCAAACTCATCACCTCCGCTCTATTCTTGGGCGGGGGCAAATCCTGAATGGCTTTGATTTTTGAGAGATCCAATTCAATTCCCCGACGGCTGACTAAAAACCCCAACAACTTTCCAGATGTAACTCCAAATACATATTTTGCTGGGTTGAGTTTGAGATTATACCTGCGAAGCCTTTCAAAGAACTTTCTTAAATCTTTAACATGGCCAGCCTGACTTTTTGACTTAATAATCACATCATCCACGTAGACCTCAATCTCCTTATGCATCATATCATGAAACATAGTGTTCATGGCTCTCATATATGTTGCTCTAGCATTCTTCAAACCGAACGGCATCACTTGATAACAATAAGTTCCCCATGGTGTGATAAAAGATGTCTTCTCTGCGTCTTCATCATCCATAATGATCTGGTGATATCCGGTATAGCAATCCACAAAAGAGGCAACCTCGTGTTTAGCATAGTTATCTAACAAAATGTGGATGTTGGGCAGTGGAAAATCATCTTTCAGACTGGATCTGTTCAAATCACGGTAATCAACACACACTCGAATTTTGCCATCTTTCTTTGGTACGGGAACGACATTGGATAACCACATGCGATAGCGAGATACTCTAATTACTTTGGATTCAAGTAGTTTCATGATTTCCTCTTTAATTTTAATACTTATGTAACACCCCATAAATTTTTTCGTACACTTATCGCGATTATATGGAGTCCTAAAGGCTTGCGTATGGGTTAAATTAAATTTATGGTGTTCGGAAGTATCCCGTCAATAGTTGTATGTGTAGGTATTGGAATAAGATTTTCAACGATATAAAGTTTTCCCAAAACAGAGGAGTATTTCATATAAGCGAGCACATTCGAAATTTCAAAACGGTGGCCGGGGAGCCTGTGAACAGTAAATCTGCAGGAAAATTACTGCAGCTAGGCAATTACTTTTTGGATCAAATTTAGACGATCATAACTCCTTGTACAAAAATAACTGTGTGAGATTCTATATATCGACGAAAAGATCCAAGAGTCTTCTTTCCGATGAAATTGGTTTCATCCAAATCCAATGTCTGAGTAAGGAGATATACCCGTTTTACTACAGCCTATAAAAAAGAAACAGAATTGTGGGACAGATTTTTGGGTCAACTTTAAACGACCATAACTCCTTTTACATGAAGAACTGGGTGGTATACTTTATATGAAAATTACATCCCTTTGAATTATATTTCCAATGCAATTGGTTTCACCCAAATCTGATACTGGAGCAAAGAGTTATGATCAATTTACTTCAGCCTGTCAAAACTGTCCACTGGGGACAGATTCGGATTTATTTAAATTTTTAGGGCAAAATGGTCATTTTCTATTACCTCTTGGACGAAAATGGGTCTTTATAAACCTAAACTTAGCCTCATATATATCATATATCATCCAATTATTAAGAGAAGGTGAAACCCTAGCCTAATTTCAACTTCAAATATTTTGTGATTCAACCGTAGAAAATTCGAATTGGTTCCGTAGTTGTGTTCACCATCTCGAAAGCTTCGAGAAGCACCCCATGGTTATGTAAGGAGGATTCTAAATACAAGAGTTCATTGTTAAGGTATGAATATTTTTTATTCTTGATTCTTATCCATGAATAAGTATTGATAAAGGATTATGAGTATTGTCTTGATGTTTGAAGATAACTAGAAACATAGTTATGAATTGTTTTGTATAAATTGTTAGTAGTAAATTATGGAAGTTGTTGTATTGGATTATGGAGGATGAATTGTGCTGATATATCATTATATTGGTGGTTATGTATGCCTAGTGATCATGTTGGTATTGGATGGTGATTAAGAAGGGGAATAAAGGCTAAGAGTGATGTTGAGGGATATTTCATGAAAATGCATGATATGTGAATGTAATAAAAGTATAAGAGGATGTATTTAGCACTCTTATTGATGAGTTAAAAGATTACTTCCTAGACATTATTTGGTGAAGTTAATACCTAAATGGTAAGGTTTGGTTGCTAATACTAGTTTGCCACAAATGACTTATTGTAGATAAGTGTTCGAAGAGTACGGGAAGTCAAGTTGGACTTGTGTTGAAGTGGTTATATCAAGGTATGTAAGACATACTCTATCTAATCTTTGGCATGAATAATGACCCATGGCACTCTCAAGTAAGCTTCCAACATTGTCCTACGACACATGACACATAATAACATCATATGATCTTCGACACTACCAATTGAACTTGTTTTCACTTTTAAGATGTCCGGCTAGTCAAAAAAATGTCCATATACTATTGTTGACTCCGAAATGGTTTAATGAGGTATCCATGATTCTCTACCTCATTTTCATGATATTTATTACCTATTTACATGTTTTCCTATTGAGGTATCATGGTTTCAAGTTCCATAAGGTGTGACCACAAAGTAACCAATCGCAAAGATTAATTGAATTAAGGAAATGGAATGTCTTTATTTTAAATTGATGATATGATGTATTGTATTAGTTCACTGATCAGTTGGCCATTGTATTATAAAGATTATGTACATATGCTATCCCAGGGGTGGTCCCTGATGTATTGTATTAGTACCACTGATCAGTTGGCCATTGTATGACATATGTTATGTATTGATAAGGATTACGGGAAGTAATGATATGAAAGTAATGTGCAGGTATCCCATCAGCTCTTTTAAGTGTGGTCTACTCATACTATTTATTCACTGGTATCTGGGTTCTGTTGATCTTTTGTATCTCATCTTGATACTCACTGTCTTACATACTCAGTACATATTTGCGTACTGAAGTCCCTCACGGGGGACCCATATTCATGCCTGCAGGAACAGGTACTTCAGGTCGTACACCTCCGCAGTAAGAGCCAGGACATTCTGTTGTTAGTGGTGAGCTCCAGTTGTCTCGGGGCATCCCAAGTCGTGTCTATATGTATTTTTGGTATTTGTATAAAAGTCTTTTGTGGATGGGAGTTTGTCTCGACCCTAACTCAGTTGTGTATCTATGTAGAGGCTTTTGTAGACATATTGTACAGCCATAGGAGTGTTTGGTTGATAGACGTGATGGCTCTGACGGCCAATTACTATTTATATATATATATTTATGCATGTCTGCTGGGCTGATATAGGTATTGTTTCTTCTATTTACAACGAAGTGCTGCCTAAATTTCTAATTTTCATAAGTAATGTAAATGTGAAAGTATAGGTTATGAACGGGTTCTCCCGGGCCTCCTCGGCTACGGGTGCCAGTCCGCTCCAATGGGATTTGGGGTATGACAGAAGTGGTATCAGAGAAGTTCATCCTAGTGAGTCTACAAAGCCGTGTCTATGTAGAATCTCGTTTATCGGTGTGTTGTGCACCACATCTATAAACAAGAGGCTATTGGACATTTAGGGATTGTTTCCACTCTCCATTTCTTAGATCGTGCAATAGAGCCCATATTAGAGATAAAGTCATAATCGATCGCTTATCCAATTGTTTTTTTTATTATAGTAACGATGCCGGTTACAAGGAGAAAGAATAAGTGGAAGCGAGTGGATGTAGTGGCCGGAGAAGGTACTAGTAAGTCACCTCCGGCACAAGCTGAACAAAGTGAGTCTCAAGCTGAGCATATATCAGGAACTTCTTCTCCTCCGGAAGGGCCATCTATTAATGCTGTTGATCGAGATCTGAGGGATACAGTACAACTTCTGACGCGTATAGTTGCCGGTCAAGTTCAAGGGCAAGCTATTCCTACCACGGGTTCTAGTGGTACGGATAGAGCAGCTAGCCTTCGGACACAGGATTTTCTGAAACTGGATCCTCCTACTTTTATCAGATCAGATATTAACGAAGACCCGCAGAACTTTGTCGATCAAATCCAAAGGGCTCTAGATGTTATGCACATATCCGGTAAAGAGATGGTTGAGCTAGAAGCATATAGACTGAAAGGAGAGGCTATATTGTGGTACGAGGATTGGAAACGATCTAGGGGTATTGATTCACCTCCAACTATGTGGGGAGAGTTCAAAGATGCATTTATTGATCATTATCTTCCATTTGAGACTCGTCAGGCCCGTGCAGATCAATTCTTAAATCTTCGTCAGGGTAATATGAGTGTAAGGGAGTATAGTCTTCGATTTAACTCCTTGCCTCGATATGCTTCTAATGTGGTAGCAACTATGGATGACAGAGTTCATCACTATGTGGATAGATTGGAACCATACTTGGTTAGAGATTGTACCATTGCTGCTTTGAACAAGGACATGGATATAGCGAGGATACAAGTTTTCGCTCAGAAGATGGAAGATCAGAGGCAAAGAAGAGGAACCCGGGAATCAAAAAAAGGATATTCTAAGCGGGCCAGAGCTATAGGGCAGTTTATGGCATCTCAGGGAGGTTTTAGGCCTTCGTTCTCTCATAGACTGCCTAGCCCGTTATCTTTTTATCCGACAATTAATGCTCCGCCGCAATTTCAAAGGTTCAGAGGTAATCAGTTCGGGCAAAGCAGTGAAAATCAGAGTTCGCAAACAGTGGGCTATCAAGGGCAAGGGAGTATGAGTCAATTAAGACCTCCACGACACCTGTGCCCCATATGTAGAAGATTTCACTTTGGCGAATGTCGGCTTGGAACGAACAATTGCTTTTGGTGCGGTAGGCCGGGGCATATGGCTAGGGATTGCCCACGCAGGACCACAGGTGGTATAACACGACCTACCGGATCAGCTGTTGCGTCATTATCGGTGCCTCCTTTGAGTAGGGGTGCACAACCTATGGGTCACGGTAGAGGTGATAGAGGAGAAGCTAGTTCTAGCGGAGGTCAGAACCGTGTGTATGCCCTAGCAGATCGGCAGAATTTAGAGGCTTCGCCAGACGTGGTTACAGGTATGTTGTCTATCTTTGCATTTGATGTGTATGCCTTAATTGATCCTGGTTCTACATTATCGTACGGAACTCCTTTGGTTGCTGGAAGGTTCGGGAGAACACCCGAATTATTAGCCAAGCCATTTGAAGTATCAACGCCAGTGGGGGAATCTCTTATAGCTAGGAATATTTATCGAAATTGTGTTGTAAATATTTGTAGTCGTGATACGATGGCCGATCTTGTTGAGTTAGAAATGGTAGATTTTGATGTTATTATGGGCATGGATTGGTTAGCGTCTTGTTATGCTATAGTAGATTGTCGTTTTAAGAAGGTGTATTTCCATTTTCCAAATGAGGCAGTCCTTGAATGGAAGGGTAATGTTGGCGCGCCGAGAGGTAGATTTATTTCTTACTTTAAGGCAAGAAAAATGATTTCCAAGGGGTACATATACCATTTGGTTAGAGTAAGGGATACAGAGGCAGAGCCGCCAACTTTTCAGACCATTCCGGTTGTGAATGAATTTCCTGAAGAACTACCAGGTTTACCTCCTGAACGAGAAGTGGAGTTTGGTATTGATATGTTGCCAGACACACAGCCAATCTCAATTCCTCCTTATAGAATGGCACCAGCAGAGTTGCGAGAATTGAAAGAGCAACTGAAAGACTTGCTAGAGAAGGGATTCATCAGGCCTAGTATGTCCCCTTGGAGAGCACCAGTATTGTTTGTGCGTAAGAAAGATGGTTCGCTGAGGATGTGTATTGACTATCGGCAATTAAATAAGGTGACTATCAAGAATAAATACCCTCTCCCCCGAATTGATGATTTATTAGACCAGTTGCAGGGTGCCCAGTGCTTTTCCAAGATTGACTTGAGATCAGGCTATCATCAAGTGAGAGTCAAGGATAAAGAAATACCCAAGACAGCATTCCGAACACGGTATGGTCATTATGAATTCCTGGTTATGTCATTCGGGTTGACAAATGCATCCGCAGTTCTTATGGATATGATGAATAGGCTGTTTAAGCCGTTTCTAGATGTGTTCGTGATAGTTTTCATAGATGATATTCTGGTCTACTCTAGATCAGAAGAGGACCATGTTAATCACTTGAGGCAGGCGTTGCAGATTCTTCGTGATCGTAAGTTGTATGCGAAGTTTTCTAAATGTGAGTTTTAGCTTAAGTCAGTGGCATTTTTGGGCCATATTGTATCCAGTGAAGGCATAAAAGTTGACACTCAGAAGATTGAGGCTGTGAAGAATTGGCCAAGACCCACGACGCCTACGGAGATTCATAGTTTCCTCGGGTTGGCAGGTTATTAAAGAAGGTTTGTTAAAGGTTTTTCTTCTATTTCTGCACCCTTGACTAAGTTGACGCATAAAGACTCCAAGTTTCAATGGAATGATGCTTGTGAAAAGAGTTTCCAAGATTTGAAGAGAAAGTTGACTTCTACATCGGTATTGGTACTTCCTGAAGGCACAGAAGGGTATGCAGTGTACTGTGATGCTTCGAGAAGTGGCTTAGGATGCGTATTAATGCAACATGGTAGAGTAATAGCCTATGGCTCTAGACAGTTGCGACCACATGAGAGGAATTATCCCACACATGATCTTGAGCTAGCTGCAGTTGTATTTGCTTTGAAGATATGGCGCCACTACTTATATAGGGTTCATGTTGACATATATACCGATCATAAGAGCCTGCAATATATCTTCAGTCAGAAAGATCTAAACATGAGGCAGCGGAGATGGCTTGAATTGTTGAAAGATTATGATGTTGATATCTTGTATCATCCAGGGAAAGCGAATGTGTTAGCATATGCACTGAGTCGTAAGTCTAAAATGGCATCTATAGAAAAGCAGGGGATGATTAAGGATCTTCACAGACTAGCTAATTTGGGAGTTCGACTTCTCGAAACCCCAGATGAAGAGGTTATTGTACGTAATGCAGCGGAATCTTCATTGATAGTTGAAGTGAAAGAGAAGCAGTATGCAGATCCAATTTTATTGCAGCTTAAGGAGGATGTGCAGAGTGACACGACAAAGGCATTTGACCTTACGCGAGAAGGAGTGCTTCAGTGTCAGAATCGTTTATGTGTACCTGATGTAGTTGAGCTAAGAAAGAGAATTATGACAGAAGCACACTGTTCAAGGTATTCCATCCATCCAGGGTCGACTAAGATGTATCAAGATTTGAAAACAATATATTGGTGGAATGACATGAAGAAGAATATTGCCGAATTTGTAGCTGAATGTCCGAATTGTCAAAGAGTCAAAGTAGAACACCAGAAACCCGGTGGTTACATGCAATGTATAGATCTTCCAGTCTGTAAGTGGGACAAGATCAATATGGATTTCGTCACGGGTTTGCCTCGTACATATCGGAAGTTTGATTCCATATGGGTGATCATTGATAGGCTTACCAAATCTGCGCACTTCTTACCAGTTAAGACAACTTATACGGCGGAAGAGTATGCGAAGTTGTATATTAAGGAGATCGTTCGGTTACATGGAGTTCCAATTTCCATTATATCCGATCGAGGAGCCCAATTTACCGCAAATTTTTGGAATTTGTTTCAAAGGAGTTTGGGGACACAAGTAAATATAAGTACGACTTTTCATCCTCAAATGGACGGACAAGCGGAACGTACCATCCAGACACTTGAAGATATGCTACGAGCATGTGTATTAGATTTCAAAGGCAACTGGGATGATCACCTACCTCTTATCGAGTTTGCCTACAATAATAGCTATCATTCAAGTATAAAAATGGCACCATATGAAGCATTGTATGGAAGAAAGTGTAGATCGCCAATAGGATGGTTTGAAGCAGGTGATGCGGTCTGGTTTGGACCGGATCATGTTTATCAAGCAATGGAGAAGGTTAAAGTGATCCAACAACGGCTTGAAACAGCTCAAAGTCGACACAAATCTTATGCGGATGTTAGAAGAAGAGGACTTGAGTTTTCTATCGACGATTGGGTATTCTTGAAAGTATCACCAATGAAAGGAGTGATGAGGTTTGGCAAGAAAGGAAAGTTAAGTCCACGATACATAGGTCCGTACAAGATCATTCAAAGATTTGGACAAGTTGCTTATGAGTTAGAGCTAACTCAATAGCTCTCAGCTGTTCATCCCGTATTTCATGTTTCGATGCTTCGCAAGTACATCAGAGATCCATCGCACATCACTACTACGGAAGATGTACAAGTTACAGAAGATCTCACTTTTGAAAAAATGCATATTGTTATTCTTGATCGCCAAATTAAAAAGATAAAGAATAAAGTGATAGCATCAGTAAAAGTACTTTGGAGGAATCAACAAGTTGAGGAGATCACATGGGAATCCGAGGAAGCGATGAAGATTAAGTACCCTTACCTATTCAACGATGATGAGGAAGTTCATGAGACGGAAGAAGAACAATAACAAGTAAGTGTTTATTTTTATGCAAGTATGTTATGATGATGAATATGTTAATTGTAAGCTTGGACATGTCTTAATTGAGTAACTATGCTAACATTCGAGGACGAATGTTCTTAAGGGGGGGAGAATGTAACACCCCATAAATTTTTCGTACACTTATCGCGATTATATGGAGTCCTACAGGCTTGCGTATGGGTTAAATTAAATTTATGGTGTTCGGAAGTATACCGTCAATAGTTGTATGTGTAGGTATTGGAATAAGATTTCCAATGATATAAAGTTTTCCCAAAACAGAGGAGTATTTCATATAAGCGATCACATTCGAAATTTCAAAACGGTGGCCGGGGAGCCTGTGAACAGTAAATCTGCAGGAAAATTACTGCAGCTAGGCAATTATTTTTTGGATCTACTTTAGACGATCATAACTCCTTGTACAAAAATAACTGTGTGAGCTTATATATATCGACGAAAAGATCCGAGAGTCTTCTTTCCGATGAAATTGGTTTCATCCAAATCCAATGTCTGAGTAAGGAGATATACCCGTTTTACTACAGCCTATAAAAAAGAAATAGAATTGTGGGACAGATTTTTGGGTCAACTTTAAACGACCATAACTCCTTGTACATGAAGAACTGGGTGGTATACTTTATATGAAAATTAAATCCCTTTGAATTATCTTTCCAATTCAATTGGTTTCACCCAAATCCAATACTGGATCAAAGAGTTATGATCAATTTACTTCAGCCTGTCAAAATTGTCCACTGGGGACAGATTCGAATTTATTTAAATTTTTAGGGCAAAATGGTCATTTTCTATTACCTCTTGGACGAAAATGGGTCTTTATAAACCTAAACTTAGCCTCATATATATCATATATCATCCAATTATTAAGAGAAGGTGAAACCCTAGCCTAATTTCAACTTCAAATATTTTGTGATTCAACCGTAGAAAATTCGAATTGGTTCCGTAGTTGTGTTCACCATCTCGAAAGCTTCGAGAAGCACCCCATGGTTATGTAAGGAGGATTCTAAATACAAGAGTTCATTTTTAAGGTATGAATATTGTTTATTCTTGATTCTTATCCATGAATAAGTATTGATAAAGGATTATGAGTATTGTCTTGATGTTGGAAGATAACTAGAAACATAGTTATGAATTGTTTTATATAAATTGTTAGTAGTAAATTATGGAAGTTGTTGTATTAGATTATGGAGGATGAATTGTGGTGATATATCATTATATTGGTGGTTATGTATGCCCAGTGATCATGTTGGTATTGGATGGTGATTAAGAAGGGGAATAAAGGCTAAGAGTGATGTTGAGGGATATTTCATGAAAATGCATGATATGTGAATGTAATAAGAGTATAAGAGGATGTATTTAGCACTCTTATTGATGAGTTAAAGGATTACTTCCTAGACATTATTTGGTGAAGTTAATACCTAAATGGTAAGGTTTGGTTGCTAATACTAGTTTGCCACAAATGACTTATTGTAGATAAGTGTTCGAAGAGTACGGGAAGTCAAGTTGGACTTGTGTTGAAGTGGTTATATCAAGGTATGTAAGACATACTCTATCTAATCTTTGGCATGAATAATGACCCATGGCACTCTCAAGTAAGCTTCCAACATTGTCCTACGACACATGACACATAATAACATCATATGATCTTCGACACTACCAATTGAACTTGTTTTCACTTTTAAGATGTCCGGCTAGTCAAAAAAATGTCCATATACTATTGTTGACTCCGAAATGGTTTAATGAGGTATCCATGATTCTCTACCTTATTTTCAAGATATTTATTACCTATTTACATGTTTTCCTATTGAGGTATTGTCACGGCCCAAAATCCCATCGGGCCGGACTGGCACCCGAAGCCGAGAAGGCCCGGGAGAATCCGTTCAAACACCTGTGCTTTCACTTACATGTCACCAAAAATTTGGGCAGCACTTCGCTGCATATAAAAGGGTCTAATTACCTGTATCAGCACAACACACACAAATATATATATATATATATATATAAAATACTTGGCCGTCGGGGCCACCCCATATACGAATATAACATCACTATATAAACTTCCATGACTTTACCCTTCCTTATGTCTACAAAGCCTCTAGGATATACATGACATAACTAGGGTCGGGACAAAGCCCCGCCCACACATGACTCCTGTACAATAACAAAATATAAGGAACCGACTGGGAAAGCTCCGAAGTAAACTGGAGCTCACCAACAGTAGTTGTATGACCTGGCTCCTACTGGTACGGTGTATGAGCTGAGGTACCTGTGCCTGCAGCATGAAATGCAGGTCCCCCATAAGGGACGTCAGTACGAGATATGTACTGAGTATGTAAAGCTGTAAATAATCATATGTGATATGGGGGATCAAGAAAATCAGACACAAGTGATTAAATCATAATAGAAGTGAACCACACTTCATAAACATTTTTAGGATCATGAACATTATCATTAATCTGAATTGGGTTCTTGAATTCAAACACATTTGTGGAACGGTATACATTCGTTCATTTCATTCTTTACAATTATTATTCGCCATTACCTCCTTCTCCTGAACCTCCAACCACCTAACAATAATCAATACTGTACCGTACTGTGACCATTAGGCTGCCCCCAATACATATCAATTGGGATCGACCCATGCTAGGCTTATGCCCCTGGGATACCACCCATAAACACATAAATAGGGTTCGACCCATGCTAGGCTTATGCCCCTGGGATACCACCCACACGTATATCAAGTAACACATAAGAGATTTTTCCAATAACTTAGTTCAAAAGCTTTTGAGATTATTACATTAGTGTTCATTCCAATATAGTACCTTTGGAACAATGATGAAATAGGAGCCTTTTGATATATCAATGAAACATTTTGACACTTTATAGAATGGAAACAACTTCATTGGTAATGTAGAACAATACATGTGTTTGGATAACCTCGGAATCTTACTTGATAGAACATTGGTGTTTTCATGCCAAAGAACATCGTTAGAGTATGCTTTACATACCTCGTTGTAGATTCGGATACCAATTCAACACAACTTCCCGCCTTTACAAATCACTTATCTACAATGAAATATTTGGCATCTAGTATTAGCAACCCAACACCACAATTCTCTTCCATAATTCCATACAACCAATATTTGCAAAGCATTCCAAAAACCAACTTGAACAATAGGTTTATGTGTATATATATATATATAATCATCATTTCAATACCACATCATCCCTTCACAATTCAACATAATCCAACCATGCACAAGAATGATCCAATATCATTTCCAATCATCTTTCAACGACAATCAAATAACATACTTCTTATGCTCACATGCATATATATATATATATATATATATATATAACACCAACATAATTTACATCCTTACCATAGAATGGCCCTTTGGGTTTTGAAGTCCTGTTGGCCCTTGAGATGATGAACACAACTACAAAATCAATTTGGACTTTCCACGGTTGAATCACAAGTAATTTGAAGGTCAAATTTGGCTAGGGTTTGTTCTCTCCTATGATTGATGATGAATATGAGTTTTTGAACTCATATACATGTATATATACACATATTTCCGTCCATAATATCATAGGAAATGACCAAAGTGCCTTTAAAATTTAAATAATGTCAAATATGTCCTCCGGTGGACCGTTTTGACAAACTGAAGTAGATAGACCATAACTCTTTGCTCCGATATCGGATTTGGGTAAAATTGGTATCATTGGAAAGATAATTCAAAGGTATTTCATTTCATATAAATTAGGCCACCCAGTTCATCCTGTACAAGGAGTTATGATCGTTTGAAGTGGACCCTAAAAATCTGTTTTGAGAGGCTGAAGTAAAACGCGTATAACTCCTTACGCAGATGTTGTATTTGGATGAAACTAATTGAATTGGAAATAAGACTCAAAGATATTTCTTTTGATATGTGTTAGATCTCCCAGTTCATTATATTGAGGAAGTTATGATCGTTCAAAGTTGACCCAAAAACTGGCAGGCCTCAGTATTTTCCTGCTAATTTACTGTTCACAAAAATCTGTTTTGAGAGGCTGAAGTAGAACGAGTATAACTCCTTACTCAGATGTTGGATTTGGATGAAAACAATTTCATTAGAAAGAACACTCAAAGATCTTTCTTTTGATAGGTGGTATCTTGCCCAGTTCATTATATTGAGGGAGTTATGATCGTTCAAAGTTGACCCAAAAACTGGTAATTTTCCTACAATTTTACTGTTCACATCCCGGCCACCGTTTTATAGTTTCGAACGTGCTCGCTTATATCCGAAACTTATCCGTTTTTGAAAAGCTTTATATCGTCGGAAAGCTTATTCAATAACCTTCGTATGGAAATATCGACGGGCAAATTCCGGTATAAATAAGGTCGATTCCTATACGCATATAATCAAACTATACACTTGAAATCATCTCAAAATAATCAATACTCAAACTCATATATACCTAACTTAGGATCAATACATATACTCCAACACATATAACAATGGCTAATGCACGTAATTAAGTACGGGGTGTTACAGGTATCATGGTTTCAAGTTCCATAAGGTGTGACCACAAAGTAACCAATCGCAAAGATTAATTGAATAAAGGAAATGGAATGTCTTTATTTTAAATTGATGATATGATGTATTGTATTAGTACCACTGATCAGTTGACCATTGTATTATAAAGATTATGTACATATGCTATCCCAGGGGTGGTCCCTGATGTATTATATTAGTACCACTGATCAGTTGGCCATTGTATGACATATGTTATGTATTGATAAGGATTACGGGAAGTAATGGTATGAAAGTAATGTGCAGGTATCCCATCAGCTCTTTTAAGTGTGGTCTACTCATACTATTTATTCACCGGTATCTGGGTTCTGTTGATCTTTTGTATCTCATCTTGATACTCACTGCCTTACATACTCAGTACATATTTCCGTACTGAAGTCCCTCACGGGGGACCCGTATTCATGCCTGCAGGAACAGGTACTTCAGGTCGTACACCTCCGCAGTAAGAGCCAGGACATTCTGTTGTTAGTGGTGAGCTCCAGTTGTTTCGGGGCATCCCAAGTCGTGTCTATATGTATTTTTGGTATTTGTATAAAATTCTTTTGTGGACGGGAGTTTGTCCCGACCCTAACTCAGTTGTGTATCTATGTAGAGGCTTTTGTAGACATATTGTACAGCCATAGGAGTGTTTGGTTGATAGACGTGATGGCTCTGACGGCCAATTACTGTTTATATATATATATTTATGCGTGTCTGCTGGGCTGATACAGGTACTGTTTCTTCTATTTACAACGAAGTGCTGCCCAAATTTCTAATTTTCATAAGTAATGTAAATGTGAAAGTATAGGTTATGAACGGGTTCTCCCGAGCCTCCTCGGCTACGGGTGCCAGTCCGCTCTAATGGGATTTGGGGTATGACAACTTACATCTGTTTTAAACTTCCTCAACTTATGTTTGACAGGAGAGAACGCGGGATCAGTTGGCAATTTGTGAGCCACTGATTCAGTGCTTAAACCAGGCATATCATCATAAGACCATGAAAAAATGTCCTTATAATCCATTAATGCTTGAATCATTTCACCTTTTAGTTGTGGCAAAGCATGTACACTGATTTTAGTTTCCCAAACATCTTCTTGATCCCCTAGATTTATTGGCTTAGTCTCATTCAAATTAGGATTTGGTTTGTCTTCAAACTGTTCCAACTCTTTGCTTATTTCTTCTAGTGTTTTTTTCATCATATTCGCCATCCTGCTTTATTACATCTTGATTAGTTTGGATTTTAAGATCAGGCTGAAAATTCCGTATGCATGTTATGTCATTAGAATCAGC
This sequence comes from Capsicum baccatum var. pendulum, assembly GCA_030864225.1. NCBI lineage: Eukaryota > Viridiplantae > Streptophyta > Magnoliopsida > Solanales > Solanaceae > Capsicum > Capsicum baccatum. Next base: position 10,065,807 of record CM061561.1, on the reverse strand, counting down.
ATAAAGAGAACTGTGTAAGAAAAGAAAAACAAAATATATTAGACACGAAACAAAAGGGACATTGCATTTCATTAAATAAAAAGATAGAAGGGTTTAAACACAGATGCCAACATAACATAAACAAACTAAAATCCGAATTACAACCCTGAAATAACTCGGATAAACAAAAAGAAAAACAAAATAAACTACCAAAACTCCCTCCTGACGGGGAGAGGAGTGACTTCCCAATTATTGAGTCAGACAACTGGACCTATGAATTGCATGTCTTCCATACTGGTACCTGATAACGCCCAAACTACAGCTCTCCCAAGAGTGTAAGCTGTCGCTGTCAAATATAGAATCCAACTGGGTTAGGTGTCGAATCCCACAGGGAATACTCGGTCACTAAGTATTGCAACTATTATTAGACTTTTGGTGAAAATTTTGCGGCAAAAAGGGGGATTCTATCCGTGAAGTAAGAGTATCAAAATAGCAAAGTAAAAACGAAATGTTTTGTTTAGTAAGATTTTAATCAATGAGAATTGTAAGTTAGGGTTATGTCCACCTTATGAGTTCTACGTATCTATTGGCTATGAGTTATGCGGAATTCAGACATGCATGCGCTTATAGGGTTTGTATTCTATGGTAAATCCTAGTGTCTTTCGACAATTAAGGATTATCTCACTTTAACTCTTTCGATCTTAAAGCGTATAACTAATGGTACGAATTCTCCAAGAGGTTAATCCAGTTACGGCACTAACTTTTAAACAGGGGTTGGTAGCCCTATTTCCTTGTCACTCTCTCTTTTCCAGACATGTAACTTTTCTTTCGAACTAGTTAATGCTATACTGATGTATTCTATATGTTTGCAACCACAAGAATTCAATTAAGATGAAGAGAGTAATGATATAAGCAACATACGTATCAAGAATTCACAAACTCATAGCAATAGATAGTATCTCATAAGGCTTCCATAACCCTAACAGAGAAGTTTAGCTACTCATAATTGTGAAGGAAAACAACGAGGATATCATCATCATACCAAAGTAATAACAATATCACGATAAGTATGTATTGGCGTCACTTGTGGCGTGATTTCCTTGCTAGTAGTGTTTCTCTTGTCGTGAAAATTAAAAGTCGAATAGATGAAAAATAATATCAACAACGAATTTGTGAAAGGAAGTAAAGAGAATGGGAAAGAATCGAATGGGGATGAATGAATGCTGAAAAGTTTCAGCAAAATAGGGTTTTTATAACATCCATATCCTATTCCTACCAAGTCACTGCATCCTTGTCCTAATCGTACTAAGTTACTGCTGATCCCCAAGTCTTTGGAAATACTGTTTTTGCCCGGGATAGGTTTTCCATGCATCACTTTCAGTCCATAGGCTTCCAAAAGCTGCCTTCCTTCTTACGTGAAGTTTCCTTTGGCGTCCAACAGTCCGTAAAATGCTGAAATCTTCATCATTTATACCTGAAAACTTGCTAATCACGTTGGTTAGCTCACTTACAGGAAAAAGGACTAAAAGTGCAGGGATTATATATTTTGTCCTCAAAACTTAGCTAAAATATGGGTAAATTAAGGTGATTTAGGCGTGTAAATACGCCTAACATCAGTACCTTCTCTTGCTTCGACCATATCAACTTCAATAAAAAGGTTCTGGAAGTCATCAACCAATTCAACTTCAAATTCCCCATGCTTCATGACACCGCTCTTAACAAATGATTCACTGAGTAGTGGCATTGGGTGAGGGAGTGACCATATTTCTTTTTTCCTTCCCTTGGCTTTCTTCAGATCTTCAGCTGTAGGCTCAAATCCCAAACCAAATGTGTCCACATTCTCACTCGGACATATGGGATGAAATATACCGTGCAGAGACGCTCCCAAACCCTTTCTTGTCTCAAATCCGTATTTTCAAAGTTCACTCACCATCGTGATAGAAGCAGAAGACAATTGCGGCCCCGGTATAGCCTGCCATTCAAGGATATGATTCACTGGCACTGTATCAAAAATTTGATAGACGAATGTCTCCTCTACGTTATTTGCTTCAATAAGAGACAAGGGAGAATCTTCGTAGGCCGACAAATCTCCTTCACCATGAATAACTACTTCTTACCTGTCATGCTCAAACTTAATCATTTGGAGCAGTGTAGATGCAACCGCCTTGGCCTTGTGGATCCATGGTCTTCCCAACAACAGATTGTAAGAGGATTCTACATTCAATACTTGAAACTCTATGGCGAACTCAACAGGCCCTATGGTCAACATTAGTTCTATTTCGCCAATGGAATTTGATTTTGCACCATCGAAAGCCCTAACACATACATTGTTGGGCCTGATCCCGTCAGCACCAATATTCAACTTTTACAAAGTAAAAATAGGGCAAATATTTATACCTGAACCTCCATCAATCATAACATGAGTGACATAGAAATCTTCACACTTCACTGTAATGTAAAGGCCCCGGTTATGCCCTGTACCTTCAACAGGCAATTCATCGTCCGAAAAGCTGATCCGATTGACCTCAAAGATTTTTCCAACCATTTTCTCAAGCTGTTTGATTGTAATCTCCCTTGGAACATATGCTTCATTTAATACCTTCAGTAAAACATCACGATGCTCCTTGGAGTGCAACAACAAAGATAAAAGGGAAATTTGAGCAGGGGTTTTCTTCAACTGGTCTAATATTGAATACTCTAGCAATTTCATCTTTTTCAAAAATTCTTCGGCTTCTTCTTCGGTGATAGGTTTTTTGATAGATGACGGTCCACTCACATCTCCCCTGAATTCGGCAGGTTCTCGAGCTTGATGCATCTATTGTATGTTTTTTAACTTAATTAATGATATTTCAAGTGTTAGAGCTGTGACCCGAGTTTCGTTGATTCGGCCATGAAAGTTTTGCGGTGCGATTCATGTTTGTGATTTTTAATAAGGTCTGTGGTGGTGCGATCCACGTATTATGCAAGTGCAATTTAGTGGGCTGTTTCGGGGAAATTGAGACTATTATCTCCAACATTGTACTCTCTCCATTATAGTGGTTTATCTAGCATAGGTTTCCACGTAAATTTTGTGATTTATGTAATTAAGGATAACAAGATACAAATTATATATACGAGCATACGGAGCCTCAGACACTTTCGTTTTTACTTTTGAAACCAACGACATAGTAATATAATATAATGTACGGATGCACTGATTTATACATTGAACATTAACGAATTTACTTTTCTTGAAAAAACTGATTTATTTTTTTGTAAAAATTCAAGTGAAAGGGATTTGTGTATTAAGTAGCTTTCATTGAAATTTTCCCTCACTTCATGGTCATTAAATCTCGCTATTTTCTATAGAAGGAATTGATTGATAACTTTATTTGAAATTGCACTTTCCATCCGAGGATATTGTGGAAAATCTCTACTTACGCTTTTATGATAATTCGAGACTTCGCTTGGAATTTTTACTCATTGCTTGGATTTTTTTTGTTTCTATTCTTGAGAGTAAATTCATGTTTAATTATATTGCATGTATTTTATATATATCTTGACCTTAATAATTGTATTTTTCTCACCACTTTCTTCTTTGAAATTGTGCATACCATAGAAGAGAACAGAATCAATTGAATTATTCCAATTAGCTATTAGAGTGAAGAATAAGTTGATTTAAATTGAAAGGACATATGTGTTGTAGAAAAAGTAAGAGACAAATTATTTCTTAAAAACAATTAGACCGTGTCATTTGAGATTTCTATGGAAGTGACTTCTTCACTGACTTGAAAATGACAAAATTTCTATGAAAATATTCACTTATAGTGGAGCATTATGACGTTTAATCAGTTTTCGGACATTTTTGTAGGCTTTTAAGCAATAACATTTCAGTTGTTTCTTAACTCCTAGACTATATTCCTTTTATTTCACCCTCTAACTTGTGTTTTTCACCCATTTCTTTGATAATTAGGCCACTTTATATTCTTCATCAAACCATTCACACTTTTTGGGCACCCATAAGTGATAGGACTCATAATTGTTTGTGAATAATTTTTGTTTCAATAAAATAAATTGCGATCATCATTTGCGTTGTCATCTATTAAAAAATTTACCCTTTTTTTCTTTGGGGAGAAAAATTCAAATTGAAAGGACATGTATCGTAAAAAAGAAAAAATCTTAAAACAAATAGACCTCGTCATTTGAAATTTCTATGGAAGAGACTTCTGCATTGACTTTGAGAAGGAAAAAAATTAAGTCTTTCTTTTATTTTATAACTTTGTTTCTAAACTAAAAAAGGTTATGGGCATCATTTTTTTTAATCCTAATCTCACCTCTTTTATTTTCGAAATTGCACTTCCTACTAAACATTTTTTTTATTTCCATTTATTTCAATAAGATGGAGATTTTCAAAAAGATCAGCCTCACTTGATGTTTAATGGAATGTGAAACAATTACTCCTAAGTCATACTAAATCTATCATATTCCACAAGTTGAGGAATAACAACCAAAAATACTACCTAAGAAAAAACATATAACAAAGACTTTGTGTATTTGACTCAAGAGACCACATTTAAATCACTTGACACCCAACTCTCTGTATTCTCAAAATATTATATATAAATTATAGAGAGACGTCTGTTGCTTCCATAAATTTTTACATATATAGGGTAGATGCAAAATCTGTGATTAAATTTTTATATTTATTGACAAATATTTTTAAATTTTTATATTTACCAATTCTTTCAAAAAACTTTGAATTACAATGAGAAATATAATGTTTATACCCCATCCGTTGAACTATGTAAATTGTAAAGTATGAAATTATATGATGTTTTAAGACACTTATGAAAGTCCAAATATGGCTTTGTTAATGATTTTAAAAGGTTTCAGATAGGGAAAAGAGTCGATAAGGTTTTATAAAAATGATTTTTGGCATGATATGAATGACTTGCAACTTTTGGTATGACAATATCAAAATGTGAATGTCTTAATGAAAGACTCTATGGATAAATGTTATGGATAACGTTTTAATTGAGTTTAAGGAGAATTATGTAATTCACCGAGAAGGTGTAGTCCTTGCAACCCAACAATGAAATTGCGTTTATCAACGTAGGAAGGTCACTGTCCTAAAAAATTAATGATTATTGTATGCTTGCTTATTGCAGTAGTATTGCAGTCTATGTTGATGTTATGATTTGCCAAATACGTTATCTCAATCCAGGCGGCAAACTTGGATTGGAGACAAGCCAGCTGGGAAGCATACAAAAAATTTTCTTTTAAAAATTAAAAACGGTTGAAAGGAAGACTTAAAAGTATACGAAGTTAATGATGATTAAGACTTTAAAGACAACGTTCTCTTACTAGTTGTCATATCGTATGTGAATTGACAATCGATTAGTTTTGTTTTGTATTGTTGCGTTTTTCTTTTATTTTATTCCTTCGTATAATCAATTGTAAATATACACCCTTAGTCACATCCAAAAGAAAAATCAAAGGGGAAATTTTTTTTGTGTTAAAGTAGGTTTACACTTGAAATATCCACACAAAAATACAACACATTTTCCACTCACAATTTATTATCTTTCTTGACTTAATTTCTACCGCACTTTATTTTTTTTTTTGGGACAACGAGAAAATATATCCTAAGCTTTGCAATTTAGAAAAGATATATTCCTTGTTAAAAAAGTGATGCATATATAACCTCATAGTCTAATAAATGGTGCCAATATAACCTCATCCCGAGAAAAATGGAGATAATCCTGACCTTAATAATTGTGATTTTCTCACCTCTTTCTTCATTGAAATTGTGCATACCTTAGAAGAGAAAAGAACCAATGGAATGATTCCAATTAATTGTTAGAGTGAAGAATATGTTCATTTTCAAATTGAATGGACGTGTATCGTAGAAAAAGTAATAAAAAAATTATTTTCGCAAAAATAATTGGACAACATCATTTAAGATTTCTATGGACATTATTTAATTCTTTGCAATTGGATTTTTTCTTTATTATAATTTTGTATTTTTGTTTTAACAAATTACTAACAATTATTATAAGGGCAAAATTCAGAAATAGCATACTTATCCCCTTAATTATGAATTTCATAGCAACAGTTTCATAATTACATAATATAACAAGTTGTATTTTGTATTTTTGTAAATTGTTGCTACAAAAATATAAATACATGTGATTTTTACTGTCATTATAATCAATATGTATTTTGTATTTTTGCAAACTGTTGCTACAAAAATACAAATACATATGCTATAAGATGTAATTTGATAAAAATATTATTATTTTTTGTAATATAATATTTAAATATGCTATTTTATGTATTTTTTCCTTATTATAATTACATCAGAACAAAAGATACATTAAATTATTGTGTTTGGACTTAAGAGTAATGATTGAATACTTCAACCAATGAATAGTCACATCAGAATGAAAAGCATTTGTGTGAACCGTATATTACAAAGTACAATCCATTAAGCGCAACCTTATAGGTTAAACTCATCAAATTTAAATTTTGGATGTGCCACTGATAGTCACAAGGATCTGCATGTTCAATACATTTTGAGGTTATCATTAATTGATATTTCATTATAGGTATCTTTTCGATAAAGAAAAAATATTTTGAAACGCGTTGGCTATTTAGAGTAAAGAGTATGTTCTATATATTCACAACAAAATCTTTAACCACATCATATGATCATAATCAAGGGCTCAGCTTCTATAGGATGTGATATTTGATTTTTAGTTCCTTCATAATATTTTTACACGATCAAAAATATTTTTATGTATATATAGTTGTAACACCCCAACTTAGGATAAGGAGTGCTACATAATACGGCACGACGACACGAGCTACATGTCACAGGGAATCAACTTTAATTTGCCGTCGCTCGAAGATTCAATGATGCATTATGCTAAATTACAATTAAATTCCAAAGACTTGTGCATTTACTTAGAGAATGAAAAGATCTTCTAAACTTGGAATTGATTGATATGAAGAAAGTTCTAATCCATGTTCCTAAAATTAAAGAAGCTTATTGAGATAATTCTTTCCCTAATTTCTCCGCTTTGATCGCCTTTTTTTTTTTTTTAATAGAAATGGTGTTCTAACTAACTTGTGTTTTAAATACATGCTACCTTTCACCACTATGAGTTTGAAAGATTGAAAAATCACCTAACTTGTGTTTTTCATCCATTTCTTTGACAATTAAACCACTTTATAATGATCATTAAACCACACACATTTCTTGGGCACCCATAAAACTCATAATTAGTTTGTGAATAATTTTTGTTTCAATAAAATAAATTGAGATCATCGTTTGCATTTTCGTCTATTAAAAAATCTAGCCTAGATTGAAGTATACGTTCATTTGAATTGAAAATTCAATTTGAAAGGACATATGCATCGTACCTAAAAAAAAATCTTAAAACAAATATACCTCGCATTTGAAATGTCTATGGAAGAGACTTCTGCATTGACTTTGAGAAGGAAAAACTGAATTATCGCTAAATGCACCTAAACCACTACTTAACTCTTTAATATTCTGACAAAGTGGTCCTAACCACCACTAAATGCACCGAAATTATCACTACAACAATATACCCGGTATATTCCCATAAAGTGGGATTTAGGAAGGATAAAGTGTACACAGTCCATACCGCTACCTCAGATGAAGTAGAGAGAATATTCTCGATACACCCCCAGCTCAGGACAGATAACAGTATAATCAAACAAACAAACAAAAATCATAAAAGCACACTACAAACCACGGCTGAATGCACCTAAACTTACGGAGGGTTAGACCATAAAGAACTTATTATATACAACTTTATATGCAATACAAGGATTTTTGATCATCCATATTTTTGATATTTTTAGTATAAATAACATAAATACCAACTTTTTAAAAGTAATTACACGATTTTTGTAATATTGAAAACATAAGTTGTGTATTTGTTTAATTTTTAGATCTTTTTACCCAAGGCATAATACACAGAGGTGGATCCAGATTTTCAAATATGTGGGTTCCCAATAAAATAAATAAAGCTTTAAATGGGGGAAAAAGAAACCCCCATAGGAATTCAAACTCACAACCTTTAGCAATCAAGTGTGCTACTACTACCACTAAGCTATCGCACTACTTTATTATAGGTTCTACCTATTAATATTTAAACCTATGATAAATTTTTCTAATGTAATTATAACCCTTACGGTAGCGGGTGTGGGTTCCCGGGAATCTACACCCGCTACCGTAGATCTGCTCCTGATAATACATAAATGTACTCTTTTAACTTGACGCTTGCTTGCATCTATATCCTCCAACTATGAATGTGCATAAGCAGACCCTTCAACTTATATAAAGTTTAACAAGTAAATACATTCGTCCTACGTGATATAATACACGTATTTAAAAAAAATTATTTCCTCCACACAAATGGACCCTATCATATGGAATTACTATGGAGGAGACTGGCGCTAAGTCTTTGCAGTAAGAAGTACGTTATGATTTTCTTTTATTTTTTATCTTCACTTTGATTTTCTTTTCTAGCATCTATAATTAATTGTCAGTATACACACATTAGTCACATCATAAAGGGGAAGAAATTTGTGTGTTAAGTAGCTTTTCACTTGAAATTTCCACAGAAAGATACAACACATTTTTCACTCACAATTTATTATTTTTCTTAACTTAATTTCTGTCATTCTTTAATTTTTTTTTTTAGAAACAATGGACAAATAAATGGTGTCAATGGAGATAATTCTTGACCTTAATAAATGTTATTTTCTCACCTCTTTCTTCTTTGAAATTGTGCATAACTTAGAAGAGAAGAGAATCAATTGAATGATCCCGATTAGTTGTTAGAGTGAAGAATACGTTCATTTAAATTGAAAGGATATATGTGTCGTAGAAAAATAATAGACAAATTATTTTCTCAAAATAATTGAATCGTGTCATTTGAGATTTCTACAGAAGAAACTTTTGCATTGACCTGAGAAGGACAAAATTTAAGTCTTGTTTGAAATAGAGTGATCTCGTTAACTAAAATTTTGGGATTCAATGAAAGTAACTGTGGAGGCTTCACAGGATTTTTTATATTGTACATATCTTATCATTAAACACCAAAAGGGAAATGTGTTTTCATGAAATGTTGCAAATTCAACTACTCCCTCTCATTCACACTTTGTCTCTTCATATTATGTCAGAGAAAATTTTCTCATTCTCAAGTCAAATTTGGGTTGTTATGTTTTTGTCTTTTTTAAAAAAAAATTTAACCACGTATTACAGAAAAAGAAAAAAAGGGTAGTCCGGTGCACTAAAACTATCGCACTGCACGATGTCCGGGGAAGGGCCCCATCATAAGGGTATATTGTTCTCAGTCTTACCTTGCAGTTTTGCTAGAGGCTATTTCCAAGACTTGAACCCGTGACCTGATGACATGTATACTTGTATTTTGTGTTTCTTTCTTACTTATTGTCATCACAAAATGTCTTAATTATTCTCTCTCTCTCTCTTATACATTCCCACTTGGTAGAGAAAACATATAGGTGTGATTCCTCCATACTTAGATATCGATCTTAAAATAGAGAAATCTCTCAACGTTTAGTATTTTACCAATTGACAACAAATAGGTTGTGGCGATGATTCAGTAGCATAAAAAAGATATACCACATCTGTGCTAGATGATCAATAAAGCTACTCTGAATTTCTGAATGATTTTTGGACAACGGCTCTTATGGGCTATGGAAATAATCACTTCAAGACAAGACGCTAATCTTTTATCTTGAACTTAATTCGTTAAATATTGGGTGGGTCGGCTCAATTTGGATTTATTTTGACATCCCTAGCTTATTGTAGTTGTTTATATCCTAAGTCTTTTATACTTTTTCTATCAATTGATGCTTTATACTAAGTTTTTTTTTTATTTATTTATTTCCATTAATTTCAATAAGATGGAGATTTTGAAAAGATACATCCTCAGTTGATGTTTCATGGAAAGTGAAACAATGACTCCAAAGTCATACTAAATCTGTCATTTTTCACAAGTTGAGGAATAAAAATCAAAAAGATTTAAGGTGCTCACTATCTTGTGGGACAACTACCTAAGAAAAAAATATATAATGAAGACTTGTGTATTGATGTTTCATGGAAAGTGAAACATTGACTCCTAAGTCGTACTAAATCTGTGTCTTATTTTGGTACACGAGAATGACTATATTTTCTAATGTAGGAATTGATAGATAATTTGATATGAAGGCGGAAATCGGTCCTGACTTAACTTTTCTTTTTTCTTCCTTTGAGAGTAAAATTCATGTTTATATTTCATTGTATATATTTTATATCCTCGTCGCTCAATTTAACAAGTTATGACAATATATCTTCTCTACCCACATCATAATCAAAGGGCTCAGCTCCGTACCTTGACTTAAATTAATGATGAATGAAACTTTGGAGTAAAGAGTATGTCACACCGCAATGAAAAAATCAAATTAAGGTTAAACAAATTTTTGTGTTAAGCGTCTTTCATTTGAAATTTTTACAATTGACATGAACCAATGAATGTAATTGATTTCAGTATTTCTTAAAACAACTTTATTTCTTAAAATTTCCACAACAAGAAAATCAGTGCAATTACTTGAAAATTCAAAGGATTGCATTAATACTTTTAGCTGCGAGAAAAAGATATAGCAGCGTGAACCCAAATAAAACAGCCCCTAATGTGAATATCGAAAACCAAATGAAGAACCACAAGAAAAGGCCATGTCTCAACAACTTAATATCTTATAATTAAACTAAATTTCAAATGCACGACACTCTGTAATATGACTTAGTTGTGTATAATTGGTTTGGATTTCGAAGTATTCTCGGATCCTTCTACGCGTGTAATGTATCACTCAAGAGTTCTTCATTATACCTAGTAAACTCACACATGTGGGTTCTGAGGAAGGTACGTAGAATGCATGTAGTATTTACGATGCACCTACAGTTAAAAAATTTTTATAGGGCGCACTGCGAAGTGCTTGTCAACATTCAATACATATTAGTTTCAACGCTTTATTCAAGAGTTAATACATAAAAATGATCCTAAACTTGATACCAAATTATAACTTTGACCTTTAACTATTCAAAACCTGAACAAATATGACCTCCGATTTTGCAACCTCATGCGTGAGTTTCACCCGCGCCTACGTGGAAAGGTAATCCAATCACACGGTTCCACATCGAGGGCTGACTTGGAGGGAGGTCATATTTGTGCAGTTTTGAATAGTTAAAAGTCATATTTGTGCACTGTCAAAGTTTAAGCTCAAAGTTATAATTTGATATCAAGTTTAGAGTCATTTTTATGTATTAACTCTTTATTCAAATACGTAACTACTTATTCATAAACACAAACTTTAGCATCTAAAAGACTTTTTCAACACTTCATACTTATCAGCATTAACTCTATTTCTAAAAATGGTTGGTTGATTTTTTTATTTCAAAATACTTTTTCATGGGTGGAAAGATTTCCAAAAAGTAAGTGCCAAACACTTTTGAATTTTTAATTTATTTTTGCAGCGAAAATGAAACATTGACTCCGAAGTCTTTCAAAATTTATATAATATATGCTATTTTCCACAAGGAAAGTACTATTTCTCTACTTTTTTATGTATTTCATAGTGTGTGTTTTTTTGCTTTTTGAAAATTTTATAGCAAGACTTGGGCATTGACTTACAAATTAATAACAAACATTTCCCTATTTCTTTTCAAATTTACTATAAGTGTGGAATTTGGAAATAGTTACATTATTGAATAAAATTATTAGTATTGACAAAATCAATTTTATACTAATGAGTTGAAACCATGTTATTTGATATATAAACAAAATGCATAAAGACTAAGTCATGATCCTTGGTCACCTAGAGGAAAGATTATCCAAATCAAAATGGAAAATCAAAGTGATAATAAAGGGATTTATGTTGTGTTCTATTTGAAAAATCTTTAGTTAATATTTGAACTGAATTTAATATTTTGGGATATGAGAATGACAATATTTTCTAGTATAGGAATTGCATGATAATTTGATATGAATGTAAGAATTGGTGCTAACTTAACTTTTCTCTTTCTTCCTTTGAGAGTAAAATTCATTTTTTTTATTTCATTGAATAAATTTTATATCCTTGTCTCTCAATTAACAAGTTATGAAGATACATCTTCTTTACCCGTATCATAATCAAAAACTATTTCTTTTAACATATCACCAAGTTCACGCCCAAACGTAAAAGCAAGTTTGGGGTTGATAACTCAACTTTCGTTTTGATTTTTCTATTTTTGCATTAATTAAGCGTCCTCATTTGTAACATCATTATAGAGTATATTACCAATTCCGTGACGATCATAGAATACCTAATTCTCTCTAGCTCTTTATCTTTTTCATACTTGTTTATTAGTAGAGGTTCGTTACCTCCGTAGGACTGGTAAGGTACGGTCTAGCCCTCCTTGCTTGTATTATGAAACACACAGATTTGTCACGATCCAACTTTTGAGGTCATGATGGCGCCTACCATAACCCACCAGTAGGCAAACCAACCTATAGTCCGAAACAGCTAGTAACGGACTACTTAATAACATAAGAAAATCAATGCGGAATATATGAGATAAAGATGAATACACAGATGAATCCCAAAACTTGGTGGTATCAGTACAAGAGCTTCTAAACATAATAAGAATACAAAAGTGAGATATCAAGGAGAAATACACTGATTCAACTTACCTCTGAATACAACTTAAAGGCTAGTCTAATACATAGGAGAGAGATAAGTAATACTCCGAACGTCAGGAGCTCACTCTAAGTCTCCGAATAAGGGCTACTCCACACGATGCACACATCAACGGCGATAACTCGTACTGCACCTCTGCAGTAGTTAGCAGTAACTTGGACTAGTCTAACTATTATATTCCTATATATATTTGGAGTAACCCTTTCCTTAATTCCCATAACCAACTTCCATTATACCTTAATTGGATACTTATTTCTTAATTCCCACATCAACTTCTGAACTATGTGATCCTAAACATGGCCTACAACCAATTCTCATTTCTTCTCCTTCTCTGTTTCTGTGTTCTTTCTTTTTCTTCATCCATACCTCATCCATGCCGCAAAGATCAAAGCATTTCCCTTCTAAAATTCAAGCAGAACTTTACTATAGATCCCTCGGACTCTAGTTGTCTTCCAAAAACGAGTTCATGGAATGTGAGCAGAGATTGCTGCTCATGGGACGGAGTGACGTGTGATGAGACGACTGGCCATGTCATTGAGCTTGACCTCAGATGCAGTCAACTTGTGGGAAAGATTGATTCTAATAGCAGCCTATTCCAACTCTCGCATCTCCAAAGGCTTGATCTTTCATTGAATAACTTCTCTAATTCTCACATCTCCCCTGAATTCGGCAGATTCTCGAGCTTGACACATCTTGATCTTTCTGAGTCCTATTTCTCAGGTCAAATTCCTTCTGAAATCTCTCATCTTTCCAGGTTACAGTCTCTTCGTCTCTTGTCATCTGAAACTGATCTAAGACTCGCAGCCCATGATTTCAAACTGCTCCTTCAGAACTTGACCCAATTAACAGAGCTTGATCTTGCTGGCATAAACTTCTCTTCCACCATTCCTCAGAATTTCTCTTCCCATTTAACAACACTGCGTTCTTTGTCTCTTTCTAATTGCAACCTTAGAGGTCCAATTCCTGAATCTCTTTCAAATCTCACACTCTTAGAGTCTTTGCTCCTTGCTGGTAACACCCTGAATGGAACAATACCATCAGGGATGTTCTCCCAGCTTCCATTACTACGTTATTTAGACTTGAGTGACAACCACTTTTCTGGTCTGCTTGAGGATTTCAACTCCAATTCACTACAAGAGATTGATTTAAGCAATAATCAGCTGCAAGGACATCTTCCCAACTCAATTCAAAACCTTGTGAACCTAACATGGCTTGATCTTTCTTTCAATAATTTTAGTGGTCTTGTGGAGGTCAGCCTCTTTTCAGACGTCAAACAGCTTTGGTATCTTGATCTTTCATACAACAGTATCTCATTGACCAATGAGAACAAAGTTAACGTTACTTGGCCAGAATCTCTTGTAACTTTACGATTGGCCTCATGTGAGGTGAAAGAATTGGAGTTTCTAAGATCCGCAAAGCATCTTGAGTATTTGGATCTATCAAATAATAAGATTCAAGGAAGGATTCCTGATTGGGCATGGTCTAACTGGATGTCTTCATTGAGGCGTCTTAATATATCCCACAACATGCTGACAAGTATTGATTCAATCCCTCTTCAGTCTGTAGGATTCATTGATTTGAGGTCCAATTTGCTTCAAGGTTCACTGCCTATTCCACCAAATACCACACAGTTGTTCTTCATATCACAAAATAATCTGTGCGGGGAGATTCCTTCATCTATTTGCAATTCGACATCACTGATGATGCTCGATTTAGCCAAAAACAATTTGAGTGGAGAAATTCCGCAATGCTTGGGAAGTATCACTGCCCTCCAGGTTTTGGATATGCGGCACAACAATCTTTCTGGGAATCTTCCAAGAGCTTTCAGCAATGGAAGTTCACTGAGAAGCCTCAACTTGCATGGAAATAAACTGGAGGGGAAAATTCCTCGATCATTGGCCAACTGCAAAGAGTTGGAGGTTCTTGACTTAGGAGATAATCATCTCATTGGCACATTCCCCATGTGGTTGGGAACTCTTCCAAAGCTGCAAGTTTTGATTTTGAGATTGAATAAGTTGCATGGATCCATTGGAACTTTGAGAAATGAAAACATGTTTCTTAAACTTCTAATCATCGATCTCTCTTACAATGCCTTCTCGGGAAACTTACCTAAGAGTCTATTTCAATGTTTGAAGGCCATGAGGATAGTTGACCAAACAATGAAGGCACCAACATATCTTGGAGACGATTATTACCGAGATTCTGTTACAGTTGCAACCAAGGGACTGGAGCTTGAACTTGTCAAAATTTTGACAGTTTACACCACTATCGATCTTTCAAGTAACATATTCGAAGGACGTATTCCAAGTATAATGGGAGAACTCATTGCGCTTCGGGTGCTGAATTTGTCTCATAATGAATTGAAAAGCGATATACCACTATCGCTTGGAAATTTATCTGAAGTCGAATCACTAGACCTTTCATATAACTATCTTACGGGGGAGATACCACAACAACTTGCTTCACTTACATTTCTTGCATTCTTAAATCTCTCCCACAATCATCTCCGAGGATGCATCCCTCAAGGACCTCAATTCGCTACATTTGAGAACTATTCATATGAAGGCAATGATGGATTACGTGGATTCCCAGTTTCCAAAGGCTGTGGCAATGATCATGTGTCCGATACCGTATCTGGACTAGATGATCAAGAAAGCGATTCTGAATTTCTCAATGATTTTTGGAAATCGGCTCTCATGGGTTATGGAAGTGGACTATGTATTGGATTATCCATAATATATATGGTCTCAACCAGAAATCCGATATGGCTTGCAAGAATCCTTTTGAAACTGGACCACAAAATTATTACGAGAAGGAAAAAGATGCAGCGACTTCTAAGGAATAACAGAAGAAGAAACAATCGCAGTATAAAATAAAAGTAAGATGTAACTTTCTTTTCTGTAAAAATCAGACAGTAAATAAACAAATTTGAATATGCAGGTGTTTGATTTTTAGTTCCTTCGTAATATCAGCAAAAGTATACAAAAATGGAACTAAGCAAATCTGAATCTATCAAAAGATCGAGTATGAGTATAAAGGTCCCAAGATAAAACTTACTTCAAAGTTTCAATTCTTTCAGAGAGTAAAAAGAGGAAAAATAACAAAACGAAAAAGCATTTACCCTGACACAAGCATCGATCCACAGCATGACTACACGAGCTACATGTCATTGGGAGTCAACTTCAATTTACTGCTGCTCCAAGATTCAACGATGCATTTATGCTAAATTAAAATAAAACATATCAACTTTAATATCAATAGGTTTCAAAGAAAATCGCCTCTTTCTCTTCAGTTGTGATCGAGCTTACTATAGGTCAAGGTGGAACTTGGAATTAATGAAACGTGTGGAATAAAAGTTTTAGCATTAACCAAGTCAATTTTATTAATGAGCTGAAACCGTGTTATATTATTGACATTTTGTCGAATCAACATGTCTTGTACCATTTTGCGATCAGCATCTATTGTATGTTTTTTAACTTAATTAATGATATTTCAAGTGTTAGAGCCGTGACCCGAGTTTTGATGATTCCGCCATGAAAGTTTTGCGGTGCGATCCATGTTGTGATTTTTAATAAGGCTTGTGGTGGTGCGATCCACGTATTATGTAAGTGCAATTTAGTGGCTGTTTCGGGGAAATTGAGACTATTATCTCCAACATTGTACTCTCTCTCCATTATAGTGAAATCTCCCCCGTGGTTTATCTAGCATAGGTTTCCACGTAAATTTTGTGATTTCTGTAATTAGGGATAACAAGATACAAATTACATATACGAGCATATGGAGCCTCAGACACTTTCGTTTTTACTTTTGAATCCAACGACATAGTAATATAATATAATGTACGGATGCACTGATTTATACATTGAACATTAACGAATTTACTTTTCTTGAAGAAACTGATTTATTTTTTTGTAAAAATTCAAGTGAAAGAGATTTGTGTATTAAGTAGCTTTCATTGAAATTTCCACAAGAAGAAAATCAGTGCAATTACTTGAAAATTCAAAAAATTGCATTAATAATTTTAACCGTGAGAAAAAAATAGTTGGAGTCACACCACTAATATATTTTCCACAAGAAAAAAATAGTTGGAGTCACACCACTAATATATTTTCCACAAGACAAGGACTCTTTCTCTACTTTTTTTTGTCTACTTAATGTGTTTTTTTCTTTTGAAATTTCCATAGCACGCCAAGACTGGCCATTGACTTGCAAATTACTAACAAATATTTCCCTGTTTCTTTTCAAATTTACACTTGTGTATTAAATACATGCTGCCTTTCACCACTATGTCGTGTTTGATAGGTTGAAAAATCACCTAACTTGTGCTTTTCGCCTAAATCTTTGACAATTAAATCACTTTACAATGATCATTAAACCACACACATTTCTTAGGCACCCATAAGACTCATAATTATTTGTAAATAATTTATGTTTTAATAAAATAAATTGGCATCATCATTTGCGCTATCATCTATTAAAAAATCTGCTCTTTTTTTTTTCCTTTTCTTTTGGGACCAACGAAATGTGTTTAATTGTTTGATTTGATCATTTAAAATGGATTAACAGAACTTTCAAAGTTAGTGCAAGAGATTTTATCATTATAATTTTATCTCCATAACAATTATCCCATATGTGACCCTAAAAATTATAGGTGGTCAGGGCATTACCAAACTAATATACTAAACATATGATCCTAATTAGTTAAACCTCACTAACATGAATGAAAGTTGTGTTATTAGACACTGCCAATGCCGATGGAGTTTTGAGGTTCTTCAAGGAAATAAATAAATGAGCATTCCAACTAAAGATTTTACGCGCAAATACGCAACACTCGTACCATTTTAATAATAAAAATTTTCAACTTAGATTTTCCACCTTCAAACAAGTAAGGACACTCTGTGTGCAGAAACTTGAAGTTTCATCTTTAATGGCTCTTACACCACGTGGATTCAGATTAAATGGGCTTACACGGTGCGATTACATATTAATCAAGGGCCTAATGTTAATATCCAAAACCAAATGAGAAAATTAAAAAAATAAGCCACATCTCATTCTAAATTTCATGTTCATTCAGGTCCCTCAACAACTCTGTTTCATATAATAATAAATTAAGCAAATAGATCACAACACGACTAAGTCGTGTCTAATTTTTGAGAATGACGCTTCTCTACTTTTTTTGAAATTTTCATTGCAAAACTTATGCATAGACTTCCCCTCTTTCTGTTCAATTGTTATCAAGCTTACTATAGGTCAAGGTGGAACTTGGAATTAATTAAACTTGTGGAGTGAAAGTTTTGGCATTGACGAAGTGTTGTTGACATTTTGTCTCCATTATAGTGAAACCTCTGTCTCTGTCTGTGGTTTTTCCCGCAAGAATTTTCACGTAAATCTATGCTTTCTGTAATTAAGGATAACAAGATACAAATTATATATATATATATATATATATATATATATATATATATATATATATATATATATATATATATATATATATATATAATCTATATCTATAATCTATAATCTATAATATATTAAAAGTGTGAAAACCCTTAAAAATGTGATTTGAATTTTTTGTCCTTTATTAGAAGACTCTATAATAGATAAAATCGTTATTTTCTATTTTCTCCAATTTATTTTTTAATTAATAATAAAATAAGACTCCTAAAATATATGAAAGAAAAACCTATATGGTAAGAGGTATTAGGATAATTAATTTCTATAATTAAAAAATACTCCTAAAATATATGGAAGAATAATTAGAAAAAGACGAGGCTTTTTTTTTGTATTTGAATTGAAGACTTCTCCAATTTTATTTTTTATTTTTGGTATTTTCGCTATTTATTTTTGATTTATAAAGGAGCTTGTTTTTGTTTGTTTAGATTTTTGGCATTGTTAAAAAAATCTGTCTTAAAAAATTAAAAACGTTGTTTTTGTTTGTTTATGATTTTGACATTGTTAAGAATATCTGTTAAAAAAAAAAAATATGTACTTTTAATTTTGAGTGAAATAATTTTGCACTTAACTTAATTTATAATTTTTTTTAGATTTAATTGTATAATTTAGGTAAAAAATTATAATTCTACTTCTAATTCAATTAGAATTTTACCTTATATAAAAAAAGAATTTTTACAATTCTATTTAAATAATAGTTTGATCAAACTTTACTAGAAACTTAGAATTTCTGCTTCTTCCTTATATCTATTTTGTGTCTTACTTGTGCAGTTGTGTTTCATGTTTAATTGATTATGTATATTTTGTTTGTGAAGAGGAAGTACGATTAAAGATCCCTCTTTTGTGATGTAGACATCTAATTCTGTTCCTCTCGAAGATCTAAGTTATCCATTTTTACCCTCGTTTTACCATGTGTACTACCCCATATAATAACCTCCGCACAAAAGGACAAAATAGCCAACTCTAAGAAAATTGATAACAAATTTTATCTATTTCAACAACCCATACCCATCACCTACCTCACCCAACCCCTACCCCACGTTACCCCACCCCCTCTCTTTTTCTTGTCAAGAAAGAAAAGCCTCAAAACACAATATATATACACACCCACATACACCAAAAAAAGGGAACAGTAACAAGAAAAAAAATCAAAAAACAATCTAGACTCTCTCTCTAAAAAAAATCAAAAAACAATCTAGACTCTCTCTCTAAACATTCTCACTCTCTGTACTCACACTCTCTCTCTAAACGTCGTCGGCGACCGACCGGAGCTCCGACCACCACAATACCACCATCTTTCTCTCCTCTCTACCATCTCTCGCTCCCTAAAACTAAAAAAAAAGACTGAGAAACAGCGGCGCCGGCGGGTGGGGGTTCCGACGCCGTTCTCAGCGTCACTCAATAGGACCCGAGCTCCTAAAGCCGCGGTGCGTTGGCCAGATCCGACCAGCTCCGACCACGGCACGCCGATCCGAGATCCGACCAGACCTATCACCAGATTCCGCCGACGGCTTTTCGACCAAACCGCGACCAGCTCGTCACACCCGTCGCCGTTCATCGTCACCAAGAGTCGTAGCTCAGTTTTGGAAAAACGTCCGGCGAAACAGCCGGAACTGACCGGCGCCGCCGTCGGGAAACAAACGTTGCCACCGTTCTTTCCGTCGCCATGAGCTCACCGCCTCGATCTGTTTGGTTTTTTGGTTTCTTGTTGTCTTCGGTTGATTTTAGTTTCGTCTATTTCATGGTTCAATGTCGATAGTGAGTTTCAAGTCGACTTTATTGAATCTCGTCGATGTGAGGTTGGGTTTCATATAGTAAAATTTTATTCACGGGTTTTGGAGCTGTCCGATTATTATTTTAATACCGAGTTTGGTTCGTTCGTCGTGAGGTTCTCCGATCGAGTTTTGGTCTTCGAATTTCCTTATTATCGACAAAACGTTCTATCGAGGTCCATTTCTTAACGCATATATATATATATATATATATATATATATATATATATATATATATATATATGTGGTTGGTTGTTTTGATGGGTTGCAATTGCGAGTTGTGATTATG
The DNA here is from genome assembly GCA_030864225.1 of Capsicum baccatum var. pendulum. NCBI lineage: Eukaryota > Viridiplantae > Streptophyta > Magnoliopsida > Solanales > Solanaceae > Capsicum > Capsicum baccatum. The sequence continues at coordinate 10,045,560 of CM061561.1, read as the reverse complement.
ATTTTGTTGGATTTTTGTTTATGTTGATGTTATGATTGTGATGCTTGGTTGTTTGGTTTTGGTAGATTAAGACATAAACTTGATCATGTTCTAATGGATGGATAGAAAGAAAGTCGGGGGATGGAATTGAAAAATTGACAAAAAGATAGATTCGGTTTAATTTGATTTATTGGTATGAATCAATGATGGAATTATGTCTTTAGTCGAGAACGCATAGGCAAATATAGGCCGGGTAGGCAAATTTAGGAATAACAATTTGTTGGAGTGTTTTGAATATGCACTTGAATGATACTTTCTACTTTATTGCACGAAAAGTTTAAATTGTACTCATTTGGCCGGGGAATGTCCCGAAGGATTTGTATTGATTTATCCGGGAAATGCCTGAAGTACCTTGTACTTGGTGGACGTCCGTGATGAAGGCCTGAGTCATCGGGTAAAGCATTAGTTTAGGATTAGCGTAGGTTTATTTTCAGTCCCTTTCTATTTCGGGTTGTAATAATTGGACTGGACTTACATTTCGGTTTGTTTCATTTTGTTTTGTTTGATTGTTTTTGCGTGTTTTTTCTGTGGTTTATACACTTCATAATGCTAAAATAGTCGATACACTCCACCAAGCGACCGTGGTCGAACGACGGGATCGAGGGGTGCCTAACACCTTCCCCTCGGACAACAGAATTACTTAGCCGGAATCTCTGTGCGCAAACCGGTTTAAGAGTCAATTGGTTTCGAAAAAGGGATTTTCCAAAGGTGACTTGGCACACCGGATTATGCCAAGTGGTGACTCTGAATAAAAATGCAAATAATCCCTTTTTTGGAACAAATTTTCATTTCTTGTCACTAAAAATAATAAAACTCTTTCGAACTTTAAAAATATTCCAATATTTTGGAGTACGCGTAAAAAAAGGGGTGTGACATGTGATGCCATCGTTAATATTTTTGAATCTATCTGTGTTCAACATCTATTTCTTTACTGTGTATGACAAAGAACAAAAATCAACTCTTTTAATAGGTGAAAGTGAGAATTGTTTTTATCATTATTCTTGATTCAAGAGACAAATGTAGCTTTAAAATAGGAGATGAAACCAACGAAAACACATTCATTAAATTACAAGTTAGTGTCTTTCAAATATGCAAAAAAAATCCATCTCACAAGTGTTTGTTAATTGACTTGTGAAAACTTTTGAAAAACTAAAATGCTTGGCGGAAGTAGATATTGCTCTTGAGGCACACAAAAAGTATGCAGAAGATGCAGATCCAAAAATTATCAGTAAATAAATGAGTTAGTTACTATTTCAACTTACAATTAGACTCTTGTAATTTTTATTCCACACACATTTTTATATTTCACAATCTTGATTTCTTCCTCTTTGTTTGTGCTTAATAGAAAGAAAGAAGCAAAAGATACCTAGCTCTACAACAAGTTGAAGGTTGCGTAGATTCTATATAAATTGTAGGTGTTGTTTCAAAATTTTTAGCTTTGGCCGGAAAATTTGTGCAACTTTATTAATTCTATATAAATTTTGTGCAGTTTTATTGATTGACGTGAGGTACACATGCAAAGCACGTACATTATGCTAGTATATATATATATATATATATATATATATATATATATATATATATATATATATATATATATATATATATATATATATATATATATATATATATGGCAGCTCAGGCACTTTCGTTTTTACTTCTGAAACCAACTACATATAGTAATATAATGCATGGAGGAATTTATTTATACATTGAACATTAAGAATTTACTTTTCTTGAAGTAACTGATTTATTCCAATATGAAATTATAATTTAAGTGAAAAGGATTTGTGTATTAAGTAGCTTTCGTTGAAATTTCCACAATAAGAAAATCAGTTCAAAGAATTGCATTAATACTTTTAGCTGTGAGAATAAAATGATTGAAGCCACACCACTAATATATTTCCCACAAGAAAAGGACTCTTTCTCTACTTTCTTTGTCTACTTACTGTGTTTTTTTCTTTTGAAATGTCCATAGCAAGACTTGGGCATTGACTTACAAATTAATAACTAATATTTCCCTATTTCTTTTCAAATTTACTATAGGTCAAGGTGGAATTTGGAAATAATTACATTGTGGAATAAAATTATAAGCATTGATAAAATCAATTTTATACTAATGAGTTGAAACCGTGTTATTTGATATGTAAACAAAAGGCATAAAGACTAAGTTGTGATCCTTGGACACCTAAAGGAAAGATTATCCAAATTAAAATGGAAAATCAAAATGATAAAGGGATTTATGTGTTATTCTATTTGGAAAATCTTTGGTTAAAGTCGCTAAAGGCGGACACAGCTCAAAACCAATAGGTTGAACTGGATTTAATATTTTGGCACACGAGAATGATAACATTTTCTAATGTTGGAATTGATTGATAATTTGATATAACAATTCATACATTTCAACAGAGATACATCATGGATACGATTCTCCATCCTTAATTAAGTCTACGCTTCTTCTGTGGAGCTGATTGTGAGAGAGATTCTGTAGTCCTTCTCGAATGTAACAAGCCTTTGTACCTTTCGTATAACTCCCTGAATGGAACAATACCGTCATGGATGTTCTCCCTGCTTCCATCACTACATTGATTTAAGAAAGTTCTAATCCATGTTCCTAAAATTAAAGAACCTTATTGAGATAATTCTTTCCCTTATTTCTCCGCTTTGATCGCCTTTTTTAAAAAATAGAAGTGATGTTCGAACTAACTTGTGTATTAAATACATGCTACCTTTCATCACTATTAGTTTGACTGATTGAAAAACCACCTAACTTGTGCTTTTCGTCCATTTCTTTGACAATTAAACCACTTTATAATGATCATTAAACCACACACATTTCTTGGGCACCCATAAAATTCATAATTAGTTTGTGAATAATTTTTGTTTCAATAAAATAAATTGAGATCATCATTTGCGTTTGTCATCTATTAAAAAATCTACCCTTCTTTTTTCTTCGAGGAGAATTTTAAGAAGTTTTTTATTTTATAGTTAGTTTTTTATTTTATAGTTCAAACTAACTACACATGATGCTTGATGATTAGAGTAAAGAAACATCAAACGAAAATTCAAAGTGACAGAGATTTGTTTGTTGTAGTTTTCATATGAAATTTCAACAGCAAGACTAGTACAAGGACTTACAAAGTCTTTCTTGATTTTATTTTTTCTCCGTTCTATTTTTTTTTCTTTGGAACCAAAGAAATGTGTTTAATTATTCGATGTTTGATGACATCATTAGCAAAACTAAGATACTAAACATATGATCCTAATTAGGTACTAGATTGAAGTATACGTTCATTTGAATTGAAAATTCAAATTGAAAGGACATGTGTATCGTAAAAAAAAAAAAAAAACTAAAACAAATTTACTCGTCATTTGAAATTTCTATGGAAGAGACTTCTGCATTGACTTTGAGAAGGAAAAACTGAATTATCGCTAAATGCACCTAAACCACTACTTAACTCTTTAATATTCTGACGAAGTGGTCCCAACAACCACTAGATGCACCGAAATTATCACTGCAACAACATACCCAGTGTATTCCCACAAAGTGGGATCTGGGAAGGATAAAGTGTACACAGTCCATACCGCAACCTCAGATGAAGTAGAGAAATGTTCCCGATAAATCCCCAACTCAAGACAGATAACAGTATAATCAAACAAACAAACAAAAATCATAAAAACACACTACAAAAATAAAATACGTGGTCCAAACCACGGCTAAATGCACCTAAACTAGCACTTAGTTTACATCAACTAAGTTGTAATAACCTATATATGGGATTCTACGAAAGGTTAGACCAGGTGTCAAACGGGCCGGCCCGACCCGGCCCGACCCGGCCCATAACACCAAACCGGACCGATTTGACCCGGCCCGGAAAGCCCTAGGGCTTTAGGGTACCGGGTCCCGGTCCATTTTTTTTTTAAATTTGGGCCCGGTTAAATCAGCCCGGACCAACCCGGTCCAGGCCCGCCGGTTAACCGGCCCAGCCCGGCCCAGCAATAGAAAAAAAAGTGTATATTAATGTATATTTAATGTATATTTAATGTATATGTTTATATATCTTCTATAGAAGTGTATATTTAATGTATACATGTGTATATTTTTTATTTAAACTAGTACATATATATTGAATGGTGCATATATATGTGTATATTTTTTACAAATTAGTATATAAGTATATCTATACATATTGTAATGTATATATAATGTAGTAAAGTATTACATATACATAGAATAGAGTGTATATATGTGAATGGATCTTCTATAGACGTGTATGTTTAACGTATACATGTATATATATTTTATTTAAACTAGTACATATATATTGAATGGTGCATATATATGTGTATATGTTTTATAAATTATTATATAAGTATATCTATACATATTGTAATGTATATATAATGTAGTAAAGTATTACATATACATAGAATAGAGTGTATATATGTGAATGGATCTTCTATTGACGTGTATGTTTAACGTATACATGTATATATATTTTATTTAAACTAGTAAATATATATTGAATGGTGCATATATATGTGTATATGTTTTATAAATTATTATATAAGTATATCTATACATATTGTAATGTATATATAATGTAGTAAAGTATTACATATACATAGAATAGAGTGTATATATGTGAATGGATCTTCTATAGATGTGTATGTCTAACGTATACATGTATAGAACAGAAATAAGAAACCAAGGAATGGAACCATAGCCCAACGACGACCTCAAACTTGAAGAAATTATGACTTCATGGGTATATATAGTGTATATATAGTGTATATGAAGTGTATATAGTGTATATCAATTGTATATATAGTGTATCTTTTATTTTTTATTTAATTGTTTGACGGATTTGACCGGTTTTTAACCGGGTTTGACCGGGTTTTAGCGGGTTGGGTTAAGTGGGCCGATTCCGGGTGGGTTTTAAAATTTTTACTGTGCGGCCCGACCCGGCCCGGACCGGTTAAGGCCAAAACCGGCCCGTAACCGGCCCGGAACCCGGCAAAATTGAGAGGGCCGGTTCCGGGTTGAACCATCCCGGCCCGTTAGACAGTTATAGACCAGCTTATTATATACAACTTTATACGCAATACGAAGATTTTCGATCGGGCATACTTTTGATACTTTTACCTAAGGCATAATACATAAACGTAATCTTTAACTTGACGCTAACTTGCATCTACACTCTTCAATTTTGGATGTGCATAAGCAGACACTTGAATTTATATAAAGTTGAACAAGTGAACACGCTCGTTCAGTCGTTCTACATGGCAAAATTCATGTAGGACACCACATTTGACGCGATATTGCTACGCAAAACGCCATGTAGGACACATGTATATTTATTCAATTTTTTACAAAGTTAAGTATCTACTTATGGACATCCAAAAATGAAAAGCATAAATACCAGCTAAAACTAAATTAAAGAACATCTTTATGTATTACGTATGTCTTTGCCTAAGCATTTAATTTCGAATACGTATTCTTTAACTTGACGCTAGCTTGCATCTACACCCTTCTAACTTTGAATGCGCATAAGTAGACACTTTAACTTACATAAAGTTGAACAAGTAAACATGTTCGTACTACATGACATAATACATGTAGGACACCACATTAGACGCTATATTACTTTGCAGGATACCACGTAAGAGATATGTATATGTAATATGAGGGTTTTCGATCATCCATACTTTTGATACTTTTACCTAAGGCAGAATACGTAAACCTAATCTTTAACCTGACGCTGGCTTGCATCTACATCCCCCAACTATGAATGTGCATAAGTAGACACTTCAACTTATATAAAGTTGAACAAGTAAACACATTCGTCCTACATGACATAATACACGTAGGACACTACATTAGACGCGATATTGCTACGTAGGATGCCATGTAGGAAACGTGTATTTATTCAACTTTGAAAAAAGTCATTCTTTCCACCTTAAACTATACACGAAAAGTCTAGGTCACACCTAAACTATCATAGTGTCCTATTACACACCTAAACTATAAAAAAGTGAAATTATTTCCACCCTAATTCTGACGTGGAAATAAAATTTAATTAAAAAAAAAAAGGCTCGTCCAAAATCAAAAAAATTCTTTAATACCCCCACCCTTCCCCCCACCTCACGCAAAATTTCTCTCTTTCAACCCCATCTTGAATCGACGTCGGTCGAAAATATGGTGAAACACAAAAGCAAGCTATATACGATTTCCGTCGCTAGTGTCTGACCAGATTTTTTCAAAGCTCCGCCAACTCTTTTTTTTTTCGTTCACACACACACTAAATTTGTACAAAATATAGCTATATACGAAAGCAAAATCGACGAATTTTACGATTGCGATGAATTCAATAAGAAGAATTTTATGGTTTTAAAAAGGAATTGAAAAGTTAGTAAAGAGAGAAAAGAAGTTGTTACTGCTCTGGTCGGAATCTTAATGAAGCTACTATTTAGGTGACAATGTTCCCCCTCTCTCATCCTTCTACTCTCTTTATGCCTTTCCTATTTTTCGATCGGGTGTGGTGTAGCTGTGCATGTATTAGTGTGTGTTGTTCTCTGGATGAAAGAAATGGAAGACCCTCTGGATAGTGTTGTGTGTGCGTGCGTATCCCCAACAATATTGATTCAGAATGCTATTGAAAATTTTGATAAAATTTGGTGGACTATTAAAAATTTTGATCAAATTCTTGAAAAATGGGTTATCAAGAGCTGTGCAATATGCTTTATTGACAATCAATTTGTTGTGTAATTATAGTGAAAGGATGCATGTTTTGATTATGAGAGAAGAGGTGTTTGAGATTTGTGATACTAATGATTGTATTGTAATTTCGATAATGAAATTTATGGTGTATTTTTAAAATTGTTGTGGTGAAGATTTGAGTTTTATGATGATGGTGTTAATGGTGGTGTTTTAATGATGATTTTGGTGAAGAAGAAGTGATGGGTGATGTGGACTTTTTTAAAAAAAAAAAATATAATATCTGATGTGGTAATGACTTGACGATAATGTGATGCGAGTGTAAATCACTCTCCATTATGTGACTGGTTCTTATGTTTTTGGGTGGAAATAATTTCACTTTTTTATAGTTTAGGTGTGTAATAGGACACTATGATAGTTTAAGTGTGACCTAGACTTTTTGTGTATAGTTTAGGGTGGAAACGATACTTTTCCCTTCAACTTTTTACAAATATAAGTATACACGTCCAAAATCGAAAAGCATAAATATCAGCTAAAACTAAATTAAATAACATATTTATGTATTACGTATTTCCTTACCTAAGCATTTAATTTCGAATATGTACTTTTTTAACTTGATGCTAGCTTATGTCTACAACCTTCAACTTTGAATGTGCATTAGTAGACACTTGGAGGTCGTTTGGTTGGAAAACAAGTTATCTCGAAATTAGCTATCCCGTGATTATTAATCCACCCTCAATGAGGGATAAGAAAAATACTATAATTTCAAGATAACTAATCCGAGATGAGTTATTTCATGCATTTTGTCTCAATCAAACATGGGATAAACTTCTCTTTTAAATTAATTCCAGGATTAGTTATCTTTATCCCTCCTATCAAACGACTCCTTAAACTTATATAAAGTTGAATAAGTAAACACATTCGTCCTACATGACATAACGCACGTAGGACGCCATATTAGCCACGATATTGCTATGCAGAACGCCACGTAGGTCACATGTATATTGATTCAAATTTTTACAAATTTAAATATCTACTTACGTACATTCAAAATCGAAAAACATAAATACCAACTAAAATCAAAGAGCACATTTATGTATTACGCATAACTATACTTAGGACACCACATTAGACGTGAAATCGCTGTGTGGGACGCCACATTTATATATTTATTATTTAATTTTGTATAAATTTAAGTATCTAGTTATATACATCCAAACTCGAAAAGCATAAATACCTATTAAAATCAAAGAACACATTTATATATTATGTATAGATTTACCTAAGCATTTAATTTCAAATATTTCTAATGCATTAGTGCTCGTATGATCGCATCCCATCAATAAAATTCCAACAACCACCTCTCATCTACCTTACATTTTCTTCCAATTCTATCCTTCTTACCCTCCACCCCCCCCCCAACCAAAACCTCCAACCCCACCCAACCACCACTCTCTCCATCAAAAATTCTAAGCAAACAAAAAAAAAAAATACATAGAGATTTGCTATTTTGATCTCCAAAAAAACCCTATGCGAAGACAGATAAAGGGGGATCAATTATTATCAATTATGGCATTTTCATGGCGGTTAATCGGAGTAAGCATTTTCAGTTTCCTTTTTCTACTTCTATCTACAAAAACAACCGTAGCTGCACGCGCCGATGATGATATCTCACGCGCCGCCCCTGCTAATTCATCCACCTCATGTAACAATCCTTATCGAATGGTAAAACTTTTATTTTGATTCAATTCCATGTTATTCACTGTCCTTATGCTCATAATTATTGCTAGTTTAAGGTAATTATTGCGCGGATCGTATTTCTATTAGTCTTAGTATTACTCTTGTAGTTTAATTAGCTTGTTTGGCTCAGATTCTTTAATCAAGTGTACTTTTGATGAGAAGCCGTTTGTGTTTGGCCAATAAATTTCACTTTTGAGCATCATTTAGTGTTTGGTCAAATGCATTACACTTGAAAAAAAAAAAGATAAATGAGTTTGGAAGCAGAGTCTGTGGGATCGTGCTTCTATTGGTCAGTATTGGTCACTCGGACCTCCACTTTGACGACTCAGCTACACAACCCCCATTAAAACCCAATAAAAACATTTATCGCAGTATTATTCTTGTAGTTTAATAGTCTGTTTGGACAAACTTCTAAAATCAGCTCATTTCGAAAAATGTCTTTTTTTTCGAAGTGGTAGTTTTGCTGAGATGCCGTTTGTATTTGGCCAATAAATTTAAAGTAATTATGTGGAAACATAGTTTAGGGGATCTCATTTCTATTAGTCGTAGTATTATTCTTATAGTTTAATTGCTTGGCCAAACGCATCGTACTTTAAAAATAAGCACTTTTGGGGAAAAAAGATCATTAATTTGGGGAAAGGAGCACCCAAGGGTGTGGACTAGTGGTTCAGTGATGTTGGGTTGAGCATCATGAGGTTTCAGGTTCAATTTCCAACCTAGACTAACACTAAGTGACTTCTTCTTATTTGTTCTAGCCTTGGTGGATAGAGTTAACTGGTATTTGTTGCTGGTAGGAGGTGGAAGGTATCTCGTGGAATTAGTCGAGATCGTGCAAGCTGGCTCGGATACCACAGTTATAAAAAAAATAAAATTGGGGAAAGGATAAATAATTTGGGAAGAAGATTACTTCCTTGCCTTGTGGAGTAGTGACCTGGAAGTACATCAGCAAAATCTGGGAAGACTTCTTCTATTTGTACTAGCCTCATGAACAGAGTTACCAGATACCTATTGCATGGGAGGTGGAATTAATCTAGGTGTGTACTAGTTGGCCCAGTTACTACTACTGTTATTTTAAAAAAAAGAAAGTTTGGGAAGACTTGGGAAGACTTCAAGGAGCACATACACTTTGAAGTGGTAGCAAAGTTGGCTCAATAAGATTCAGGGCGTAAAGCCAAAATTTACAAAGCGGCGCTAAATTTTTTAAAATGTGAAATTTCTAGCTTTTGTAGATGCGAAGTCATATTTTTTAGTTGACATAGTTAAATTGAATAAATTTCAATAATAACTAAAGCAAGAATCGGCGGACTACATTGCTAGGTGTGGGTTCGGGCAGTTGCAATGACTTTTTTTCCGTCCCTGTATTTGTATTGAAAAGTTCACTGATGATATGTGTGTGTATATCTATTGCGGGCAATCACAATGACTTTTTTTCCGGCCCTGTATTTTTATTGAAAAGTTCATTGATGATATGTGTGTATATATATTGCACTTGAACCCAGTAACATGTGGTTCGTTTTAGAAACTATTCTGACAGTGGGCACGTGGGTTTGAGACTCCTTCAAAGCGCCACTTTTGTGTGTTGTGTTTAAGTAATGCTTTTCAAAAAGGAAAAAAACACAAACTAGTTAAACAAGAAGACAGAAGCTCGTAAAAACTATAAAGAAGCCCTCCGAATCCTTCACTTATTTGGAAAGTTTCTCCTCAAATCAAAATCAGAAGGAATCAAATCAATTCTTTTGCTTCTTCTTCTTTTTTTTTTTTTTTTTGAGAATTTATGTGTTTCGAAGATTTTTATTAATAATAAAAACAAAAATTCTCAACTGAGACAAGCACAAAATCTCTACTAACTAACAAGCATGATAAAAGTAAGAGGTAGAGAGAAGTAAACATACTAAGCGTAGCAACATCTTGTATGAATCTTCTTGAACAAATAAGGTATATAGGTTTTTTGGTTAGGATCGATTAATATAAATTCTAGCTTTCTTTCCTTCGATTGTCCATGTTTGATTGTTCATAATAATGACATTGATAAAGTGTTGGATTTGAATCTTCTTAAATTGGATCCTAATGAAAGAAAACATATTTGAAAATATCCGTCTAATCTATGTCTTTAACATACATTAAATACCGATACTCATGTCTTAGACTGGTTATTATTGTATATTAACTTGGTCCTGTCATAAAATGTAGAACCCATACACTTCAAGTCCCTGTTCTTCCTGGTTCCACCTCTTGAAAGAATATATATGTGTAAGAATATCAACAATGATAGATCTTTAATGAAAAAATATAATTAAAAATCTTACCATTTGATGTCATTTTCATCTTTCAGAAGATGTAAATTAATGACCATGAGAAGATTGGGTCCTGTCTTTTTTTTTGTGTGTTGGGACAAAGTATTCTTTGTTTTAACTTTGCTTTTCACCTATGGAGACATACTAAGTTATTTCATTCCAAGTTGTTTCTTTCCTTTTGTGCAGGTTCTGGTGAAGTTATGGATTGATGGTGTTGAGCATGAAACAATAGGTGGCTTAAGTGCGGCATTTGGGTCTCTTTTATCCACTCATGCTAAAAATGCCTCCAGATTGCCAGCTACTTATACAAAACCCTTGAATGGCTGTTCCAGTTCCTCTTTTAAGGTATTTATTCCAGATTTTTGACAATGCCTTTCTTCTCAGGTAAATAGTCTCAGGGTCTTTTTAATTTGTCATCTATATCTTTTGGTTGCGGTTCTTACTTTGACATATTCAGAAGGTTAACTTTTCTTTATCGTTTTGTTATACATTGCATAATGCGTAGATATTTGTTTACTTTCGTCTAGTTATCAGGCTCCATTGCACTGGCTCTTCGCGGTCAATGTGATTTTCTAACGAAGGCTGCAGTTGCACAAGCGGGAGGTGCTGCAGGAATTGTGCTGATAAACAATCAAGAAGGTTGTCATCCACGACTAATTGTCATTTTGAGTTTTTATTTTCTCTTAGTTTTTTAGTTTTTACTTTTTTGGTGATTATGGCTCTCCCATCTCTTCCAGAAATGACACTGTTTTTCCTGCTATCCTTTAGATCTTCTGGAGATTTCTTGTCCTGACAATTCTACAATATCAAACATAACAATTCCTGTTGTAACCATTTCAAAAGCCGGAGGAGATGTCATTGACAAATATATCTCTGCTGGAAATAAAGGTAAAGTCTTCGCCTCATGTATATTAACTCCATTTTCTGTCAAGGGTTAACTTTCTGTTGATTCTAGTTTTGGTTTTCAAGGTATCTGGTATCTTAGGATATCACATATACTTTCTTATAGTACATGCATTGTTTTTCAGTTTTTCAATTTTCCCTGTAACATGTTGTGTGATTCTTGTGCTTCTGGATAGCATATGTCTTGCAAAAAGGTGTTCAGCACATGCCCTTTCTTCAGGATATGATATGATCCAGATTTTGTATGGTACATGCATAGCTTTGCAGGAAAGATATGATTAGGTCTTTTTTCTATTCATATGTGTGCCTTAAACACCAATGAAGTGCAAAATAAGTATGGAGCACTTCATCAGAGCACCATAGCTCAAAATCTAAGGCATTTAAACTCCCCTTAGATGTAAGCTATGGAGCTCTTGTAAGTTGTGAGATGTAATTCCATGCCATGGTGTAGAATTTAATCTTTAAAATATATTGCTCACTGATGACAGTATGCATTTAAAATATTGCAGGTTCTTCTCTAGCTAATCTGTCCATTGTGTATTTCTCGTCATGCTTGTCTTAATATTCTTCTCTCTTGTTGGTCCTCTTTTCTTGGATTGTGGAAGAACTACAACATGATGAGCATATTTACTCTTAATGCAGTGGAGATTCTGTTTTATTCGCCAGATCGCCCCCTTGTGGACTACTCGGCGATGTTCATATGGCTGATGGCTGTTGGCACAATCTTTTGTGCATCTTTTTGGTCAGAGTTAACTACATCTAAAGAAAGCAATGGCTATGAAAAGGCACCAGAGGTTCCAAAAACAGCATCCTGATATATCTTTGCGTTTGATATATTTTTTTTGAAAAATTCTTTGCGTTTGATATATATATATCCTCTTATTTTCTTAATAGTATTAATTAGCAATGTTCTGCTTGTTTAATCAACTTTTCATACTGTATCTTGAAGTTGATATCTTAGTTTAGATTGCTGCACTGTGTTGGATTTGGAGTTGTACACTTGGGAATAACTGTAGTCTTGCAAAAGTTCATATATCTGCATAACCAAAATTATCCAGGAAATGGACACATGTATATCTGAAGTTCACTCATATTTGATAACTGCTATACTCTTGTATCAGTCAAAAGAATTGTATTGATATTGGCAATAGTTTGGTGCTGAATGGTTGCAGCAAAAGTACAAAATTAGTTCCTTATTAAAGGAAACTAATGAACTCTAAGTTTGTCAGGCCCATTCACATATCCTGATTTACACTAAAATGTCAATTTTAAAGAGGCAGTAGAATTTGATTTGTTTAAACAGGCAATTTTAAAACAATGAACTGATGTTAGTACAGAACATCTAGCTTGTTTCATAACTGCTGGGAGCAGATGCTGCATTTTTGTATTGCAAGTTCGTAGGTGATTTTTGTTATAGAATGTGAATGGCAACTCATCCTGATTTATATTTCTTATTGTGTCCCTTTTTTTCCCTTATTCTTTTTGCTTGGAGTCAAATATTCAAGCAAATCACATTTACTTTTAATGATTAATGGCTGGCATAGCTAGTTTATATGTTTCTTCCTTTCTTATTTTTAGGTGATTGCTGGAGGCACCAGGGAGGAAGATGACAAGGAAATTCTAAATATCACTACAAAGAGTGCTTTTGTATTTGTCATCACAGCTTCTACGTTTCTGTTGCTACTTTACTTTTTCATGTCGTCTTGGTTTGTCTGGCTGCTGATAATACTTTTCTCCATTGGTGGAGTTGAGGTACGTTAATAATTCTCTACTTTTGACTTGATCACTAAGCCAAGATAACTTTTTCGGACTGACTTAGATAAAACCATTGCATTCTCTGTTAATGGAGCTACTGTTGACAGATTATAAGCCATCTATTAAGGAAGCATGATGAGAAGCAAAGATGATCTATCCACAAATTAATCAAATAAAAAAGCCTTTCAAAGCAACCTGAAACCAGCACACCAACTGACCCAAGCAGTCAAATCAAACGCTACATGATTAATAACCCCCAATTGGAACCCATCCCCGTGACCCATACTAAACCTTCATCCTCAATTTATGTTCCCAAAATTACCCACTAAATATAGTGTCCTTTCAGCTCATTGACTTATTAGTAGGCTGTGCGTAGGATTGCTAGTTATATTGTAATCAAGGGAATGTACCAACTGTTAAAATGTTCATTTTGCTTGGTTGAATCAAAGATAAAATGATCTATTTTTCTACATGAGCTCATAAAAAGATTTAATGAAATTCTGTGCTTAATGCATTTTCTTTATGGTTCTGCCTGCTATGTTCTTTAGAAGTGCTACCCTTCCCAGCCCTAGAAAGATTGAAGTTTATGTACACAATATTGAGCATTTATGCATCTTGTTTAAGGTTGGTGTGGCTCCAGTGGAGTGCAAGATGCGGGAAGTCCGATTGAGATGGTTCGGACACGTGAAGAGGAGGGGCATGGATGCCTCGGTTCGTAGGTGTGAGAGGCTAGCGTTGGATGGTTTTAGGCGGGGTAGGGGTAGGCCGAATTTAGTATTGGGGTGAGGTGATTAGGCGGGACATGGAGCAGTTACAGCTCTCCGAGGACATGACCCTAGATAGGAAGGTCTGGAGGACGCGAATTAGGGCAGAAGACTAGGGCCAGTTTGGGTCGCTAGGGTAGGGTATTACTTGGTGGGGGTATTATTCTTGTTATGATTCCGTGCTTCATGTTTTATTACGAATCTGGGTGCTTGCCGCTGTTTTCTATTACTTATGGGTGCCGTATTTACGTTATGAAATCCTGTTCTGTGCTTTACTTTACTTTACTTTACTTTACTTTGTATTTGCGTGGTGTCTCGTGTCTTGAGCCGGGGGTCTATCGGAAACAGCCTTTCTACTTCTTTAGAGGTAGAGGTATGGACTGCGTACATCTTACCTCCCAGACCCCACTAGGTGGGAATACACTGGGTTTGTTGTTGTTGTATGCATCTTGTTTAAGCTGGACTCAGTTTTTTTTTTTTTTTTTTTGATTGACAATGTCTCTTATTGCCTTTTGGTATTTAATTGTTTCTTTCTCAGGGAATGCATAGCTGTATAATATCCCTGGTATTGAGGTATATATTTCCTAGAGCTTTTGTCTGTCTGTCAGATTATTATGTGGAATTGATTTCTAATTAGCTTTCTACTCCGTTTCAAACAATACTGTGAGTAGCAAATGTAAAAGCTGTGGAAGGAAAACGTTGAATTTGCCGCTTCTTGGGGAGATTTCTATTCTATCTCTTGTGGTCTTGATATTTTGCGTGGCATTTGCTATCTTCTGGGCAGTAACTAGGAAAGCATCCTACTCTTGGATTGGCCAAGATATTCTGGTAGGCTTACTAGTAATATTCGTCTTCAAAAATTCCGTGCACTTGTTGCATAATGGAACTGGAAAAGCTTTTTTGCACTTTTACTTGTATGTTTAGTCTGAACCAGATAATAATCTCCTCAATTATTCTCTAATAAATATGCATCATTTCACTCGAACTTTCACTCTCAACATGGTTAACTTTAATGAGCTTTCTTGTTTGCAGGGAATTTGTTTGATGATAACTGTTCTGCAGTTGGCTCAGTTACCTAATATAAAGGTCTGTAGATACTCCCACAGATTCTTCTGTGAGAGGAGTTGATAGCTTATTTTCCTTCATTTTGTTTATTGTTCTAATTTCATTTGATGACTTTTATACTGCTTTAGGTTGCTACGGTGCTTCTGTGCTGTGCATTTCTCTACGACATCTTCTGGGTTTTCCTTTCACCTGCTATATTCCATGACAGTGTAATGATTGCAGTAAGTTCTCTCTTTAGCTACAGCTTTCTGCACTGTTCATGCAAAGTTTCTGTATTGTATGAGCTGCCAATCTTAACCTTTCTGTGGGATGTGTAATATCATGTTGATTTTTTGACAAGTGTTTATCCTACTTAATCCCTGAAAGTTTTGTTGCATTTTTAACCTATATGAATATGGGAAATATCTGTGATGGTTAAACAAGACTTCCTAGTATACACTGGTCTTAGACTCTCAGTTGTATACATCTGATTTTGGACTTAAGTATTTGTGCCTCTTAGCAGAACCAGGTTGGCTAGTTTATATATTAGATTCTTTAGTCCTCTTGGGTGGTTTGAAAGCTAGGTCCTTGGACTGACAGAAAAATTATTGGGAGTGTATCATTTATCTTCTATTTTTTATTGGCAGGAAACTCGAATAATAATCCTTGGATGAGTTCAGTGCTTATTTAGTAAAAATCTTTGCTTTATGTTGAAGCATTCAATTGTGTAGTAATGCTTAAATTGTTTTGTGATTTATGTAGGGTTTAACCCTTTCTGTCTATCTTTTATGCTATATAAGGATTTATTAATATGATATTATAAGCTTCACTTTTAGATCATAGCACATGAGCATGCTCATATGTACCAATGATTAGTTTGATTAGTTATTTCACTCTAATGAACGACAAACTTGCTAGGGCTCTGTCGAAATGAACTTAATTGGATGAGGAAGATAATATGACTCAAAAGATTCAAAGACTACTGAAAGATTTACAGGAAACCTACTAGGAATAAACTTGAACGAAAGATACATCAAAACTTAATCTGAGACTGGAGGGTCTTAAGAACATAGTAATGGACAATTAAACTGAAGACTCATTGAATGTACTCTGTAGTTGATGTGGACTGTAGACAATTCACTGAAAAGAAACTAAAACATTTGATGGTTTTGCACATGGATGAACTCATGATATTTGTGGAGCTTCTGCAGAATAGCTTAAATTGTGCACCTATGATACTCACATTGATGGTTCAAAAGTTGCTTTGCATCTTTTGACCATATGACTGTAGCAGTTTGGTTTATTTGTTTAGTCGTTTCTTCAATAAGCTGGAGTAATACATGATTCTTGTCCATTGTCACGAGAAGCTGATTTAGCTCTTCAAAACTAGCATTGAAATTTCTCACTGACTTCTTCTTGTGTTGTTCCCCTTTAATAGGTTGCCCGTGGTGACAAAGCTGGCGGAGAATCCATCCCAATGCTTCTGAGAGTTCCTCGAATATCAGATCCTTATGGTGGCTATGATATGATTGGTTTTGGGGATATTCTCTTTCCCGGTTTGCTGGTTTGTTTTGCTTTTAGGTATCCCTTCCTTCTTCAGCCAACTTGCGAGCATATATTGCTAGCCTCTCCCAAAAAGTAAAAAGGACTAAGCACATTTTCTAGGTGAAACAAGAAGAATATTCGTCTTTTGTGCAGTTGTTCTTTACCTTTGTCCTTCTTGGGCATTCAAATGCTACATGTCTATAAATAAATACAGTAAAAATTGAATTCTAGTTACGAGTCTCGATATTTGCCCATTTATTTTCTCATACAGTTTCTTTTAGTTACCAATTATCTGTTAAATAGCTTGGTTATTTTAGACAGGAAATGGTTCCTATGACTCTGATTAGAATTCAGAAATCGATTTGTGTTGGATATTGAGCTGAAGATGCTGACTGCCTTTTCCCTTTTATTTATGGAATGAAAGTCATTTGTACTTTCCTTTTCATGCATGTCTCATCTGATGGATTCACTTCCTTTCTCAAAAAGCCAGTTGAGCCTCTTTTCAATCTTTTTTGCAGATTTGACAAAGCGAGAAGGAAGACGGTACTAAACGGATACTACATCTGGATGATGGTTGGTTATGGAATTGGTCAGTACTAAGCTAAAATATTAGTTGTCATCTCTTAGCTATGACACTAATTTTTTCCAGCATTCCTTTTTGTAAACGATGTTAGTTGCTCTAGACCGTTAACACTTGGTTAAACACGTAACTATGTCTTAAAGCACATTGTAAGCAGCAATCATAAAATCAAAGTCGTCATTGATGAATACAAATCCTGAAACTTATTGTTCTCCTATTGTTTTCATTTCCTCCTCATGCGAATCAACTTAATTTGCAGGTCTTCTATTCACATACTTGGGCTTGTATCTAATGAACGGTCATGGTCAACCCGCGCTTCTATATCTCGTGCCCTGCACACTCGGTATGACAGTTCGACAACCTCTTGAATCAAAATTTCTGTTTGCTCTCCGTGTACCATTCTTTTGACGTTTTAATCTTTAGGAGTCTACGTGGTGCTGGGATTGCTGAGGGGCGAACTTAAAGACCTATGGAGCTACGACAGCGAATCAACAAAAGTCGCAGACTCACTATTGGAAGACGCGTAAGAGATAGACTACTAACACAAGCCATTGGTGTATTCTTTCCATGATATTAGTATAAGCTGTTCATAGAATTCAAAGTTTTTTCCTGGAGGAAGTTCATGGCTGTGTTGCATATGTATATTTTCGTTTACGTCAGCGATTTCTCTTTCACCTTTGATTAATATGTAACTTTACAGCAATCATACAAGAAGGAGAAGTCATGATGAATCAGTTTTAGTAGTCACATTTTCCCCTATTGTTCCTTTGCTGAGTTAACTGCTTAAACTTCATTGTATACTTTGTATATTGTTTTCAATTTTGTATCAAGTACAAAATGACAGTGGGAAATTAGCCCCTTGGTTAGTACTTTGTTGGTAAAATTCTGTGGCAAAATTAGAAATTTCATTAAGGGTGGTTAAGATTTAATATATAAGTTGAGATGTAATTTTGACCTATATACTTAATACAACTTTCTATGTAGAATTATTTTTATTAAGGGTGTTCGACTGATCATTTTTCATCATATGTGGCTATGCCATTTGACTGATCATTTTTCTTCATATGTGACTATGCCATTTGGTTAAGTAAAATATATGTTAATTATCATGGTTAAGTAACATGAATTCTAAATTCAAATGCGTCGTGTATGTATTGACTTGGTGTATACATCGAATGCGTGTAAGTTAATCGTGAGGGGTACCTTAATCTTCAAATTTTGATGCGTGGGTCTTGTTTGACAAAAATATAAAGTAAATATGTGTATAATAAATTCTTATGATTCAGCCTTTTCTAGATTCGATTCCATATATTATTTTCTCTAAAAGTCGTGTCAAATGAGTTGAGGTGTGCAAAAGTTAACAAAGACACCACAATTATAACTGATAAATATACAAGATAACTCTACAACATACATAGATACTTATGATTTAGACCTTCTCGGAATTATTTTTCTCCAATAAATCCTACCAAACGACCCCTTAAAGAAAGGAAGTAATGAAAAGAAGGAGGTGAGGAGGGTCCTTAGTCTTCAAATTTCGGCGCATGGGTCTTGTCCGATAAAAATACAAAATAAATTTGCATATAATGAATTCTTGTAATTCAATCTTTTCTGGATTTCATA
Source organism: Capsicum baccatum var. pendulum (assembly GCA_030864225.1). Lineage (NCBI taxonomy): Eukaryota > Viridiplantae > Streptophyta > Magnoliopsida > Solanales > Solanaceae > Capsicum > Capsicum baccatum. Next base: position 10,026,555 of record CM061561.1, on the reverse strand, counting down.
TATTATTTTCTCTAAAAGTCATGCCAAATAAGTTATACCACGATTATCAAAAAATAAACATCCGACAGAAACACAAGATAACTTTGTGTACAATAGATTCGTATAATCCAGACCTTCCCGAACTTATTATTTTTCTCTAATAAATCCTACCAAACGACTCCTTAAAGAAGGAAGTAATGAAAAAAAAAGGAAGTGAGGAGGGTCTTCAATCATCAAATTTCGGCGCGTGAGTCTTGTTCGGCAAAAAATGCAAAGTAAATTTGCATATAATAGATCCTTATGATCCAACTTTTCTGGATTTCATATACTCCCTTCGTTTAAAAAAGAATGACCTACTTTGACTTGACACAAAGTTTAAGAAAATAAAGAAGACTTTTGAATCTTATGACCTTAAATTAAAGTAGTGTCAAATGTACCAAAATGCCCTTTAATCTTGTAGTCATAAACATGTCATGAGGAAAGTTGAAATTAAAGTGTTGCCAAAAAAGAAGGGGTCATTTTTTTTTTAAACGGACTAAAAAGGAAAGTAAGTTATTCTTTTTGAAACGGAGGGAGTATAATTTTCTTTAAAAGTCATGCCAAATGTGTCGATGTGCGCAAAAGTTAACGAAGACACTATGGTTATATAAAAATAAGCATCCGATAGAATCACAAAATAACTCTACATACAATAGATCTTTACCATTCAAACCTTCCCAAACTTATAATTTTCTCCAATAAATCCTACCAAACGACCCCTTAAATAAAGGACATAATGAAAAGAAGTAAGTGAGGAGGGTCCCTTAATCTTCAAATTTCGGCGCGTGGATCTTGCCCGATAAAAATGTAAAGTAAATCTGCATATAATGGATCCTTAACCCTTTTTGGTTTCTATATATTTCATGCGTCCCATTTTATGTGTCGCTATTTAATCAAATACGAAATTTAAGAAATGAAATAGAACAAAGGAAGTATTATTTTCTCTAAAAGTTGTGTCAAATGTGTTGAGGTACGCAAAAGTTAACGCAGACACCAATGGTTATCAAAAAGAAAGCATCCAATAAAAATGCAAAATAATTCTCTGTATAATAAATCTTTACAATCCAGACCTTCCCGAACTTATTTCCCTCGTCCCATTTTATGTGTCGCCATTTTCTTTTTTATCCGACCTAAAAAGAATGTCAGCTTTCTTTATTTGATAACTACTTAATGAAATAATTCTCATTTTATCCTTAGTGGATCCCACTTAATAAAAAAGACAACTAAAAAGTAAAAAAAAAGGGGCAGCCCGTTGCACTAAAGCTACTACTATGCACGGTGTCCGGGGAAGAGCCCCACCACAAAGGTGTATTGTACGCAACGTTACCTTGCATTTCTACCAGAGGTTGTTTCCAAGACTTGAACCCGTGACCTCTGCGGTGTCCGATGAAGGCCCCCCATCACAACGGTGTATTGTACGTAGACTTACTTTGCATTTCTGCCAGAGGCTGTTTCCAAGGCTTGAACCCATGGTCTCCACGGTGTCCGGGGAAGGCCCCCACCACAAGAGTGTATTGTACGCAACTAGGGGTGGTAAACAGGCGGATTGGATTGGGTTTGGATGGGTTAAATATGGATCAAGTAAAAATAATTTGGATTGCAATCCGCCCATATAAAATATAGGTAAATATGGATTTGACCAAATATAAATTGGGTAAAAATAGTTTCAACCCAATTTATCTCCTAAAATCAATAACTTAAAACTTCTATATCATATCAATTTGATTTTTTTCCCATTTCTTTTTTTTTAATTTTTTAATTTTTAAATTTTTTTTTCTCTCTTTTCCATATATAACCTCTAGTTTTCTTGTTTTTTCTCTCTATTCTATTTACCCTTTGCTTCTCTTTCTTTTTTCTTTTTTATCTTTTCCTTTTTAGTTTCTTTTTTTTTCTAGTTTTTTTTTTTACTTCTTTCTCTTCTTTTTTCTTTTTTGGTTTTATTTATATTTTATATTTTTTTATTTTCAAAGAACATGATTAAGTCGAGTACAAATTATGAATGATGACTGAGATATCATAACCATTCAGAATATTTATATTCATCATCATTTTTTTTCTTTTTTCTTTTCTCCCTTTTCAGTATTTTTTCCTTTCTGATTTTTTTTGTATTTTTTCTTCAATTTTTTCTTTACGATCTCTCTCTCTTCTATCTCTAACTTCTACCTCTTTTTTTTTCGTTATTGTTTTTTTTTAATTTTTTTATGATAACGAAAATACCATAAGCGTATATTGATATATATTCGCCCAACATTTATAATTTTTGTAAGTACACTCACGTGGACTCCACCTAATGAACAGATACAGAGATAGTATCCAGAAAGATCTTGAAATTACATTCGTCAAACCAAATATCTTTAGCAGTCGCAAGAAGTACACAAATTAGGGTTTCTATGTACTTCCTACCTTGCCTGACCTTGAGTTCCTCGCTTTGTGCCTTACTTCTGCTCTAACGAGAACTCTAAGATGCGAGAGTTAGAAGTCGTATTTGAAGCTGGACTTTCCCATAAATCGAAGGCTATGTGGATCCTCAGCCATATATGAAATGGAATAAAGATGGACCGAGCTTACTTAATACAATTGTATATTTGTCTTTGTTTATTAGACTTCAAGCTCATATTTGTATTTTATAGTTTGCACCGTCATATATATTTTATATAATTCGCACTTATATTTTATATATATTGATACAAATTATATTTTATTGATATAAATTGAACAATACAAATAAAAATAATAAAATTATACAAATACAATTGCTAAATTATACAAATACAAATGTTACATTTGTATCAAATGATACATGTTTATACAACTTGAACCATACACATACTAATACAAATATAAATGATAAATTTAATATACAAATACTAATGACACATTTGCATTGAATGATACATTGTATATTTATATATTTCAATTTCAAGAAAATCTAATTAATTCATATACTTATTTGCGTATAAATATAAATGATAAATTGTACATATTGACAACTAAACTATTCAAATACAAATTATAAATTTATTTAAAATAAATAGAGTATGATACAAATAAATTTAAAGTAAAAAAATATATAAAATATAAAATGCAATGACAAAAAAAATGAGGAAAAGAATATAAAAAAAGAAGAAAAATGACAAAAATGACGAACCAAGAATGAAAAAGGTCGAAATGGAAATACAAAAAAAAAAAAGTGAAGGAAAAATAAATAAAATTGAAAAATAAGAAAGAAAAAAAGTATATGAAACGAGTAAAAAATAAGTGGAAAAAATAAAAAAAAATGAAAAAGAAAAAAAATTAAATTAAAAGAAAAAAGAAAGAAAAAAATATTAAATTAAAGGAAAAAAAAAGAGAAGTTAAAGATAGAAAAAAATAATAATAAAGGGGAGAGACTATATATAGAGTATATTTAATTGATAAGAAATGCTGTGAATTGTATAGGCTAAATGAGATAATTATAAGTTTATATTTATTAACCCATATAAATTTCAAGCGAATACGAATGATGAAATAAGAATGAGAAAGGAGAAAATGAAAAAAAAAAATACAAAGAAAAAGAAATATAAATAAAAAATAAAAAAAATAGATGAAAAGATGAGAAAGAAAAAAAAAGAAATTATAAGAAATGAGTGAAAAATGAAAAAACAAATGCAAAAGAAAAAAAGTAAATTAAAGGAAAAAAGAAAGAAAAAAAAAGAAGAAAAGAAACTAAAAAAAAAGAAAAAAAATGAAATTTAAAGCATAGACGGGACTCTGTGTTTAAATGGGTACGCATATTTTATCTATTTTGTTCATATTTGTATGAGCTTTTAAAATGAGTTGAAGTCCATATTTACCATTTAAAATATGAGTGATTCAATTTAATAAATATGGATTTTTTTTACAAATATGGACTGAAATTGTCACCTCTATACGCGCCTTATCTTATATTTCTATCAGATGCGGTTTCCAAGGCTTGAACCCGTGACCTCCTATTACATGACAACAACTTTACCACTTACTCCAAGACTCCCCTTCAAGATAACTAAAAAGTAAATATTAAAATAACTTTAAGAGGAGCAATTTTGCAAGCTTTATAAAGTCATCACTTATTTTAAATTTTGTGTCTGATTAAATGACGTCACATAAAATGGAACGGAGACGGAGGTAGTATTATTTTTCACTAATAAATCCTACCAAATGTCTATGTGGAACTTCCTTATGGTAACGATCTTTACAATCATACCAAAAGTATGTCACAAAGCTTATTTGGCAGACATGCCATGATTTATACAACATAGGTAGATCCCTATCATACAAACAAACTCCACATTAATACATTGGAAAACCAAGAAAAAGTATCAGTTTTTTTCTTGATTTTTAATCATCTGGGCTTGTGGTCTTTTGTAAATTCTTGAGGTACAGTTTTTAGAACTCTACTTTTTTTTTTTGTTGTTGCTATTTTTTGTGTTTATGTAGTAATTAAAATGTGACTCAGATTTGAAAGAGTCTAAATGGTGCTTGGTTTTGTGTTTTTTTGCTGCATTTGCAGAAAAATGTAATTTTTTTTCTTGATTTTGTTCTTTGGGGTGTGTGTGTTTGGGGTTGGGGGGTAGTTTGGAGGAGTGTATATGGTGCCTGTTTTTGTGGCTTTTTTGGATTTTTGCTGAATTTTCAGAAAAATGTAATCTTTTTTCCTTTGATTTTGTTCTTTGGGGTGTGTGTTTTGGTTGGGGGGCGGGGGGGGGGGGAGGGTAGTTTGGAGGAGTCTATATGGGGCCTGTTTTTGTGTCTTTGTTGGATTTTTGCTGAATTTGCAGAAAAATGTAATCTTTTGTTTCTTGATTTTGTTCTTTGGGGTGTGTGTATTTTTGGGGGTTTGCTGAATTTGCTGAAAAATGACATTTTTTTTTAATCTTTGATTGTATTCTTGGGGTTTTGGGTGTGTGTTTGGTGAGGGATTTGGGGGGGGGGGGGGTTATGAAAAGAAGAAAAGATATAATTTTTCTCTTGCTTTTTAATCATTTGGGAATTTTTTGTAGAGAGAGTTAACTGGTTCTTTCTCTGGCCCAGAGAAGGTAAAATTTCTCAGGACAGTTTTGTGTTTATTTAGTCTTTAAATGCAACCCCAGATTCATAGAATTCAATCTCTTCTTGATGGATTTTTGGTGTGTGTGCAGTGGGGTAGGAGGTCGGGAAGAGTCTAAATGGTGTCCTGGTTTTGTGGGTTTATTGGATTTTAGCTGAATTTGCATAAAAATGTCATCTTTTCCCCTTGATTTATGGGTGGGTGGGGGTTGGAAGAGTCTAAATAGTGTCCTGGTTTTGTGGGTTTATTGGTTTTTAGCTGAATTTGTAGCGAAATATCATCTTCTTCTCTTTGATTAGCTATTTTTTGTTGGGATTTTCAGATTAATTTCCCAGTTAACCAACAGTTTTGGTTCTCCTATTTTCTTCCCCCCAGAGATATGCGTATGCCGTATGCTAACATTTTTGTTTTTATTTTTCTGCTACTTTTTTGTCTTGTCTTAATTTGGCACTTTCAGTTGCGTTTCTCCATATCTGAGAATACTATGTGTTTAATTTTGTTGGATTTATCTTGAAACTTAGGGGTTGAAGGGTGTGGGAAACCATGGCGTACCAAAGAGTCGAGCGAGTGCGTTACATGAGTCTTGATGAAGATATGGCAGATTCAATGGATGAATTTGAAGAGGTCTTCTACAACGAGGATACAAACCTTGACGACTATGAGATGGTCAGTACATATAACCTAAGTTACTCGGACTCTTCACTTTCGGTGCCGCGCCCGTGTCGACACGACATGGGTGTGGGTGTGAGATCCATACCCGATATGGTCAACCGATTTTGGTCAAACTGGGAAAGTCTGGACAAATTTAAGAAATTCTATAATCAAAATAAAAGCTAAGGTGAAATTGAAGAAAATGGAATACCTTGTATATAGAAATTTCTATGTTATTGCTTTTCTTTATATCTCCTTTCAGGATTTTCTTCTTGAAAAATATTTTCTCCTCAAGTTTTCCATATAATATCTCAAAATTTATATTTTATAACTCTATTTTTGGATATTTAAATTATTTTTCGCTGAATCCCGGCACCCGTATCCATCCCTAGATCCATATCCCCGAATCTTTAAATTGAGCAGTGAAGGATCCGACCTCTAGATCCGTACCCGTATCGGACACCCGCACTCGAGTCCGAGCAACATAGCATATAACTGTGACTTATTCCTATTCTCTGGTGGATTATATTGAGTTTTTCTTTGATACTGTTGAATTAAGTGACCGCCTCAACAACAGTGAGAACTTTTGTATCCGTTTATATTAGGTCTGAATAATTCCCCCCTAAGATCAGGCCTGACCGATTTTTCTTTGGCCCAAATGCTTGGAAGTTCCGTTGACAATGCGTGTCAGTGAGAATTGAATCAAGGACCTTGTCTGATTTAATGCCATGTTAAATAGCGACCACCTCATCTAAAACTCAAATCTATTGCAGAGACAGCATGCTAGTTTTGGTGCAACATTATGTTGAAACAATATGTTTTTTCAGGTGGTCTAGAAGTTTAGCATATACCCGTTTTGATGCATACTAGATTCTCCACTCTGGATTTGTTTATTGGCGTTGTTACTTTTGGAAGGCGAAACATGCATCTCCATCATTTGAAAAATATTGGTAAACAGTCAAGCAGTAAATTACCAGTTCCAAACTAACAGTCAAGCAATGAATACTAATTTACGCTTATTGAGTTTGACTCTAGTCATGTTGCTCTATTTCTTTTGTGCTTCATTTCTTCTATTTGTGATGGAGTAATGACATAACCTATTTTTCTAATGAGTCATATTTCATCAGGTGCCAAGGTATCGAGACGAGTTTTTTCTACTTCGTTCAGTGTTTTGAGTTTCCTTGAATTATTGTAATTGCACATCAAGTGGATGCATAAATATATGTTTACTTTGGTCGATTGGTGTCAGATATCCAATGATGTATTCACTTTTTATTTTTTTGGGTAATATTGGGTAGGTAACAGAAGGGACTGATACGTCCGCTGCACAAGCAAGGAAAGGCAAAGATATACAAGGTATCCCATGGGAGAGATTGAATATAACCAGGCAAAGCTACAGATTGACAAGGCTCGAACAGTACAGGAATTATGAGAACATACCTTTGTCGGGAGAAGCTGTAGATAAGGTCTGTGCCTTCATTTATTTCTTTAAGTACTTAAATTCTGTATTTCCAACATGTAGTTATAAACTTTGTTGTTCTTCTATGCTATCGCTTTGTCAGGAATGTAAACAGGTGAGGAAGGGTGGCAACTACTATGACTTCTTTTACAATACAAGATTGGTGAAGCCTACCATACTTCATTTTCAGGTATGCATTTATTTTGTAGAGTAGGAATATACTCTTGAGTGCTGCCGGGATTTTCCACCTATTAATGAACTTACTTGTATCACCTCTGGTTTCAAAGAAGGATGGATCGTGAAGTTGTTAATCGAACAATTAGAGTGAAAGTCGGAGCTACTTTTTCTTGCTGCTGCGTTTATTTTAAGTTTTAACCCCATGTTTCAGCTTTACTTGCTGCTTCTATATACAATTTCTCCATTTTGGGACGTTGAATGATGTGAGGTTTACCCAAGAACTGCAAAATCCTCCGTGATGTATATCTCCACCCTATGTTGTACCCATCTTCTGGAATAATGACCAATAATTTCCTGTCGCCTTACCAATCTTCATTCTTCACATAATTCCCGTAACTATTTAAATTTTGGTACACCCTGTAAGTATAATCCTGAATCCTCCTTCCCATCATCGACAAAGATCTTCAGTTTCTTAGCAGCTTATTGGCGCTCCTCACAGACCTCTGAGATTCTTCTCGCCTATCTTTAGTCTGCTCCTAAAAAGCTGGCTCCTTTCTATTAATAAAAACCTCATCTATTTGGTGCCTAGATGGGACCGGAGGTTAGCCATACGATATGGTGAGGCTTTTGAAGTCATAAAGAAGAGAACGAGTGTCATTCCATTTGCAGCTTTTCTTGATGGCTGCCAGAAGTTGCCTGAAGATTGGTCAAAGATAAAGGAAATGGGATGGGTTTCTGAATCCTGACTGTGCCAAGACAAGAAATTATTGCTGGAGGTTCTCCATCCCATGTCCTATGCTCTTGGTTTAACTTCTTAACTGCAGTTACTGATCAAAAGATTTGTTAACTACTTATTTGTTCGAAAAGTTTCAGTTTATTCCATGGTGTTTGCCTCCTAAATAGTGCTTTTTTGTTATTTGCTGAGAGGATAATTTTATTATGCCATTTGTTTTGCAGCTGAGGAACTTGGTTTGGGCTACTTCAAAACATGATGTGTATCTTATATCGAACTACTCACTTATGCACTGGTCCTCCATTTCCAACAACTTAACCGAAGTCCTCGATTTCTCTGGCCATATAGCGCCGTCAGAGGTAATCAAAATGCACTTAGTGACCTTTTCTATTTTACTTTCTAGGGTACCTATAGTTCTTCTTCATGCTGGTATCATGTTTCCTTGAAGAGGACTCTTATGTGTATCTATCAATTCTTTCTTCTGTTAGCATTGCGGTGACGTTTGGAAGAGTACCTATCCACCCCCACTCCGTAGAAGACAATATTTTCAAGAAGTTTTCTTTGATTCCAATTAGATGTCAATATTAGTCGTCGTTACTTCTCTTATTGGTTATTTCTTACCAACCCTTTTTTGTTACTTTGGCCTCTAGAAACATGCTGGAAGTTTATTAGAAGGTCTAACTCAAACACAGATCAGCACAATGGCAGTGAAGAATCGCGTTGTTGTCGCAGGGGGCTTCCAAGGGGAACTCGTTTGTAAGGTTAGTTGAATTATTTTGTACTGGTTTCTTAGTTCTTCAACCTTCTTCCTTGGGTTTGTTTTGGGTGTCATCAAGAATATACAATGAAATAAGTTTCTAGCGAAAATTCATGCAATCAAAGATAGGTGGTGGAAGCCCCAGGGTTTTGTCTGGTGGTAAGAAAGCAAATGTGTAGGCGATCCTGTCTCAGATAAAAGCCTGGTAAGTGGTAAGGGCAGAGGGCTGGGGCCATTATCATCCTAGTTTTGAACTGTGTCACCGGCCCTCGGGGATTTCTCGGTTATAAAAAATGAAAGGTGGAAATTGACTTTCGTGCAAGTGTTCAATCGACTTACAATGCAATACTTTACTCTAAGCTAAGCGGGTACACATAACAGAAATCTTGACCGTAACTGTATAAAAGGGCAGCCCGGTGCACTAAAGCTACCGCTATGCGCGGTGTCCGGGGAAGGGCCCCACCGCAAGGGTGTATCGTACGCAGCCTTACCTTGCATTTCTTACAATGCAGCCTTACCGTAACTGTATATGGATATAAAATTAATATGGATGTGTAATTGCTATAATTGTGACAAATAATGTTGTGATATAGAGTGATTGCGTTTATCATTATTAACAATAGTATTATTTTTGTAATGAAAATGTCAAAACTAGTTAATTATTGTTGTTACATAAGAAGTGCTTTATGATCTAGAGAACAAGGATGTAGCGGCAAACCTTAAATGAATATATAGGCATTTTGGGATTTTGCTAACTTCTTCAGGTGAGTTTCCAGGAGTGATTTCGTGGAAAAACTTCTTCCGAAACGAGAAAAGTGCAAGAGGATCACTTATCGTTTTAATCAAATGTAAAAAGATTTTATAACAAAGTTATTTTGTACTCTCTTGCTGTTTCCATAATAATCAAATGCATGCATCCATGGAGTATGCTAGAGATGAAAGAAACACGTGGGCTTATTGGCAAGCTTATTCAAGTTTTTGTCTGCTGTCATTCATGTGCATTTCCCTTTTAACGATTTCCTGATTATGTTATATCTATTGATAACTCAACGCTAGCTGATTTTTGTATGAAATGGGAGCAAATCTTTATACTACATGCACCTTTTGTCATCCTTGCTTAACTTTGATTCATATAATGCAGTGTTTGGATAAGCCAGGTATAAGCTTCTGCACGAGGACCACTTATGAGGATAATGCTATTACAAATGCTGTCGAGATATATGATAGCTTGAGGTAGTATGAAAATAATCACAGTTGTTGGACTAGTTCGGACTAGTTCGAAATTCAACAGATTAATCGTCTCAATTGTTTTGCAGCGGTGGGCTTCATTTTATGGCTGCCAATAATGATTGCGGTGTGAGAGAATATGACATGGAGAAATTTCAGCTTATGAACTACTTCCGGTTCCCTTGGCCTGTGAACGTCAGTTTCTTATCTACCTTTTACTGCTCTTTTTACCATTTATTTCTTGTGGCGGGGAAGGTAGAGCGTTGTAATTGACATCCCATCTATGTTGCTTGGACTCTCCATAATGTTGCCGCACCTGTGTAGGATTCTCCAAAAATGTATTGCTTTTGGAGTATCCGACATGCACCTGTTAACATTTTTACAGAATTCGAGCGACATAGCATACCATCATAGTCTAGGTGAACACTCTTTTTTTTTAAAATTACGGAAAAAGGTCAAAAATGCCCTTTATGCGAAATTGGACAAAGATGCCCTCCGTTAATAGTTTGGTCCAAAAATGTCCCTACTGTTAGTAGTTTGAACCTTTCATGCATTCATAATTTCATTGGTTAATTATGCAGCATACTTCAATGAGCCCAGATAGCAAGATTCTTACTGTTGTTGGAGATGATCTCACTGGCTTACTTGTTGATTCCTGCAACGGAAAGGTATTAAATCGTTACCTTCAAATCAGATGAGATAAAAAGTTCTTCATCGTTTGCTTACCTTGTATCAAAAGCGGAGTCTGAATTATGTTGGTCATTTCCTTACTGCATTTATAGTGAGGTGATTATTTGGCAAGAATCTATGAACCAATTGTAAGGAATTTCACTTCTATTTGTTTCTTACTTTGTTCTATGCACGTCCGTAATGAGTTGATAAACATTTGTTAGCTGATTCTAATTACAGAATGATTTCATATTCCTCCACTGTACTATAGGTTCCGAAGGGTGTAAGTCTAGGTTCTTATTCATTGACATAATACATAAATAAACACTTAAAAAGTTGGTCTTAGCTGGCCACGTAAAACACTCCGACTTTGAGATTGTACATCTAGACACCTCAACTCGTTTCTCTATGTCGGATGAACCCTCCACTTACAAAATGATCATCTAGACACCTCCAAAAATTTTGTGCCACGTGAGCATCGGGTGTCCACAAAACACAGTAGGGACTAGCTGGAATGTTTAGTTGCTAGTTGAGTCCAAGTTGACGTGTCTAGACGTGTACTCTCAAAGTTGGAATGTTCACTTGTGAGCTGAGTCGAAGTATTATGCCTCATTTATTTCACAGAAGTCCCTTGGTATTTTTGGGTTTTCATGCCGAGTCCTCCATTTTGTGACCCTATAAATCTGTTCTAATTGAAGTTCTTTACTGTATCAGACGGTTGGCTCGATTATTGGTCATCTAGACTACTCTTTTGCGTCTGCATGGCACCCTGATGGCCGTACCTTTGCGACTGGGAATCAAGATAAAACCTGCCGAATTTGGGACATGAGAAACCTGTCATCACCTACGGCAGTGCTGAAGGGAAACATGGGCGCTGTCCGATCCATTCGCTACTCAGCAGATGGGCGGTTCTTGGTAGTGGCTGAACCCGCAGATTTTGTCCACATTTACAACGCTGAAGGAGAGTACAAGAAGCGTCAAGAAATCGACATGTTTGGTGAGATATCCGGGGTATCTCTTAGTCCAGATGATGAGTCTCTTTATATCGGAATCTGGGATCGAACATATGCAAGCTTGCTGCAATACAACAGAAGGCATTCTTCCAAGTATGTTGATTTGTTCACATAATACCCTCCTCTACTGATGGTTTTTTCTCCACCGCGCGCCGATGCACCGAGGGATTTAGGTTTCCTCATAGTTGTGATGAAATGATGAATTCTGGTTTTTGTTCATGTTGAACTCTAGGAACTTGGCTCAGTTTTTTGGTCCTAGTATACCATGTACAGTGTCCTCAAGTATACAGAACCTTATTTCTCTATAAACAGCCATTCGCTATTACGACATTTCACTTTTGGAATCGATTTTTCATGTTACGTTACTCCTATATTATATGTTCTCTATAACAATATTATAGCGCAGCCCAAAAAAAAGGTATCCGGGCAAGCGACCGCGTTATAGAGAGATTTGATTGTACAATCTTTCTGCCTGATTTGTGCTTTCAAATGAAAGTAACTTGATGATAGTGATCGATGCGCAAAAAGTAACGTGTATGCAGATCTTATCCTACTTCCGGTTGTGTATGCAGATCTTATCCTACTTCCCAGTTGTGTATGGATCTTATCCTACTTCCGGTCTGGTTGTGTATGCAGATCTTATCCTACTTTTCGGTTGTGTATGCAGATCTTATCCTACTTTCGGTTGTTCAAAAAAAGACTAGTCTAATCGAATTACAAAAAGCAACTAATAGTAGCAGAAATCTAAGAATAAGAAACTACAAGTACCAGTATAGAAGGCTAAGTGAGACAACGCGCAACAACCTACTAACTATAACCTTTTATCCTAATCCATATTATAAAACATAAGTCAAATCAAATCAGTTAAGTTGTTTTTTCATATATACAACTATCATCAATTTTATGAGTTTTTAAATTATTATTTTCTTTGTCCAATGATACTTGTCCATTATACTAAAAAGGCATAAATAAATGTTATGTTATGTTACTGAAATAAATATATGTCCATTATACAAAAAATAACATAACATGAGTTTTTTCATGTTATGTTACTCTTATGTTGTATGTTTTCTATAACAATATTATAGAGGCTAGCGCAACCCAAAAAAAAGTATCGGGGCAAGCGACGACGTTATAGAGAGATTTGATTAAACAATCTTTCTGCTTGATGTGTGCTTTCAAATGAAAATGACATGATGACTTCTCTTCATGAAAGATTATTGGTAGTGATGAGCAGAAGGTAGTGTGTATGCTGATCTTATCCTATTTTGAGAAGTAGCGAAGTTCTATCCTGGAGGTCTATCAAAAACCGTGATCTTACCTTTTTTTTTTTTGTTTTGTTTTTTGAATGAAAGAAAATAAATCGATACTACTCGAAAACTAGTAGCAATATATTGATTTAGGGATACAAACATTAATAACCATCTTTATAGTAATAAACTCTTTGTAAAATTACCAATCTACTATTAATAATTTTAGAGATTTTGACACTTTAATAAGCTATTTATGACAAAGAATATTGTATTACTATATATTTCAATTATTAAATCTAAAATAAACAATTTTGTTGACGTATTTTTTATAACACTAAAAAAAATAGACTTCGTAAATTTCATATTTTAAATATTTAAGGAAGAGTTTTATGTGTATTAGGATTTCTAAAACAACATGAACTCTTGTGATATAAAACTCATATTATACTTCTTTGTTTAATTATGATTTTTTAATAATCATATTATTGAAGAAGAAATAAGAATTAAAAAAAAAAGCATGGCTGCTATTGTTTCAGGTAACTTTTTCTTTTTCTTGTAGTTTTTAATATCACGTTCTAAGTTTCAAGCGCAATTAATTACATTACACTTTAATGTCAAACGAGTTAGGGTTAAGTATATGAATCCTTATGGGTTAGAGTTAAGTATATGAATCCTTACAAGTTAGGGTTAAGTAAATGAATTCTTACGAGTTGGGGTAAGTATATGAATTCTTACGAGTTAGGGGTTAACTATATGAATTCTTACGAGTTGGGGGTTAAGTATATGAATTCTTACGAGTTGGGGGTTAAGTATATTAATTCTTACGAGTTAGGGTTAAGTATATGAATTCTTACGAGTTGGGGGTTAAGTATATGAATTCTTACGATTTAGGGTTAACTATATGAATTTTTACGAGTTAGGGTTAAGTATATGAATTCTTATGAGTTAGGGTTATGTATATGAATTCTTACGAGTTAGGGTTAAGTATATGAATTCTTACGAGTTAGGGTTAACTATATGAATTCTTACGATTTAGGGTTAACTATATGAATCCTTTTTGGGTGCATTGTTCATGATCGTTTGTTCACCTTTTTTGTATTTTTGAATTCTCTTGTATTCTTCGTATGTTTATCTTTTTTATATATATATATATTTTTGGATTCCCTTGATGAAAATCCAGCCCTAGTCGGCCACCGATTGTTCATTGGAATAGATTGATAAATTAACAAATGCTTAATAAGGTATTATATTGCAAAAAAAAATCCTTTTTTAACATGGTAAAATTGATAACGTTGGAACGTGATAGATAAAGTCGACTGTTTATCTATATAGTAGAAGTTGAATTCTCTTGATTTCTCTACGTACTCATTTTTTTAAATATTTTTGGATTTTCTCGATGAAAATCTTGGGTTCATCATAATGTTGGAATGCGGTAGACTAGGTCACAATCGTCTATGTATATAGTTGAGGTTGAATTTTCCCGACTTCTTTGCTTACTCACTTTGTTTTATAATTTTAAAATCTAAATTCCCTTAGTAAAAATAATCTGTCGTAGTCTTGTTCATCAGAATTGATTGATAAATTAGTGGATGTTTTAATAAGAAACAATATAACGAAAATCATTTTTTCTGTGGTGTTTAAGGAAATAATAATAATAATAATAATAATAATAATAATAATAATAATAATAATAATAATAATAATAATAATAATAATAATAATAATAATAATCTTGGAAAGTACTGTGCGATTAATAAGAAATCTTCTCTTTGTTGTTTTGGGTATTTTTTTTTTTTTTGAATTTTGAATTTTGAATTTTGTTTCCTATTCAATGATGACTGGGATTAGGGTAGAACGCTAGTATAACATTATCTAGTTTTTCTTCTCATTATTATTACTATTACTCTTCTATTATCTTATCCTTCTATTGTTATTGTTATTAACATTTGTTAGAGTTTGCGATCCGAAATTTATTGATTAGGTCCAAAAAGAATGTGGTGCGACCCCAGTGGCGGAGCCAGACTTTTGGTTAAGGGTATTCATATTTTCCCTTGGGCAAAGAACTATTTAAAAAACAAAGAAAATAAAGCACTGCTGAACCTGCCAAGATTCGAACCCCGGTTGTTGATGCAAAAATGCACACTCTTGACCACTGGACTATGCTTCTCTAACTTGTCAAGAGTGTGCAACAACATGTATATAACCATAAATATCTATATTTAATCTATATACTCGAAAAAAAATTCCGACGAAGGGTGTTCATCTGACCACCCTTCGTTGGCTGTGGCTCCGCCACTGTGCGACCCATGTTGGTAAAATTTATTATGCGATTTAGAGGGTTGGTTTTCTCACGGTTTTGATGTATTATTGACACTTTGGCTCCTCCTTGTATTTCTCTCCGATATAGTGAATTTCTCCTCCTCTGTCCGTGCTTTTCCGCATTAAGAATTTTCACGTAAATCTGTGTGTTCATCTTGTTTTTCTTTTGCTTATCATATTGCTTATTCTTCTTTGATTTCATAACAACATTATAAACTTTGAAAATGTCTGTTTAATTTGTGTTCATGTTACAATTTGTTGGTGGTAAATGATTAATGTCATGCCAATTTGTTTTCTTTTTGGATGTTGAATAACCATAACATAAGATTTAAAATGTTAAAAGGCATAATATATTGATAGACATCTTGATTAATTTGGTCTTAACTCACAACTACTTGACACCCCAACTTTGAGAATGCATATGTAGACACCTCAACTCGTCTTCATTGTGTCTTGTGAGTATTTGATGCTTACGTGGCCCATAAACTTTGGACGTATTATATGATCATTTTGTTAATTAGAGTGTTTGATTGACATGGTGAAGACGAGTTGAGGAGTGCCTAATTAATTATTTTACAAGTTGAAGTGTTCCTCTGACAATATATATATATATATATATATATATATATATATATATATATATATATATATATATATATATATATATATATATATATATATATACATATATGTTGTTTATGTAATTTTGATCTAAGTTGCGCGGGCTCTTCATTTTTTATGCCGCACTTATGTCGGATTCTTCAAAAATACATTAATTTTGGCGAATCCGACACTCTCCCATTGACATTTTTGATGAGTCCGAGCAACATAGATTTTGGTTGCATTATCTGTTATTTTAGTATTTTATTATCTTCTTCTTGTTTACATTTGTTGCTACTGTCTCTTTTTCACTATTTAATCAACCAATGATCTTTCCGAAACAACCTCTCTACCTTCTCAATAGTGTTGGAGCCAGGATTTTTACTGAGGGGGTTCAGAAGTATATATACAAACTAGTCGAAGAGGGTTCAACATTTACTATATATGCATAAAAAATACTTTTAACTATGTAAAAATAGTATAAAAACAATATAAGGGTAAGGTCTGCGTACACTATACCCTCCCTAACTCGGGAATAATTGGCAAAGAAGAACTTTTGTAAAACTATTTTGCCAAATACCCACTTAATTTCTTTTTGATTTATTTTTTAGCTTTAGGGTGTAAAAAGTGAAAAAAGTGGGGCCCATACGTGGGCTAAGGGACCAATTCATCATTTATACAACTTTACAAATTTAATATAATACACCTAACCCCCTCCACTTATTCCAATATCCAAAAAAAAAAAATCCGTCTCTCTCTCTTCTTCAATTCCCAACTCCCGCTTTCAAACAACTTCTCCCAAAAATGCCATTTTCGTACGTTCTTCGTCTGCAACTACTAAGAGGGCGTTGTTGCTTCACAAGGTTAGTTAAAATCGAGTTTTGATCATTTCTAGATCCATTTAAATGATTTTTTGTAACACCCCGTATTCAAGTACGTGTATTGGCGTATTCAAGTACGTGTATTGGTCTTATTTATATGGAATTAATTTTTATTTTATTTTATTTATACCAGAATTTGCCCGTCGATGGTTCCATACGAAGGTTATTGAATAAGCTTTCCAACGATATAAAGATTTCCAAAAACAGATCGGTTTCGGATATAATCGAGCACGTTCGAAACTATAAAACGGTGGCCGGAATATTGGGAATAGTAAATGTGCAGGAAAATTTCCTGCACACAAACTACTGAGGCCAGCCAATTTTTTGAGTCAACTTTGAATGATCATAACTCCCTTAATATAATGAACTGGGAGAGTCGCGACCTATCAAAAGAAATATCTTTGAGTCTTCTTTCCAATGCAATTGGTTTCATCCAAATCCAACGTCTGAGTAAGGAGTTATACTCGTTTTACTTCAGCCTCTCAAAACAGATTTTTAGGGTCAACTTCAAACGATCATAACTCCTTGTACAGGACGAACTGGGTGGCCTACTTTATATGAAATGAAATACCTTTGAATTATCTTTCCAACGATATCAATTTCACCCAAATCTGATATCGGAGCAAAGAGTTATGGTCGATCTACTTTAACTTATCAAAACAGTCCACCAAAGGACAGATTTGACATTATTTAAATTTTAAAGGCACTTTGGTCATTTCCTATGATATTATGGACGGGAATATGTCTATATATACATGTATATGAGTTCAAAAACTCATCTTCATCATCAATCATTGAGAAAGAACAAACCCTAGCCAAATTTGACCTTTAAATTACTTTTGATTCAACCGTGGAAATTCCAAAGTAATCCGATAACTGCGTTTGTCATCTCGAGAGCTTCGAATGGCACCTATTATTTGTGCAAATAGGATTGCATAATCAAGAGGTGAATTCTAAGGTATGAATATTGTTTGCCTTTGTTCTCTTCCATATGTATATGTGTGATAGAGGATTATATGTATTGGTTGTTATTGAAAGGTGATGGAAATAGGGTTATGGACTATTTTGCATGGTTTGGTTGTATTGAATTGTGAAAGGTGGATATGTTAATTGGGTCATGGAAGGTGGATATGGTAATTGAGTTATGGAAGGTGGATATGGTGATATACTATTGAATTGATGATTATTTATATCTATGACTCAATTTGGTTTAATGGATTGGTTGGAAGGATAAATGAATCCAAACTTGATATTGGAGGATGTTGTATGAATATGCATGGCATGTGAATGTAATTGGAGTATAAGAAGGTTAAAGTGACACCCTTTATGGTGTAATTAAGGCTTACTACTTAACCACTAGTTTGGTGAATTCAAATAATTGAATTGTGACGTTTGGTCACTAATACTAGATTGCTATATATGTTCATTGTAGATAAGTAATCCGAAAAGACGAGAATTCCATTTGGGACTAGTATTGAAGGTT
Source organism: Capsicum baccatum var. pendulum (assembly GCA_030864225.1). Lineage (NCBI taxonomy): Eukaryota > Viridiplantae > Streptophyta > Magnoliopsida > Solanales > Solanaceae > Capsicum > Capsicum baccatum. Next base: position 10,008,250 of record CM061561.1, on the reverse strand, counting down.
AACATTCAGGTATGTAAAGCATACTCTATACCATATCTTTGGCATGAAAGTGAACAATTGTTCTATTAAGAAAGTTTCTAAAGTTATTCAATAACATGTGATCCATAATGATTTTGTATGATGTCCTACGTTACCAATGAACTTGTTTCCACCCTACAAGATGTTAAGACATTCCAATACTTACTTGTTTTCCAAATCTTACATGTTTATTGCACTAATGAATGTCAGAAGGTATCCGGTTACTCAAATAAGATCCATGTGCTATTAATGACTCCAAAACGTTTCATTGATATACCAATAAGTTTCTACTTCATTGTTATGGCATTGATGACTCCAAAACACTTTATTGATGTGCCAATGAGTTCTTACTTCATTGTTATTGCATTGATGGTCTATTTATATGTCTCTTATTGATGTATCATTGTTTCAAAGTATCAAAAATGTGGTGGCGACCGAAATAACAATCTCAAAGATTAATTGAACTAAGTGATGGAAGTTCTCTCTTATCGGGTGGTATCCCAGGGGCATAAGCCTATCATGGGTCGATCCCTAGTTATGTGTTTATGGGTGGTATCCCAGGGGCATAAGCCTAGCATGGGTCGATCCCAGTTGATATGTACTGGAGGCAGCCTAATGGTCAAAGTACAGTACAGTAATGATTACAAAGATGATAAGAACGAAGGTAAAGTGATTGAATAAATACAATGTACAGGTTGTCACAAGTTCTAGTAAGTGTGGTCCACTCCTATTACGATTTATTCACTTGTTTCTGATTTCTACATCATATGTGATTATCTACATCTTTACATACTCAGTACATATTTCGTACTGACGTCCCCCACGGGGGACTTGCATTTCATGCTGCAGGCACAGGTACCTCAGCTCATACACCGCATAAGTAGGAGCCAGGATACCCAGCTGCTTTTGGTGAGCTCCAGTTTGCTTCGGGGCTTTCCGTGTCATATCCAGTCACTTTTGGTATTGTATAGAAGTTAGTTATATGGAGGGGTGTGTCCCGACCTTAGTTAAACTCTGTGTATTGTCTAGAGGCTTTGTAGACCTAATGTACAGTTAAGGTGGTGTTTTGTTAATAGACGTGATGGCTCCAACGACCAAGTATTGTATATACATATATATGTGTGCTCGAGCTTATACAGGTGATTATTTCCTTTTATATGCGACATGATGCTGTCCGAATTTCGGGTTGTCATAGAGGTATGCATGGGAAGTATAAGGTTATGAGATGGTTCTCCTGGACCTCCTCGATTACGGGTGCCAGTCCGCCCCAATAGGATTTGAGGCGTGACAAAAGTGGTATCAGAGAAGTTCGTCCTAGTGAGTATACAAAGCCGTGTCTGTGTAGAGTCTTGTTTATCGGTGTGTTGTGCACTGCATCTATAAACAGGAGGCTATGGACATTTAGGAATTGTTTCTTTTCTTCATGTCTTAGATCGTGCGATAGAGCCTATATTGTATATGAAGTCATAGTTGACCACTGAATCCGTTTGTTTCTCTTATTATAGTAATGATGCCGGTTACCAAAAGCAAGAATACCGGTAAGCAAGTAGATGTGGCTGCCAGAGAGAGGACTAGTAAGTCACCCACTATACCAGCTAATCAAAGTGAGGCTCCAGCTGAGCATGCATCAGAAACTTTCTCCAGTCCGGAAGAAATAAGAGGGAGGAGAACTATATCCCCAGAGCCACCTATTAATGCTGTTGATCAAGATCTTAGAAATGCAGTGCAACTTTTGACTCGTATAGTTGCTGGGCAAGCTCAAGGGAAAGCCATTCCTACCACGGGTCCTAGTGGTACAGATAGGGAGGCTAGCCTTCGAACACAGGATTTTCTTAAGATGGATCCTCCCACTTTTACTGGATCAGATCTTAACGAGGACCCACATGACTTTATTGATCAAATTCAAAGGGCCTTAGATGTTATGCATGTAACGGGTAGAGAGACAGTGGAGTTAGCGGCGTATAGATTTAAAGGGGAGGTTATATATTGGTATGAGGACTGGAAACGATCTAGGGGTATTGATGCACCCCCATCTACTTGGAAAGAGTTCAAAGAGGCATTTCTTGATCATTATCTTCCATTCGAGATTCGTCAGACCCGTGCAGATCAATTTTTAAATCTTTGTCAGGAGAATATGAGCGTGAGGGAGTACAGTCTCCGATTTAATTCCTTGTCGAGATATGCTCCTAATATTGTAGCTACTATGGATGACAGAGTTCATCAATATGTGGATAGGCTAGATCCATATCTGGTTAGAGATTGTACTATTGCCGCTTTGAACAAAGATATGGACATAGCGAGGATCCAAGCTTTTGCACAGAAAATGGAAGATCAGAGGCAGAGGAGAAGAACATAGGAATTAGAAAGAGGATATTCCAAGAGGTCCAGATCTACAGGGCAGTTCATGGCATCCCAAAGAGGGTTCAGACCATAGTTTTCTGCTAGACCACCTAGGCCATTATCTTCTTATTCTGCAGCTAGTGCCCCACCACAGTTCTAAGGTTCCAGAGAAAATCAATTTAGGCATAGAAATGAGAGTCAGAGTTTGCGGACAATGGGATACCAAGGGCAAGGTAATATGAGCCAATCGAGACCTCCTCGAGAGCCATGCAATAAATGTGGAAGGTATCATTTGGGCGCATGTCGGCTGGGGACCAATGTTTGCTTTTGGTGCGGTATGTCGGGGCATATGATGAGAGAATGCCCACGAAGGGGCATAGGGGGTATGGCACGACCTACGAGGTCATTTATTGCATCATCATCATCGATGCCTTATTCAGGAAGGGGTGCACAACCAATGGGTCGTGTTAGAGGTGATAAAGGAGCCACGAGTTCTACCGGGGCTCAAAATCGTACGTATGCTCTAGCGGATCGACAGAATTTAGAGGCTTCCCCAGATGTGGTTATGGGTACGTTGTCTATCTTTTCATTCGATTTATATGCCTTAATTGATCCCGGTTCTACATTATCTTATGTTACTCCATTGGTTGCTGGAAAGTTTGAAAGAATACCCGAACTGTTAGTTAATCCATTTAAAGTGTCCACACCGGTTGGGGAATCTATTATAGCTAGAAGGGTTTACCGAAACTGCATAGTAACTGTTTATGGTCGTGATACGATGGTTGATCTTGTGGAGTTAGAAATGGTAGATTTTGATGTTATAATGGGTATGGACTGGTTAGCGTCTTGTTATGCCACAATTGATTGCTGCACGAAGAAGGTATATTTCCATTTTCCAAATGAATCAGTCCTTGAATGGAAAGGTGAAATTAGCTGAGGACGAAACAACTACTGAAGTTGAAGAAGAAACAGCTGCTGCAGGTGAAGTAAGAAAAGAAGGTGTGGAATAAAAGAAAACTGAAGAAGCAGCAGCTGATGCACTTGCTGAAAAAGAAGGAGAAGAAGGTGAGAATGAAGAAGCAGCTGCAATTGTTGATAAAAAAGAAGTTGAAGTTGTCCAAGCAGATGTAGTCATGGACATTGTTGATGAAATCAACTGTAACACTTGTGTTGATGAGGAACTTAGGAAAAGAGACATTTAAATGCTAAGATGTTTAATTTGTTGTTAAATGATGAGTTGTTAGGCTATGACAATTTTTTTTTTATTTCACAAATATGAATTTTGAAGGATCTGGTGGTAGGATATGACAATTATTCTTTTATTTTATGAAACTTGTTATGATTCTGAGCTGAACTGTTTCTATCAAACTGATTTGTGGCATGAAATTTGAATATGCAGGGTGTGGTCATAATTGGTACATTGTATGCTTGATATTATAGAATGCATACTTAATATTTCATATACTGTATGCATAGTCTATCATTACCATGCTGGTCGAATTTAAGTTGAGTGTTGTTTAATCGACTATGGTTCTATCAAAAATAATATTTAATATTATACAAAAGTAGAACTATTATTATTTATTCAATATCACTACATCCATGTTACACTTTTTCAAATAACTAATGCTAGCATTATAGCACATTACATCATTTTTAGGACATTCTCTCTTTCTTCGGCCGAAGTCAATTTTTGTTTTAGTTGATCTCTCTCTATTTGGGTGTAATGTAGCAATAGTTTAAAATAATCCCTCTCTTCTTCGGCTTCTTTGAACAAAGTCATGAGAAAATCTTTATTTTCTTCGCATTGTTGGAGCCTTTGTAGTAGATTAAATTTTGCCAAGCCTTGAAAATTTGATGGCTCGAGTCTCGGAATAAACGTTGATGGACTGGATGGAGGTGATAGCTCATCAAGCCATTTGAAAAACGAGCATGCGCCATTATCCTAGGAAAAAAAATAATTACATAACCATTAACTTAACTTTTTAAAAAAAAACACGCACACCTCACCTTTGAAATTGCACAATTATAAAATTTGCGACCTGAATTTGAATCCGTGCGTGACGTCCTCAAGACAGTCGCATTCCCACAATGACAAATTAGAGTATTTTTATAATTGGATGGTTGAGATGCTTGCAACATTGTAGAATTTTTAAAAACAAAATAAAGTTGATGAAATAAAATAAGGAGGGATGTACACCTTATGTATGAAGTAAAAACAAAGTGTTCACACTAATGGCTTACAAAAGTAGCCGTTTTTTATCGTTGGAAAAATAATTTTTCTCTTTTGAACTGGTGGTGACACTAAATAGGCTGTCGTAGATCATGACCTATGTCAGCCATCGATTTGTATGGTTTACCATAGACTTACACCTTTATTAGTGCATCGACTGATATCCTGATTATGCATAGACTACCGTGATCTATGTACATATCTATAGACCATCACGTGAAGGTAGTTAAAAAATGAATAATTAAATTAATTTTTTTTTAAATAGATAATAGTAACATGTTTTGGGGCTGGTGAAAGAAAATAATTAAATATAATATGATTTAAATGGATAATCACATGTTTTGGGGCCGGTGGAAGAAAACAATTACATTAAAAATGATTTAAATAGATGATCTTGGACTGGTGATGACATTTAATAGACCATCGTAGATCATGAACTATGTCATCCATCGATCAGTATAGTCTATCGTAGACTTACACGTTTATTATCGCATCAATTGATATCATGATTAGGCGTAGACCACGATGATCTATGTACAAGGTTATAGACCATCACTTGGATTTAGTTAAAAAATAATTAAATAAATTATAAATAAATATGGTGTAGATTTCTACACATGTGAAGGAGTGTAAACAAGTCACACAATCATATTAGAACATAGACAAATTAGGGAGGGTGAATTAAAAAGTATGTGGATGGGTAGTGGTTGAATGCTCAATATCGTAAGAGTAATGTTTAAACAAAGCATAAGTATGTATATAGGATATGTATTGTATTTGATGCCTACACATTCCACATATTTCTTTTATCACCACCCCTAAATCAAAAGACTGTGTGCAATTGATAGTGGTAAAACATTTATCATCCTCAATACATACTTGTGCTTTGAGAAACATTACTGTTACGATATTGAGCATTCAACCACTGTCCATCCACACACTTCTTAATTCACCCTCCCTAATTTGTCTAAGCTCTAATATGATTATGTGACTTGTTTACACTCCTTAACATGTGTAGAAATCCACACCACATTTATTTATAATTTATTTAATCATTTTTTAACTACATCCAAGTGATGGTCTATAACTGTGTACATAGATTACCATGGTCTACGCATAATAATGATATCAGTCGATGCGATAATAAACGTGAAAGTATATGATATACCAGACTGATCGATGGAGGACATAGTGCATGATATACGGCGGTCTATTAAGTGTCACCACCAGTCCAACATCATCTATTTAAATCCTTTTTAATTAAATTATTTTCTTCCACCAGCCACAAAACATGTGATTATCTATTTAAATCATATTATATTTAATTATTTTCTTCCACCAGCCCAAAATACATGTTACTATTATTTATTTATTTATTTTTAATTTAATAATTGTCTTTCATAATTTCCAAAACTTGTGATTATCTATTTAAATCATTTTTAATTTAATTATTTTCTTCCACCAGCCACATAATATGTGATAATCTGTTTAAATCTTTTAAAATTAAATTATTTTTTGAAAATATGTTATTATTTGTTTTAATTTACCCGATGATCCATCGATTCATGTAGTCTACGATCGACTAATATGTACAGTCGACAAAATACTTTGTATAAAATCTAAACATTAGATTTTACTCTTCAGGAAATTAGTCAAGCCACAATACTGTAACTTGAAAAGGCAGACATATTTGATTCGAGTTTTCAAACAAGGGATCAAAACAAAGATGGCAAACACACAATGTTAAAGAAAATTGAAACATAGTTGTATTAAAATTGTTCATTGCATTACATAATAAAATTTACATCAAAAAGGGGAAAAATGGATGAAGCTTTCTTCTAACAAGATCCTACAAAGAAAGCTTTTTCAGCAATGAACAAATAAAAAAAACTTAAAAACATATACTAAAATAAAACATTTAAACTAAATTATGGGGATGGGGAGGGGGGTGATGTAGTCAGGGCCTTCCATTCCGAGCCTTTCCAGAATTGCCCTCAAGAAACGAGCAATTCGACGGAGGTCCCGCTCCAGGTAGATGCGGTCTTGACCCATCCCATAGAAAAGACGGTCCAAATCATTCCTTAGGAGGAGGAGGTCGTAGTGTCTCGGAGGAACACGTCTGATGGGGCGCAGGGGTATCCTTCTTGGAGGCACTTTTTTTGATTTGGGTGAAGAAGAAGAAGAACAAGAAGAGACGATTTCTGATATTTTCAATTTAGGGAAAGCTGAAGGGTTGCATAGAAAGAGGGCCTGCACTTATAGACCTGTAGATTGCGTCCGTTCATATATTCACCCAATGGTAGGTCGACTTGTCTGACAAGAAAAAATGTTTCGTATGCGTATACCAATTTTTTTTCCTCGTGAAGAGACGTTTTATGCAGCTTTTTAATAAATGGGAACGGGAAACAAAGAAAATAATGATTCATTACATCAATTGGAGAGATAATCCGGGAAAATGACCAACATAATGTGTTAGATCAGCAATAATATAATCAATACATAATATCTTATAGACCATATATTAGATATACCGTAGACTATAGATAGTCTATCGTAGACAAAGCTTTAGGTCGATAATAACTGAACGTTAAAATCTACAGAAATGCACATTCATCCCCCAAAACAGTAGCTTTACAACTGAAGCTAAAAAAAAGCCTATTTATGATTTGATGCCCATTCTATACGTGGTTCTTTTGTGTCCGAATTTCTTGCATATTGAACATCTATTCCTCCTTTTGGACTTAAATGTCTCACCGACGCCCTTAGTGCGTTTGAATTTCTTCCTTCCGAGTTTAGGATCGTACGGGGGTGGAGAAATTTTGGTGTCTACCAATTCTTGTGGCACAGTCCATTCAGCCTCCGGAGGGACCACATTAATTGCTTTCGAGTATGCGAGGAGGTAACTTTCAGCTTTATAAATTGGCGAAGAGTAGTCGTAGATGGAGTTACCATAATATTTTCCATCGCCGTACTTTTCTAGCAAAGCTACCATCGCGTGTTCGCACGGCATTTTCACCAAGTTAAATTTTTGACAAGAACAACTCCTCTCTAAGATATTAACCTTGGCAGCAACACCGTTGTCAAACACCGTATACTTGTTGAGAACCCCGTTTGGATTACCCACATACAAGGAATCGCTCGCACTCTTATTATCCCTTAGGATCCTTTTCGCAGAAGGCACAAATATGTTCTCTTTACCACCGACAAATGCATGCCGCTCCCTAAACTTTTTACCAAATTTTTTATCTATTGAATTGAATATGTACGACACGGGGTACTCCCGTTCATCCATCAAAATCGAGTTGAGCGACTCGGCGATGTTTGTGGTCATCACGTCATACCTATTGTCCGAAAAGTGTGCTCTACTCTATTTTTCAAAACCAAGCACATTTTCAAGGACATGAGCTGCCTCGGGGCATTTACTCTTCAATTCCATAAAATTATCGCTAAACTCATCAAAGGAATAAGCTTTTGCCGCGATGTAGAATAGATAAAGATGTTCTCTGCAGTGTTGATTTACGCAAAGATTTTCAGCGAGGTGCCTCATGCAAAGTCCGTGATATGCACGACTGTATACATGGGAGAAAGCATTGGCGATGCTAATGTGCCTGTCGGAGATGACGCATAGATCTGGTTCATAATCTATGATAAACTTTAGCTTCTGGAAGAAGAAGGTCCAAGAAGCATCGTTTTCTTTATTGACGACACAAAAGACAATCGGAAATATATAATTTTTGGTGTCCTGTGCAATGGCGCTTAACAGAACGCCCCCGTACTTGCCATACAAATGTGTGCCATCAACGGTAATTACCTTTCTTATGTGGGCATATCCTCATATGCAAGCTCCGAATGCTAAGAAGTAGTAAACGAATGATCCATCCATCCGGTTACCATGATAGAGTAAGAAGACCCGGGATTCAATAACTCCACCATATGGGAAAAAGCCGGCAAGTAAGCATATCCGTGCTCCGGTGTCCCACGAATGATGTTCTTCGCAATTACACTTCTTTTCCAACACATCCAATAGCTTACGTTGTAACACAACTCCTTAAATACAATTCTTTGAATTTCTCTTATGCTTGGACCCTTACCATCCCAAAAATGATTTACGTATACTGACGCAATCAATTCAGATGAGAATTTTTTGTGCCTATGGGTGGCGTTTTCAATGCCGCACGTGTGCATCCCGACATACTTGTATATGCAAAATCTGTCCGAGGTGTCGTACTTTTTTGCCCGCAACAGCCAGCCACAACCATAAGATAAGCATTGCGCCTTCATCAATTTAGTGCAACTCTTTTCCATATAATAATCAAAAGACTGCCTCACCGCTGCTGCGTCTAGTTGCATTTTCAGTTCTTTTTTTATCGGCGAATGTTTGACCACAACAGAAATTGGTTCTGTCGGTGAAGGAGTGTCCTGCTTATGATTCTGTTTCACGGTCTTCTTCATCATCTTGTGAGTCCAATGAAAAGTCTTCCATATGCATAGAATAATCTTCCATAGTAATTGTATCATCGACATCATTCTCGTAATCATTCAAATCATCGTCGACTGCCGGGCGCCTCGGTGGGGGTGCTGATGAATTCAGCGGTCCTTCAAAGGACCTCTCAACCATATTTATCCTCAAAATTGGCCTAAAGTCATCTGCATCAGCATCCATTATGTACGTCAACACACGTACATCGCTATTTATGTTCGTAGTATTCACCTTTTCCCTCGAATGCATTACATAACTAATCACCACGTCGCTTGACACGTAATCTAGATCCCCGCTCTGCATTATGCTTGCAACAAATTCGTCGTACGAACTGTTGCGGCGAACAAGAATGGGAATTGTCACCTTGGTAAATGATCTCTATTTCCAACATTTCGAAGTTCCACCTATTCTCCCATGAAATCACCAGAAACCAGAACAAATTTTGCAATAGACATCCCAGAATTAAGCTTCAATCGATGGTAGATTATGCTTATGGTCTATGTCGTGTTGTATGTACGGTCGATGACTAGCGAGGATGGGTCGATGACTGCGCAGATTTCCGTACAAATACTTGAAATTGCAAATATTGCTTGTAATAAATGATTGTTGGGTTTATGGAATAAAGAAATGAACTTAGAGTCGCCTGAGCTGCTATAATGCACTTTCTAAAATGGTTTTGAGTAATGTGAGTGATTTAAAGCTTTTTAACAATGGTGAAAAGTGTGTTTGAGAAGATAGAAAACAAATGGGGTAACAATGGATGCAATGGACAAGCTTATGATGTTTGTGGACTAATTTACAGCTGATCGCCGAAAAATAACGTCGGAAAAGTGGCCGGAATCGGAGCTTTTTGGTGGGAAAATAACCACTTTCTATTTTTAGCTTTTGGAATTATTTTTTTTAATATTTTTGAAAACCTAGATATTATTTTTATATATATAGTGGTGGATAATGGAGAGGGTTGAAGTGTATTATTAGAAACTTGTGGGTGAATTTATTAAGTTGGAAGTATTGGGTTAAAGTGAATTATTATAAAGGTTGGGGCTAAAATTGTTAAGTTAGAAAAGTTGGTGGTGAGGTGGAATTAAGTGGGTATTTGGCAAAGGATTTAAAACTTGTGGGTATTTGACAAAATAGTTTGGAAAAAGAGTCTTTTTGGCATAAAGGCCGCCCTAACTCCACTTATTGGAACACTAGGGTGCAATATTTTCTATTTGAGATATGATGACAAGTTATGTTACTCGGACTCTTCAAAAATGTCAACGGACACGTGTCAGGTTCTCTAAGAGTAGTGTATTTTTCGAGAATCTGACACAGCGCGGCATTAGAAGTGAAGAGTCTGAGCAACTTAGATGACTATGTTACTCACTAGTGGTATTTTCTTTGCAGGTGAGAGCAAAACATCTGCTACTACTTTGAAATTCCCATATTTTGATGTTGTATCAGATGAATCAGATCACTGTTACATCAAATCGAACCAATCCAGCAAAGACAAGAAATGCTTCATCGATACGAACACTTCTACTTACAGAACGATAATGAAAGAATGGAAAAACCTCGAAAAATATCTCCCTGAATCCATCTATGTTTGAACTTATAAGTCGCGAATGGATCTTCTTCGTGCTGTGATTGTTGGTGCTTCCGGTACTCCATATCATGACGGACTCTTCTTCTTTGACATTGTTTTCCCTTCAGATTATCCGAACCAACCTCCTAACGTTCTTTATCTTTCGTGTGGATATCATATGAATCCTAATCTTTATACTGATGGATATGTTTACTTGAGCCTCGTTAACACTTGGAGTGGAACTTGGGTGGAAAGATAGAACTCGAAAACTTCTACGATTCTTCAACTACTCATTTCAATCCAGGGACTAGTCCTCAACGCTCAGCCTTACTTCAACGAGCCTGTCCGCAAAAACTACATCAAATACGAGCGTTGGGTGAAGGCATCTTTAGCTTACAACGAGGAAGTGTTCATTTTGACATGTAAAACGATGCTTAGTTACATTCGTACGCCTCCAAAGAACTTTGAGGGATTTGTTTATCAGTATTTTCGCGAGCGTGGTGAGTTCATATTGTCAGCTGTTAATGCATATGGTAATGGAAATGCAACTGCAGGTCACTATCAAGTAAATCACCCACCATCATCTCGTGTTCACAACTTCGCTTAGTTTCAGAAGAATTCGAAGAAGATGCTTGTCGAGTTAGGAAATGCTTTCATGAAGTTGAACAACAGCAGTACTCCAAAGCCGAAAAGCGGATTGCTTCACAAGATAAATATAACAATCTTGATAATAATGTTTTCCTTTCTTGTCAAAAAGTTTGTTGTGAGTACTCAAAAATGAACAATGATAAAATGCAACTTTGTCTGCTCCAACCAATGCTGCTACTAATGTTTGGTTTTGTGATGTTGATGTTACACCATTAAATGCCTCTTAGCTCTCCTATCCTGTAGTGCTCTGAATTCTATTTTACTATTTCTTATTCTTTATTCCTATTAAGCCATCCATCCTGCTTCACATTTCATCACGACTTTGTTACTTATTCTTTATCTTGAGTTGGGGGTCTATCGAAAACAACCTCTCTACTTCTTCGGAGGTAGCGATATGGACTGTGTGTATTTTACCCTCCCCAGACCCTACTGTGTGGGAATACACTGGACTTCTTGTTGTTGTTATGGATGTTACCCATTAAATGTTTGATTCTAGCAACTTATACAATCTTTCTGCTTGATGTGTGCTTTCAAATGAAAGTGAAATGATGATCTTAATTCTCTTCATGAAAGATTATTGGTAGTGATGAGCAAAAAGTAGTGTGTATGATGATCTTATCCTACTTTGAGAAGTAGCGAGGTTCTGTCCTGAGCTGGAGATCTATCGAAAACAGACACTCTACTTCATCTGAGATAGTGGTATGAACTGTGAACACTTTATCCTCTCCAGACTCCATTCTGTGGGAATAAATTGGATATGTTATTGTTTTTGTAGAAGTAAAGAGGTTGTCTCAGATAGATTTTTGATGAAATCGAAGAATAAGAAACTACAAGTACTAGTATGGAAGGATAAGTAGAGATAACGTTTGACAACCTATTAGCTAGGGTTTTGTCCTAATTCATGTTATTCATAGCCTTCTATTCAAGGTCATGTCCTCAATAAGGTGAAGTTGCATCATACGATATCTAATCATCTTTCCCCGATACTTGTTTTGATCTACCTCTACCTTTCTTAAAGCCACCTGTAGTTAACTTTTCACACCTTTGCACAACGATATCCGCATATCACCTCTTCACATACCTGAATCATCTTAGTCTCACTCTCGCATCTTGTCCTCCATTGAGTCCACTCCCATCATATCTCGAATATCTTCACTACTGGTCTAATCTCACCTAGTAAACCTACACATCCATCGCAAAAAATAAGTTTGTTTTCAAAGAAAATATTTTATAAACATAAGTCAAATCAAATCAGTTAAATTGTTTTATCATATATACAACTGTCACACCCCTTTTCAACTCCCAAAAGAATAATTTTAAGTTTCGAAAGGGTTTCTATTATTAAAGTGACAAAAAGATTGAAAATTTATTTCGAAAATGGATTATTTACATTTTTCATTTAGAGTCGCCACTTGACATAAATAGGGTGTGCCAAGTCACCTTTGGAAATCCTTTTCAAAACAGTTTGACTCTAGAAACTGATCCGCGAATAGAGATTCCAGATAACGAATTCTGTTGATCGAGAGGAAGGTGTTAGGCACCCCTCGATCCCGTGGTTCGACCACGGTCGCTTGGTGGAGCGTATCGACTAATTTAATATCATGAACGTATAAACCACACAAAAATACTTAAAACAGTCAATCAAACACCCAAAAACAAAACAAATCCAAATATAGTGTTCAGTCCAATTATACAGTCCAAAAAAAGAAAAAATGCGAAAATATAAATCCTATTCTAAGTTAATCCTAAAACTACGCTCCAATGCCTTACCCGATGCCTCGGGCCTTGATCACGAGCCTCCTTTGCATACATGATACTTCGGGGCATTCCCCGGTGAATAAGTACAATATAATCTCGAGGCATTCGACATTCCCCGGCGAATGAATACATCTTCAAATCTTGCGCGATAAAGTAGAATGAACTATTCACACGCACATTCAAACATTCAACAAAACACCATTCCTCAAATTTGCCTACCCGACTTAGCATTTGCCTACTAGATTCGGTTTATCACAATTCCAACAAATTCAATATAATTGAAGATCCAAAAAATTAACACAAATTCACTTCATCATGTTTAACCCCTCCCAAAATTCCTTTTAACACATGAACTTTAACATGAAAATAGTTATCAAGCCATATCAACATTGATTTCATACCAACAACTAGCTATTCAAATAAACAGCACCAAGTATCAACAAAATTCCCAATCAGTCATCGTCAAATACATAATGATAATAAGAGAGTAGAGTCGAGAATTGGACCTCAAAAGTTTTTGATTAACTTGAAAAGAAAGAAGAGGGCCACTCTGAGAACCTCGACGAACACCGAAAGCTCAACTATGAATCAATTCGAGCACAAAAATCCCTCAAAATCCAATTCAAAAAGAGAACCCATGAAGGACAGAGAACCGAAACAAACCACAATGAACCCACCGAGATAAACAATGTCCCCACCACTCCGATAAGCTTGGACAGCAGCGGATATCGATGAAAAAGGATGATACTGGTGATTTTAACATTTTCAGGCTGAAATCATCTATGGAAAATGACAACGACCAGCATAGCCCGTTCCGGCGAACTTCAATCTGTTTTGACGTGCTCGGCGACAAATTGATGCGACCTCTACCTCCCCTTTCGATTCTCACCTCTATCTCTCACTCGATTTCACTCTCTCTTCCCCTTCGATTCTCTAATCTCTCTCAGATCTGTGTGTTTTAGATGTGTGAATCAGTGTCCTGTGAGAAAGAAAAAATGGAGTCTCTGTAGCGTGTATACCAGTGAAGATGATCTTGAGTATAAAATAGAGAGTGTGTATGTGAAGTGCGTGATTTGGTTGTGTGCCTAAGATGATGAAGAAGCAGCCAAAAAGAAAATCAGCAAGAAAAATCCAATCCCCCTATATGCGTGTACTGGGTGTATATAAATACCCAAAAGGAAAATGTCTTTTCTCTTAGTAGTAGGGCCCCCCTTCCTTTTTTTGTTGTATTTGTATATCAATGGAAAGAGAGGTGTTTGTGTGAAGAGAAATCAGTCCCCCCAATCAAGTGCCCCCCTCCCCCCGCCATTTTTGCTTCTCTTTCATTTGTGATTTTGTATATATGTATTGTGTTTTGATACAAACAAAAACAAAAACCAAAAAGATTCCCTATGGCCCCCCTTCATCTATGGAAAATTCCCTTTTGTTCCTCTCCCCTCAAAAATGACAAAACCATGTAAAGATACGGCAGGGGTGGGTGTCACGTGAATGGGGTAGTGGGGGTAGGGGGTAGGGTAGGTGAGGTAGGGTGAGTTGGTTAGGATAAGATTTGTTAGGAATTTGTCAAGGGTTCTATATTATTTTTGTATTTTTATAGGATTATCACACGGGGTAGGACTCATGGGAATACAAGGGTAAAAATGGATAACTTGAGTTTTGGGGAAGGACAAAATTAGGTGTCTACATCATGCCTCTCTTTGCATGTAAACACAAAGTGTTTTCATACAAAAAAGTAGACAACGAGACGAAATTTTGAGCCGACCATTATTCAAAGAAAGAAACAAAAGGAAGAAGAACAACCGAGTTGGAGAGTCGAGTGAGGTCCCGTCGAGGTTTCAGTCTGCGGCTCTGTCATTACATCAAAAATGAAAATTGCAAGTTAAAAACATAAATGAAATTATAAAAACTCTATCTATGCAGCTTCTTTGACTCTTGACTTGCTATTTCATCACCCTGTTCTTCAGGCGGGCTCCTGATTTGCAAGTTCTTCAATTGTTGCTGGGTCTTCAATTGCTTCACCTTGTTGCTTAACTTTCTATTTATTCGCCCTGTTCTTCGGGCGGGCTCCTGACTTGCCATTTCATCACCCTGTTCTTCAAGCGGGCTCCTGTCTTGCAATTTTATCACCCTGTTCTTCAGGCGAGCTCCTGACTTTTAATTTCATCACCCTATTCTTCAGGCGGGCTCCTGTCGTGCAATTTCATCACCCTGTTCTTCAGGCGAGCTCCTGACTTTCAATTTCATCACCCTATTCTTCAAGCGGGTTCCTGAAACCAAAATCAAAACTAGAACGAAAATTAATCAAAATCAAAACAAGAACTAAAACTATCCCACACAAAGATTATCATAAGGTAGTATTTTATTTTGAAAGCGTGGTCCCATTTTTCAAGAGGGACCCGAGGAGGGTCCTGAACAAAAAGTAAAATCTCATTTTTCGGGAGGTTTCTGAATAGAAAATAAAATTCCATTTTTCATGAGGGTCCTGAACAGAAAGTAAAATTCTATTTTTCAGGAGGGTCCTGAACATAAAGTGAAATCCCATTTTTCAGGAGGGTCCTGAATAGAAGGTAAAAATCCCATTTTTCAGGAAGGTCCTGAACATAAAGTAAAATCTCATTTTTCAGGAGGGTCCTGAACAGAAAGTAAAATTCTATTTTTCAGGAGGGTCTTGAACATAAAGTGAAATCCCATTTTTCAGGAGGGTCCTGAACAGAAAGTAAAATCCCATTTTCATGAGGGTCCTGAACATAAAGTGAAATTCCATTTTTCAGGCGGGTCCTGAACAGAAAGTAAAATACCATTTTTCAGGAGGGTCCTGAACATAAAGTGAAATTCCATTTTTCAGAAGGGTCCTGAACAGAAAGTAAAATCTCATTTTTCAGGAGGGTCCTGAACATAAAGTGAAATCTCATTTTTCAGGAGGGTCCTGAACAGAAAGTAAAAATCCATTTTTCAGGAGGGTCCTGAACATAAAGTGAAATCCCATTTATCGTGAGGGTCCTGAACAGAAAGTAAAATCTCATTTTTTAGGAGGGTCCTGAACATAAAGTGAAATCCCATTTTTTAGGAGGGTCCTGAACCCCTCCTGAACAGAAAGTAAAATCCCATTTTTCATGAGGGTCCTGAACATAAAGTGAAATTCTATTTTTCAGGAGGGTCCTGAACATAAAGTGAAATCTCATTTTTCAGGAGGGTCCTGAATAGAAAGTAAAATCCCATTTTTCAGGAGGGTCCTGAACAGAAATTAAAATTCTATTTTTCAGGAGGGTCCTGAACATAAAGTGAAATCCCGTATTTAGGAGGGTCCTGAACAGAAGGTAAAATTCTATTTTTCAGGAGGGTCCTGAAAATAAAGTGAATTCTCATTTTCCAGGAGGGTCCTGAATAGAAAGTAAATTTCATTTTTCAGGAAGGTCCTCAACAACAGTAAAATTCTATTTTTCAGGAGAGTCCTGAACAGAAAGTAAAATTTTATTTTTCAGGAGGGTCCTGAATAGAAAGTAAAGTCCTATTTTTCAGGAGGGTCTTGAACATAAAGTTAAATCTCATTTTTCAGGAGGGTCCTGAACAGAAGGTAAAATCTCATTTTTCAGGAGGGTCCTGAACATAAAGTAAAATCCCATTTTTCAGGAGGGTCCTGAACAGAACGTAAAATCTCATTTTTCAGAAGGGTCCTAAACATAAAGTGAATTCCCATTTTCAGGAGGGTCCTGAATAGAAAGTAAATTCTATTTTTTAGGAGGGTCCTGAACATAAAGTGAAATCTCATTTTTCAGGAGGGTTCTGAACAGAAAGTAAAATCCCATTTTTCAGGAGGATTTTGAACATAAAGTTAAATCCCATTTTTTAGGAGGGTCCTGAACATATAGTGAAATCCCATTTTTCAGGAGGGTCCTGAACAGAAAGTAAAATCCCATTTTTAGGAGGGTCCTAAAGATAAGTGAAATCTCATTTTTCAGGAGGGCCCTAACAGAAAGTAAAATCCCCTTTTTTAGGAGGGTCTTGAACATAAAGTAAAATCTCATTTTTCAGGAGGGTCCTGAACATGAAAGTAAAATCCATGGATGTGCATTTCCAATGGTAGTTGAATTAAGTGAAGCAAATTTGCCTCTGTTTTAACAAAAAAAATTGTCAGTTACAAACTTTGTGGTGGTTTGCAGCACTTGGCTTCCCTGACACCAGTTGTTGTGTTCATTCCCTTCATTTTGTTTCAGATTGCTAGCACTTGCCCCTGCTTTATCATGGTAATGACTCTAAAACAAACACAGTATCTCTGCTTCACCATGCTCCTCAGATAAACCCTTTGAACCTCGGTATTTACATGAGTTCCCAGACTTATCTATTGACAAAACTTTCTGCATGCTTTGTTCTGGCTTGTAATCTTGTTTCTTTCATGTGCTGGCCCTTTGTCTTGCTTTGTGCAATTGAAGAAGCTGGTAGCCAATTTTGAAATCTTTTCTCACTTGTTTTGACATGGACTTGACTCAAAGACGAGAAAAATGACAACAATTTTTGTTTTATTTGGATAACTAACTCAACGAAATAAAAATATAACTAAAGAGAAGAAAGAAACGACAATGAATGTCCCCATTGAAAAAAGATGAAAGAAAAGTTTATTTGAAAATGACAGTCAACTCTAATGATTATGACATGCATATCGAATTAAACTGACTGATCTTTATATCCAAAACTTTCTACCAATTGTTGTTGAATTAATGACCTCGAAATTGAGTTGCTTCCTTAGGCCAATTGCATTTAAGACCTCATTCGGCTAGTGGCCCCTTGAATGGATTTTGCCAACAAGTCTCTCTCATTTTTTTTCCCAGCTCACTGTTGCCCTATGGTGTCCGTGAGGGCTTTTCACCAATGAAACTCTCTTATTTTCATTTGTCTCAACTCACCGTCGTCTTACAGTGCCTGTGAGGATTTTCACCGATAAGACTCTCTCATTGTTATCTCCCTCAGCTTACCATCGTCTTACGGTGCCCGTGAGGGTTTTCACCGATAAGACTCTCTCATTGTTATCTCCCTCAGCTTACCATCATCTTACGGTGCACGTGAGAGTTTTCACTGATAAGACTCTCTCATTTTTATTTCCCTCAGCTTACTATCATCTTACGGTGCTCGTGAGGTTTTCACCGATAAGACTCTCTCATTTTTATTTCTCTCCGATTCTTATTGCTGAGGTAGACAAGTAGTTCCCAAAATGTGTCATCACATTCATTGCATGCTTAGTCTTAACATTCTCAAAGATTGATCTGAAGGTCTTTCTTTGGTTGTAGCTTGGGTTTTGGATAAGGTTAGAAAAAAAGGATAACATGAGGCCTAAACGACACTTGAAGTGGGGTGGGACTTACAACTTTTGAAATCGACTCAAACAATGAAGATTAAATCATGCCCCAGTTTCTTTTGACTGGGCAATTCTAAATTGTTTATTTGGTTGGACCGAGCCCTTAGTAGGGCAACCTGCGTATCTCACCCCCGAGAGAGGAGAATCAGGTTATGCGTAGTTCTGGCAGCTTATTTTGCATGATTTAGACTTTTGATTCTTTTTCTTTTATTGACACTCTTTTATCTTTGGATTTTTTCTGACTCTATTGTCTTGACACTTTTCTTTTCTTTTTCTTTTTAGACATATTTTCTTTTTCTTCTCTTTCTTTTTGAACTTTTTCTGACTCTATTGTTTTGCTCGACATTTTTCTTTTGAGCTTTGCTGACTCTATATTGATTCCAAAAGAGGGGCATGAAAGAAAATAAGACTAAAGCTCAAATGGGGTAAACAAAGGATGACACGATGTTTGGATAGCAGAATGAAATGCCTTCGTCATATCAATCCTTGAAAATGCAAGTACATATCATGCCATATGAAAGTGAGAGATGAAGATCATTTGTGACATTTTTTAAGCATTAACTTTAACTGAGTCTGTGCGTCACTACTTTTGCACTTTGTTCAACATATCACTCCACTTTTGTTGTACATTCCTCACATCGAATGACTCATACTTTCGCGGAGTTGATTTTTCTGTCCTTCAGTATCACACATCCGCTATTTGACCTAATTGAGCAATATTTTTTAATTGATGACCAAGTTATTCTTGTGATTCTAAAAATAATTGCCTTAATTTTCAAAGAAGGCTTGAACTTGTCACCAAATGTCTCAGCATACTACCTATTTTCTCAGATGCACTCTTTTTCTAACTTTAACCCTCTGATTCAATGTTCATGCTTAAATTGAATTTTAAGATCAGGCTGAAAATTCCGCTAGCATGTCATATCACTAGAATTAACCTAAAATGTACTGTGTAAAGAAAACAAACAATACATTTAAAACACAAAGGAAAAAGGGACACTTCATTTAATTAAAATAAAAGATATAGAAGGGTTTGAACATAATGAAAAATGGACAAAACAAGATAGATCCTGAACTACAACCCTGGAATAATTCGGATAACAGAAAATAAAACAAAACAAACTACCAGACCTCTTCCTAGTAGGAAGAGGGGTGACTTCTCAATTTCTCGACCTGACATCTTAGCCATTGGTTTATATATCATCATGATTAGAGTTTTCCTCACTGTCAATGTTCTGCATCATAATCAATTTGTCTTGAATCATCTTTTCAATTTCTTTTTTCAACGCACCGACAATCTTTAATACTGTGACCCTGAACATCAGAATGATATACACATCCTACATTAGGATCAAAACTTCTTGAATGCGGGTCAGGAGTATACCCAAGAAGAGGAGTGATCATGCCTCGCTGTGCCAATCTCTGAAATAAACTGGCATACAACTCTCCAATTGGTGTGAAACTATCCCTCAATTTCTGCCCTATTTCATCGTTTAACTTGGATCGAACATCGGGCCTAGAAGGGCTTTGGTATGTTTGTGGAATTGGAGGATGACTTTGAAGAGTTGGTGCGCACCATTGTGGGTAAGGAGGGAGTTGAACATATGGTTGTGCGCAATATACTAGATATGCAGGTGGGGAAACAGAGTATATTGGATTTTGAGAGTGATTATGGAGAGTTTAGGTATGAACTTGGGCTTAAGACTGACGGCAACTACGACGTTGTCTTCTTGGATGTGCCTGTTCTCCAACTACAATAGCAGTGTCATCTTTTTCATTCTTCTTCCCTCTGGATTCCCTCAATTGATTGCAATATTGTCCCAAATGTTTCACGAATTTCTCATGCCCATCTTACTCCTCAAATTTCGACATCTCAAAGATTGGAGAAAGGTTAGCACTTGCAGGCATGCCCTAGTCTTTGTATAAAACATCCTCTTTACCCGTAGGTCCTAGAGAATTTTTCATAGCATTTTCTGCACTCTTCATTTGTCCAACCATTTTCTCCGACTCTTCTGGCACACTGAACTTCTTGTTAAGAAATTTTGGTGGTCCAGTTAACTTAAAAGCAGGCTCATAAGTATAACAATGATCACCAAAAGTATTGAATATAAGTTCACTAGCAGCATGGGGACGCACAACCGTTGGGCGAGCCAGTGCAGAAGTCCCAGTAGAGGATAGAGCAACAAGATCACAGACGACATGTGGTGTTGTAAATGTAGTAGGCTTATGCTGAGGAGCAAGAGGAAAAGTGGTGGAAGTATTGAGATGCTTTTAGCTTGGAATGAATTCTGAGTCATGTTGCGGTGCATCAACAACAGTAGAAAACTGACTTTGAAATTTTGGTGGAAAACTCGAGGTATTTGTAGGATCAACAAAGGAAAATGGAAGAGGAGGCAGCCCACTGCCCAAGCTCGATACATTTCTGTCATTTGTTGTCTTAGCCTCCTAATCTCTTGCTTCAAACTCTCATTTTCCTGATTCTTTGTTTGATCCATGATGTCACTCTCTATATCTTGGTTGGACACAACTAACCCTTTGGATTTGGTGTAATGTGAAGGACCAGCCAGAATGCCACAAACCAACCACCTTAAATTGACTCAACAAAAAACAACAAATGTGTTGGAGACTTGGAGTTCAACACTTTTTCAAAACCTCTTTTTCCTTTTTTTTTTTGGAAAAGATCGACGAACCCAAGAAGGGCGCCTACGTATCTCACCCCCGAGAGAGGAGAATCAAGTGTGTGTAGTTCGTGAAGTCTTGCCAAAATGACCAATTAAACTTTTTTTCCTTTTCTTCTTTTACTCTTTTTTTTTTTTGAAACTTTGAGAAGAGAAAAATAACAAATTGTCAAAAGAATTGAAAAAAATCTTTTTGAATTTTTCAACTTTAACATCTTTATACAACATGAATACTACGATTACCAAAGAAAAATCTTTTTGGATTTTCGATTTTGAATTTCATATGGAAGTGAATCTTGAAACTACCAAAGGAAAATCTTTTTGTAGTTTTCTTTTAAAAGATGTATATGAAACACCTACTCTAATAAAGAGTGAAGAAAATATTTTTGAATTTTGAATTTTTCAAATAAGATCTCTGAACCAACAATAGACTGCCTACGTATCTCACTCCCGAGAGAGGAGAATTAGGGGTGCGTAGTTCGTCCAGATTGGACAATTTAGGATTAAAGAACAAACAAAACCTTGACTTGAGACCCGAATGAAGACAAACGAGTGAAGAACGTAAATAAAATCTTTTTGGGGTTTTTAATTTGACACATGACACCTACAACTAGGAAAGAAAAATCTTTTTTTTTTGAAACATTTTCGCTATATGAAATGTATAAAACTTCTACCATTTTTGAATTTTCTTTTATAAAACTCCTATTAAAAGAAATCTTCTTTTTTTTTTTTTTTTTGAAATTTTCAAATTATGAAAGCTTACTAAAGAAACAAAGAAAAATCTTTTTGATGTTTTTATTTTTGACAAAATGAGTGTAAAAGGTTAAAAAAAAAAATTTTTTGAATTGTGAAAAACAAAAGCCATAAGGAACACTAAAAGCTACGAAACCCTTTTTGACTCACTTCTTCTTCTTTTTTTCAAACACACCTTACTTCTAACACATGCTTTCCCTGAATCAATCCGTCAAGTAACCACGTTACCCTAAAAAAATGCAACATCTAGCATGTAGGGATGCTTTAGAGGTAAGTCTCTTACCAAGGACCAAGTGGGCCCCCCTAGGTCTCAATATGATGCACATAAGCATGACCTAAAGGATGACCTACGTCGGAGTTCACTAACAAGGCTATTCGGGGGAGCGTATGGCCGATACTAGCTGCGACAGCTTTCCACCCACTCCATACGTCCGATGGCTCCCCCTCCTAAATTAAGGGTGACTCAACTAGAGTTCGTGTACATAACGTGCAATTCGAGACTTGCTGCAGAAAGAATTGTCTCGGGTTATGCAAATGATGTCAGATATAAAACGGTAACACAAAGAAAAATCGTAAACAAAGAGCACGTAGGCACTCAACGATGATAAAATAAACACTAACGATAACACAAACAATGTCTATACACCCCTAATGCCAAACTAAGCCGATACAATTCCAAAAATAAGCTCAAATTCTGAAAACGATTCCCTATCAGAGTCGCCAAAGCTGTCACACCTTTTTTCAACTCCCAAAAGAATAATTTTAAGTTTCGAAAGTGTTTTTATTATTAAAGTGACAAAAAGATTGAAAATTTGTTTCGAAAATGGATTATTTACATTTTTTATTCAGAGTCGCCACTTAACATAAATCGGGTGTGCCAAGTCACCTTTGGAAATCCTTTTCAAAACAGTTTGACTCTAGAAACTGATCCGCGAATAGAGATTCCAGATAAGGAATTCTGTTGACCGAGAGGAAGGTGTTAAGCATCCCTCAATCCCGTGGTTCGACCACGGTCGCTTGGTGGAGCGTATCGACTAATTTGACATCACGAATGTATAAACCACACAAAAATACTTAAAACAATCAATCAAACACACAAAAATAAAACAAATCCAAAATATAGTGTTTAGTCCAATTATACAGTTCAAAAATAGAAAAAATGCAAAAATATAAATCCTATTCTAAGTTAATCCTTAAACTACACTCCAATGCCTTACCCAATGCCTCGGGCCTTGATCACAAGCCTCCTTTGTATACAGGATACTTCGGAGCATTCCCCGGTGAATAAGTACAATATAATCTTAAGGCATTCCCAGCGAATGAATACATCTTCAAATCTTGCGCGATAAAGTAGAAAGAATTATTCACATGCACATTCAAACATTCAACAAAACACCATTCCTCAAATTTGCCTACCCGACTTAGCATTTGCCTACTAGATTCGGTTTATCATAATTCCAACAAATTCAATATAATTGAAGATCCAAAAAATTAACACAAATTCACTTCATCATGTTTAACCCCTCCCAAAATTCCTTTTAACACACGAACTTTAACATGAAAATAGTTATCAAGCCATATCAACATCGATTTCATACCAACAACTAGCTATTCAAATAAACAACACCAAGTATCAACAAAATTCCCAATCACTCATCGTCAAATACATAATGATAATAAGAGAGTAGAGTTGAGAATTGGACCTCAAAAGTTTTTGATTAACTTGAAAAGAGAGAGGAGGGCCGTTCCGAGAACCTCGACGAACACCAAAATCTCAACTATGAATCAATTCAAGCACAAAAATCCCTCGAAATCCAATTCGAAAAGAGAACCCATGAAGGACAGTGAACGAACTCTAAATTGGTATTGAGAAACGGAGACCCGAAACAGACCACAATGAACCCACCTAGATAAACAATGTTCCCACCACTCCGATAAGCTCGGACAGCAGCGGATATCGATGAACAAGGCCGATTCTGGTGATTTTAACATTTTCAGGCCGAATTCATCTGTGGAAAACGACAACGAATAGCACAACCCGTTCTGGCAAACTTCAGTCTGTTTTGACGTTCTCCGGCGACAAACTGACGCGACCTCTACCTCCCCTTTCAATTCTCACCTCTATCTCTCACTCGATTTCACTCTCTCTTCCCCTCCGATTCTCCAATCTCTCTCAGATCTGTGTGTTTTAGGTGTGTGTATCAGTGTCCTGTGAGAAAGAAAAAATGAAGTCTCTGGTAGCGTGTGTGCCAGTGAAGATGATCGTGTGAGTATGAAAATGGAGGGTGTGTATGTGATGTGCGTGATTTGGTTGTGTGCCTAAGATGATGAAGAAACAGCCAAAAAGAAAATCAGCAAGAAAAATCCGATTCCCCCTATATGCGTGCACTGTGTGTATATAAATACCCAAAAGGAAAATGTCTTTCCTCTTAGTGGTAGGGCCCCCTTTCCCTTTTTTTTTTTGTATGTGTATATCAATGGAAAGTGAGGTGTGTGAGTGAAGGAAAATCAGTCCCCCCAATCAAGTAGGCCCCTCCCATTTTTGTTTCTCTTTCTTTTGTGATTTTATATATATGTATTGTGTTTTGGTACAAACAAAAACAAAAACCAAAAAGATTCCCTGTGCCCCCCCTTTATTTATGGAAAATTCCCTTTTGTTCCTTTCCCCTAAAAAATGACAAAACCATGTAAAGATACGGCAGGGGTGGGTGTCACGTGAATGGGGTAGTGGGGGTAGGGGTATAGGATAGGTGGGGTAGGGTGAGTTGGTTAGGATAAAATTTGTTAGGAATTTGTTAAGGGTTCTATATTATTTTTGTATTTTTGTGGGATTATCACACGGGGTAGGACACATAGGAATACAAGGGTAAAAATGGATAACTTGAATTTTCGGGAGGGGCAAAATTAGGTGTCTACAACAACTCTCATCAATTTTATGAGTTTTTAATTTTTTATTCTCTTTGTCCAATAATATGTATTCACTATACTAAAAATAGATGTCCAATAGATAATTTATCCTTTTTAACTTATTTTACCCTTGCTATTAAGACATTAAATTTTTTACTCTCTCCGTTTTAAAATAATTGACTCTTTTTTAAAATATTTGTTTCAGTTTAACTGCCCTTTTATGAAATCAATATAATATTATTATGTTATTTCAATACTACTTTTATGATTAAATGACTACTCTCTCCATTTCAAAACAGTTGATCGTTTTTCTAAAAATGTTTATTTCAATTTAGTTGTTCCTTTTACGAAATCAAGCGAATATTGCTATGCTCTTCAAATACTACCCGTATGATTAAATGACTAAATAAAGTGTATACACTCAAATTTATATCTTCAAAGCATAATTAATAAGACTACTTTGATAAAATAAACTTTTAATAAATTTTTTCTTGAAGAAGTGACAAGTCACCGAGAGCCAACAATATAGTAAAATTACCTATATTATTTATTACTCCCTCCGTCCCAAATTATCCATTCCAAATTTTCTAATTTGATTTTTCATTTTACTTGTCTTGTTTCATTAATCAAGACAAAGACAATTTTTTTCTTCTTTATACTCTTAGTAATTGATTAATCCTTGTTACTAGCATTGAATTATCAAATCTTAAAAAATGTTGTAAAGAATTTGGTAATTCTATAATTCTAATTATCCATGCAAAAAGTGTTTTGGTATCAGTCATATAATAATTCCATCGGTATTGGAGCTAACAGCATGACACAATGAATAAGGGCAAAATGATAAAGTTACATTATCAATCATTGTTTTCTTAATAGTTGTGTCATCTCAATTTGGGATGGGTAATGTGGGAGGAAGGGAGTATTTCGTGTATTATGTCAATAGTGGCTAAATTCTGTTGGACTGAGGAAATAATTATTTTTTTCTTAAATTTAGACCAAAATTTATAATTAAATTAAAAATAAAAAGTCAACTCGAAACGGACAAAAGACATATTGGTTCCTTTTCCAATTTGGATTTGGTTTGATTTTTCTGTTCTGCACTCTATTTAAACTCCACTCAGTTAGTCAGTACGAGGAACAAAAATCTAGGGTTTCAAATTCACTGAATTCGCCGCCGAATTTTGGGGATTTTCGCCGGAAAAAAGCTCCGGTACCGTCTATTTCCTAGTTCCGGTGAGGTGTATTACTGCTATTAGTGTTCTGAGTTCCGAATTCTGTAGTATAATGGAAGAATTGAAGCACAAATTATCGAAGAGAGAAGACAAATCGAAGAAGCATTACGGTGATAGGGAGGATCGAGGAAGAGATAAAGCGAAGCGTAAGGAGCGTGAGAAGAGTAGCAAAATTCGCGATGAATATGAAGAAGTTAGAGATAAAGTGAAAGAAATTCGAGATGAAGATGAAAAAGATAGAGATAAAGTGAAAGAGCGCGAAGAAAGAGAGAGGAAAAGAGAACACGAAAAGGATAAGGAAGATCGCGAAGAGAGGGAGAGGAAGAAGGAACACTTAAAGGATAAGAAATATCGCGAAGAAAGAGAGAGGGAGAAGGAGGGGAAGAAGGATGGCGAAAAGGATAAGGAAGACATGCGGGAGAGGAAAAGAGAACGTGAAAGGGTTAAGGAAGATAGCGAAGAGAGGGAGAGGAAAAGAGAATGAGAAAAGGTTAAGGAAGATCGCAAAGAGAGGGAGATGAGGCGAGAAAGGGAGAAGGAGGGGAATTGTGAAAAGGTTAGATACAGGGAAGTAAATGAAAAGGGGAGTGGTGATGATGAAGTTGATGTTAAGGATCGCGAAAGAAAGAGGAGAAAGAGGGATAATAATGACGAGCATTATTATAAGGAGAGGAGGGGGGATAGGGAAAGGCGGAGCAAAACGAATAACAGGTTAAGAGAAGATAGTATTGATCAAGTATCCTTAGAAAAGTAAATTAGATAACGAAATGGAGAAGCGAAGGAGGAGAGTTCGAGAATGGCAAGAGTTCAAAAGGAAAAAAGAGGAGTCTGAAAGGGAGAAACTTAGGGTTAATGTAGGTGGTGAAGAACCGAAATTGGGTAAGACTTCTGATGATGAAGATGCCGAGGGGAAAAATGGGATGGATATTGATTTGGCCGCTGATAAGATTGACCCGCTGGATGCTTTTATGAACTCAATCTCAATGGATTTGCCTGAAGTTGAGAAGCTTAATAAACGGGTCATTGGTTTGAAAGAGAAAAATGCTTGGGCCAAAGAAGAAAAAACTAAGATTAGCAAGAAGAAAACCATGGGAAGAATGTTCAATGATGAAGATTCAGATTCGGATTATGGGAACGCTGGGAATGATGAAGATACTTTGGAGGAAGAAGATGATGTAGAAGTTAAGAAACAGGTGAAGAAAACGAAGGTTGAAAAACTGTCATTAGTCGATCATTCAAAGATTGACTATCCCCCTTTCAGAAAGAATTTCTACAAAGAAGTTAAGGAAATCTCAAGAATGAGTGCTAAAGAGGTTTCTGCTTACAGGGAACAACTGGAATTGATAGTCCATGGCAAGGATGTTCCGAAACCATTCAAAACATGGCATCAGACTGGACTGTCCGATAAGATGCTAAACACTATAAAGAGTCTGACTTATGAGAAGCCCATGCCAATTCAAGCTCAGGTTCTGCCCATAATCATGAGTGGCCGAGATTGTATTGGGATTGCTAAGACTGGTTCTGGTAAAACTCTCGCATTTGTATTACCGATGCTTAGACATATTATGAACCAGCCTTCTCGGGAGTCTGGAGATGGTCCCATTGGGCTGATAATGGCCCCTACAAGAGAGCTTGTGCAGCAAATTCATAGTGATATTAAGAAATTTGCGAGAGTGATGGGTCTAACTTGTGTACCTGTGTATGGAGGTTCTGGTGTTGCTCAACAAATTAGTGAGTTGAAACGAGGAGCTGAAATTGTTGTGTGCACTCCAGGTAGGATGATCGATATTCTTTGTACAAGTGGTGGGAAGATCACGAATCTGCGAAGAGTCACTTACTTGGTCATGGATGAAGCTGATCGGATGTTTGATATGGGATTTGAATCTCAGATAGCAAGTATTGTCCAAAACACACGGCCAGACCGTCAAACAGTCCTGTTCTCTGCAACATTTCCTCGTCAGGTTGAAATACTAGCCCGTAAAGTATTGAACAACCCTGTCAAAATACCGGTAGGTGGTAGGAGTGTTGTGAATAAGGATATAACACAATTGGTTGAGGTGAGGCCAGAAAGTGATAGATTCCTTCGACTTCTTGAATTGCTTGGCGAATGGTGCGAAAAAGGTAAAATTTTGATATTTGTTCACACACAGGAGGAATGTGATTCTTTGTTTAGAGAATTAATCAAGCATGGTTATTGCCGTTATGGCCGTTATGGCTGCGCCTCTCTTCATGGGGCAAAGGATCAGATTGATCGGAAGTCCACCATATTTAACTTTAAAAATAATACTTGTAATTTGTTGATTGCTACTAGTATAGCAGCAAGGGGCTTAGATGTGAAGGAGCTTGAACTGATAATCAATTATGATGTTCCGAACCATTATGAGGACTATGTTCATCGTGTTGGGCGGACTGGACGAGCTGGTAGGAATGGTTGTGCCATCACATTCATATCCGAAGATGATGCAAGATATGCACCTGATCTTGTAAAAGCTTTACAATTGTCGGAGCAAGTTGTTCCAGATGACCTGAAAGCTCTTGCTGATAGTTTCAGGGCGAAGGTGAATCAGGGACTTGAGCAAGCACATGGGACTGGTTATGGTGGTAGGGGTTTTAAATTTAACGAAGAAGAGGATGAAGTGAGAAGAGCAGCCAAAAAGGCACAGGCAAAAGAATATGGATTTGAGGAGGATAAATCAGATTCAGAGGATGACGATGAAGGAATTAGAAAAGCAGGCGGCGACCTCAGTCAGCAGGCTGCCCTTGCTCAGGCTGCTGCTCTCGATGCTGCTTCCAAAGCGAGTGTGGCTTCAGCAGCAACTCCAGTTTCCATTGGTCAGCTTCTTCCTAATGGTGTATTACCTGTTGCATTGCCAGGTGTACTTGGTATTAACGTACCAGGCACAACAGCAGTTGCTGCTGGAAATGGACTGCCAGTCGGCTCAGGACGTGCCTTAAACTTGCGGCAGAAATTAGCAATGATTCAGGCCGATGCAATGCCTGAACATTATATAGCAGAATTAGAAATCAATGATTTTCCTCAAAACGCTCACTGGAAGGCTACGCACAAGGCGACTTTGGATCCTATTTCTGAATGGACAGGAGCTGCCATTACCCCTCGAGGACAGTATGCTCCACCTGGAAAGGTACCAGAGTCGGGGCAAAGGAAGCTGTACTTGCCATTGGTATTGTTTCTTTTTCGACTTTTATCTATTCAGGGGGTCTATCGGAAACAGCCTTTCTACTTCTTTAGAGGTAGAGGTATGGCCTGCGTACATCTTACCCCCCCAGACCCCACCAGGTGGGAATACACTGGGTTTGTTGTTGTTGTATCTATTCAGGCATATTATTTCCTAAGTTTTGTTGCTCGATTTAGAGATGACTTACCTTTTAATGATATAAACAGGTTTAACTAGATACATGATTATTCTCACTGATCAGCCATGGTTTGTTCTCCTCTGCTATATGATTTTATAAATCCCGTTATCATTAAGTTGAAATTTCGATTATCTATGTTACTTGATTCCCTTACTGATAGTACCATCAAAGCTTTGAAACTGCCGCAGGGAGATTCCACGAAGTTGCACAGGAAGAAACATGGTATTCAGTCACCCCGACTAATATCTTGGTTAGGGAAAAAAAACTTATGGTAACTTTTAGCACAATTACTTGAATTTCTGTTACTTATATGTTATAGCAAGAATTGCTTGAGTTACTATGCATGAGGAATCATCATATATGCATAAAGTTGATGACGGAATCTCTTCACGCGTTCTTAATTTCGTTGGTTATTTATGTAGCATACATCAATGAGCTCAGATAGCAAGATTCTTACTGTTGTTGGAGATGATCTCACTGACTTACTTGTTGATTCCAGCGACGGAAAGGATTAAATTATTACCGCCTTCAAATCCGATGAAATGACAAGTTCCGCATTGTGTGTTTACCTCGTATCAGTTCTTAATTCAGGAAGTGGAGTCTGAACTATGTGACCAGTTGCAGTTGCATTTTTCTCGTAGTTGCCTGTCTTACGACTTTTCCTACTCGTTATTTAGTGTGCTTTGGTTATCACATTATTTGGTTATTGTTATTATTATTTTTACTAATGTATTTTCTTTTTGACTGCTTTGATGTGCATTACTCGAGTCAAGGGTCTTTCGCAGATAGCCTCTCTACCTCCATAAGATAAGGTCTGCGTACTCTCTACACTCAGTTTCTGATCTCATAAATCTGTTCTAATTAAAGTTCTTTACTGTCTTTCGCATCTGCATGGCACGCTAATGGCCGCACCTCTGTGACTGAGAATCAAGATAAAACCTTCCGAATTTGGGACTTGAGAAACCTGCCACCACCTACAGCAGTGCTGAAGGAAAACATGGGTGCTGTCCGATCGATCAGTTACTCATCAGATGGGCGGTTCTTGGTAGTGGCTGAACCCGCAGAGTTTGTCCACATTTACAATGCCGAAGGAGAGTACATGAAGCGTCACGTTTGGCGAGATATCCATCTATGAATCCAGATGAGTCTCTTTATTCGGAATCTGGGATCAAACATATGCATGCTTTGCTGCCATACAGCAGTAGACGACGATAACAACAACAACAACATACTCAATGTATTCCCACAAAGTGGGGTATGGGGAGGCTAAAGTGTACGCAGTCCATACCACTACCACAACAGTAGACATTCTTCTAAATACGTCGATTTGTTCTTTTAAACCTCATTTTAACAAAACATCATTTTTCAAACCTGTTTTGAAAATGTTTTTCTTGAGTTGAGCTAAGGGTCGAAACAACCTCTTTATCCCACAAAGGTAGAGGTAAGATTTGCGTACATCTCATCTTCCCAGGCCTATTGTGTGAGGTCGCGCTAAGTATGTTCTTGTAAACCTCATCGTAACAGGTTACATCAAATTATCGGGCAACATTTGTGAGACTACACTAGGTTCATTCGTGCCCCGGTACTTTAATAAGTAAAACATAAGTGGTCAAAGATATTCTTGACATTCAAATAACAAATAATTTTGTCTCTACATAAATTTATGTTTTTGTATCATTTAAGTTATGCCGCTTAATTCCTCTCAAGCTTATGTCAATAGAGGTTAAATTTTTGTTCAGAATTCACAAGTTGCACCGTAAAAGGTATAACTTGATTTCTTGCTTATTTCATGTACAACTTATCTCGATAGAGGTAATGTTCGGATGCCATAAAAAATATAATTTAATTTCTGCCAAACTTACCCAGGTCAAACTTTGTTTCAGAACTCACGAAATGTGTCGCATTCAAAAGGTCGCCAAACGAATTAGATATTATACAAGAAAAAGAAATCTTATGAATAGAAATTATTTCCTTTTTCCTACAAAGAAAAAATAGAACTAAATTAAATCTTATGAATTTTTAAATAAAAATAAAATTAATTCCTTTTCCCTATTTGCCCCTCCTCCCTTAAAATTTGCCATCAAAAGTTTCACTGCATTCAACTTGTCTCAACTTACAAGTATAAAAAATCCAGTTCCAGAACAAAAACTAGGGTTTCAAAATCAGCTGATTTCGCCGGAGATAATTGGGGATTTTGCCGGAACAAGCTCCGGTACCATCGATTTCCTAATTCCGGTGAGGTATATAACTGAAATGGAAGAGTTGAAGCACAAATCGTCGAAGAGAGAAGACGAATCGAAGAAATCGAAGAGAGAAGACGAGTCGAAGAAGCGTCACCGTGACAAAGAGGATAGAGAGAGAGATCGAGATCGAGATAAGCGGGAGAGAGATAATCATCATCGAGATAAGAAGGATCGGGAAAGAGAGAAAAGCAGTCGGTACGAAAGAGAGAGAGAGAAAAGTGTTGATAGAGATAAGGTGAAGCATAAGGATAGGCATAAGGAGCGTGAGAAGAGCAGCAGCAAATTTCGAGATGAAGATGAAAGACCTAAGGGAGACAAGGAGGTTGAGAAGAGCAGCAAGTTTCGCGAAGACGATGAAAGACCTAAGGAGCGTGAGAAGAGCAGCAAAATTCGTGATGAAGATGAAAAAGTTAGAGATAGAGTGAAAGAGCGCGAAAAGGATAAGGAAGATCGCGAAGAAAGAGAGAGGGAGAGGAAGAAAGAACGCGAAAAAGAAAAGGACGATCGAGATGAGAGGGAGAGGAAGAAAGAGCGTGAAAAGGAGAAGGAAGATCGAGAAGAGAGGGAGAGGGAGAGGAAAAGAGAGCGCGAAAAGGAGAAGGAAGATCGAGAAGAGAGGGAAAGGGAGAGGGAGAGGAGGAAAGAAAAAGAGAGGAGAGAAAGGGAGAAGGAGAGGATTCGAGAGAAGGATAGATACAAAGGGAGTGATGATGAAGTTGATCGCGAAAGAAAGAGGAGAAAGAGGGATAGTAATGATGAGCATTATAAGGAGAGAGGGGATAGGGAAAGGAGTAGCAAAACGAGTAATAGGTTAAGGGAAGGTAGCATTGATCAAGTATCAGCAGAAAAGAATGAGAAGAGCAGAGAGGAAGATTTAGCGGAGGAGCAAAGAAAATTAGATGACGAGATGGAGAAGCGAAGGAGGAGAGTTCAAGAGTGGCAAGAGTTAAAAAGGAAAAAAGAGGAGTCTGAAAGGGAAAAGCTTGGGGTTGATGTAGGTGGTGAAGAACCGAAATTGGGAAAGACTTGGACGTTGGATGGTGAGTCAGATGACGAAGATGCTGAGGGGAAAAATGGGATGGATATTGATATGGATGATAATGGAAAGGTAATGAAGGACGAAAATGGAGCTGGTAAAATGGTTAGTTCTAGCAATGGATCTGATTCACCTGTTATTCGGAATGGGGGTGATGGTGTAGCTGCGGATGATGATGAGATTGACCCTTTGGATGCTTTTATGAACTCTATGGTTTTGCCTGAAGTTGAGAAGCTTAGCAAATTTGTGGTTAATAACTTGGATACTGAAAATTCCAGTTTGAAAGAGAAGAACGGTCCTGGTAAAGAAGAAAAACCTAAGATGGGCGTGAAAATGACCATGAAGAAAACCACGGGAAGAATTATCCCTGGTGAAGATTCTGATTCAGATTATGGGGACGTTGAGAATGATGAAGATACTTTGGAGGAAGAAGATGATGAAGAATTTATGAAACGGGTGAAGAAAACCAAGGTTGAGAAACTGTCATTAGTCGATCACTCAAAGATTGACTATCCTTCTTTCAGAAAGAACTTCTACATAGAAGTTAAGGAAATTTCAAGGATGAGTCCTGAAGAGGTTTCTGCTTACAGGAAAGAGCTTGAACTTAAGATCCATGGCAAGGATGTTCCAAAACCAATCAGAACATGGCATCAGACAGGATTGTCCTCAAAGATACTAGACACTATAAGGAAGCTGAATTATGAGAAGCCCATGTCTATTCAAGCTCAGGCTTTGCCAGTAATCATGAGTGGTCGGGATTGTATTGGGATTGCTAAGACGGGTTCTGGTAAGACACTTGCATTTGTATTACCTATGCTTAGACATATTAAGGACCAGCCTCCTCTGGCATCTGGAGATGGTCCTATTGGGCTAATAATGGCCCCTACAAGAGAGCTTGTGCAGCAAATTCATAGTGATATTAAGAAATTTGCGAGAGTGATGGGTCTAACTTGTGTACCTGTGTATGGAGGTTCCGGTGTTGCTCAACAAATTAGTGAGTTGAAACGTGGAGCTGAAATTGTTGTGTGCACTCCAGGTAGGATGATCGATATTCTTTGTACAAGTGGTGGGAAGATCACGAATCTGCGAAGAGTCACTTACTTGGTCATGGATGAAGCTGATCGGATGTTTGATATGGGATTTGAACCGCAGATAACGAGAATTGTCCAAAACACACAGCCAGACCGTCAAACAGTCCTGTTTTCTGCAACATTTCCTCGTCAGGTTGAAATACTAGCCCGTAAAGTGTTGAACAAACCTGTTGAAATACAGGTAGGTGGTAGGAGTGTTGTGAACAGGGATATAACACAATTGGTTGAGGTGAGGCCTGAAAGTGATAGATTCCTTCGACTTCTTGAATTGCTTGGTGAATGGTTCGAAAAAGGTAAAATTTTGATATTTGTTCACACACAGGATAAATGTGATTCTTTGTTTAGAGAATTGCTCAAGCATGGTTATGGCTGCCTCTCCCTTCATGGGGCAAAGGATCAGACTGATCGTGAGTCCACCATATCTGACTTTAAAAGTGATGTATGCAATTTGTTGATCGCTACTAGTATAGCGGCGAGGGGCTTAGATGTGAAGGAGCTTGAACTG
Organism: Capsicum baccatum var. pendulum; assembly: GCA_030864225.1. Lineage (NCBI taxonomy): Eukaryota > Viridiplantae > Streptophyta > Magnoliopsida > Solanales > Solanaceae > Capsicum > Capsicum baccatum. The sequence goes on along the minus strand of CM061561.1, from coordinate 9,974,036 downwards.
GTCATCAATTATGATGTTCCGAACCATTATGAGGACTATGTTCATCGTGTTGGGCGGACTGGTCGAGCTGGTAGGAAAGGTTGTGCCATCACATTCATATCCGAAGATGATGCAAGATATGCACCTGATCTTGTAAAAGCTTTACAATTGTCAGAGCAAGTTGTTCCAGATGACCTGAAAGCTCTTGCTGATAGTTTCAATGCGAAGGTGAATCAGGGACTTGAGCAAGCACATGGGACTGGTTATGGTGGTAGTGGTTTTAAATTTAACGAAGAAGAGGATGAAGTGAGAAGAGCAGCCAAAAAGGCACAGGCAAAAGAATATGGATTTGAGGAGGATAAATCAGATTCAGAGGATGAAGATGAAGGAATTAGAAAAGCAGGTGGCGACCTCAGTCAGCAGGCCGCTCTTGCTCAGGCTGCTGCTCTTGTTGCTGCTTCAAAAGCGAGTATGGCTTCAGCAGCAACTCCAGTTTCAGTTGGTCAGCTTCTTCCCAATGGTGGCTTACCTGTTTCGTTGCCTGGTGTACTTGGTATTAATATACCAGGTGCAGCAGCAGTTGCTGCTGGAAATGGTCTGCCAGTTGGCTCTAATGATGTGGCAGCCAGAGCAACAGCTATTGCAGCTGCCATGAACTTGCAGCATAACTTAGCAAAGATTCAGGCTGATGCAATGCCTGAACATTATGAAGCAGAATTAGAGATAAATGATTTTCCTCAAAATGCCCGCTGGAAGGTTACACACAAGGAGACTCTGGGTCCTATTTCTGATTGGACAGGAGCTGCCATCACCACTCGAGGACAGTATGTTCCACCTGGAAAGGTACCAGGGTTTGGGGAAAGGAAGCTGTACTTGTTCATTGAAGGCCCCACGGAGCAATCTGTCAAGAGAGCAAAAGCAGAATTGAAACGTGTGTTGGAGGACATTACCATGCAAGCATCATCTCTTCCTGGTTCGGCTCAACCGGGCAGATACTCAGTTCTATGAGAATGGATGTCGTTGCCTTTTATAATATTTCATTTTTGACTTTTTTCTATTCATGCGTATTATTTCCGAAGTTTTGTTGCTCGATTAGAGATGACTTATCTTGTAATGATATAAACAGGTTTAACTAGATACATGATTATTCGCACTGATCAGCCATGGTTAGTTCTTCTGCTATATGATTTTATATAAGTCCTGTTATCATAACTTGAAATTTCAGTTATCTATGTTACTTGATTCTTTTGCTGATAGTACCGTCAAAGCTTTGAAACTGCCGCAGGGAGATTACACAGTTGCACAGGAAGAAACATGGTATTCAGTCACCCCGACTAATATCTTTTTTAGGAAAGAAAAACCTGTGGTAAATTTTATCGCACAATTACTTGAATTTCTATTTACTCCTATGTTATAGCAAGAATTGCTTGAATTTTACTCTGCATGAGGAGTCATCATATAGGCACAAAGCTGACGGCGCTGTTCCAGTTTACGCAATGGACCATGAGACGACTATAAGAGCAAAGGTATGTTGACAAGATGCACTGTTGTCTTTCCGTCGTCTTTGTGGATTTGGTGGTAAATGAGAACAGGAACTGCCTTGGCACATTTTTAAATGTTTAACGTTCTGCTTGTACATTCTTAGCAACACTATTTAAAAAAAAATTGTAAGAGAATGGGAAGTGCCTTTCCCGAAGATAAAGTTGGGCTTGTATTGTCAATTCCCTTGGTTCTTTATCATACTTGTTCAGTGGTTCGTAAGGGTTGGTATGCTTGCTACAATGAGAGTGGAGGGTTATCTCAATGCATCAATTCGATTTATTGATGTGTCTAATCCTAAAGATTTTATACATCAAAAAGATACTTTTCCCTACAAGGTTATAGGCCTGTTGCTTAGGAATGATCTGTTTTGCGTGGTAAGATCTGGTAAAAGGGATAGTATGCGTATCGTTCAGTCGTCTTGTTTTATTTGCTTAGTTGGTTAGACTGGAGTTAGTTGCTGCTAGGCACGTGCCCAATGTTTTCGATTTTCCTTTGTTCGTCTCTTTACTTTCTCAATGTACTTCTATTTGTCTTTGAGGTTGAATAGACTGTCTTTCTCACTTTTTTATGTGGTTCTCGTATTTCTATCCTAACAGTGGAAGAGAATGGTCACAAATGAAAATATTTGTTGGGCGAGGTGTTAGTTTTACCTGTAAACCGCCCAGTTTGAGCGACTTAGCTGTCTGACTGTTTTATGTTTTACGAAAGCCCTGTGAAGCATCCCTAACTCGCTCATTCAATCTTGAGATAACTGAAGTGAAAAAATATTCTAATTGGTCCAATGTATGAATGTTATAACCAAAGGAACCATGTTGAGGCAACCTTCCCTTTTCGATAGCACATCTGAGTGTATAATTTTTATGCCATGTATAATTGTTCGATTTCTATGAATCCCATGTGTTACCAGTGTAACTTGATTTTGTCTCCCCTGCTGGAAAAGTCGTATGGGGTTAAGATGTGCTTTCAATGCTCGTTAGTTGTTACTCCATGTTCACTTAATTGCTCGTGACTCATTTCTACCGGATGGTTTATGTAGGAATATAAGCTCAAGTGACGAATAGTCCTGAAACTGATGGTTTGTTTCAATGCAGTTCTCGTTGTAGTATTCGAGGACAGAGGAGAAACGAATCATTTTTTGTGTTACTGATGTGCATAGTGATCTCTATGAATCTCATCAGAATTTTCTGATGCAGGTTTTGACAGTGATGTAGCGCAGACCTAACGGAGAGGGGGAAAAAGAAGTATTGAAGCAACTTTTGAAATCTGCCATTCGTTCATCCAATATGTTGTTTTTCACATCATAATATTCGTGGAAAATTAATTATTATCGCCATAGAGTTCCGGTCTAATGGTAAGACCGTATCGCGTGATGTGGTTGCGTGAGCACACACCACGGGTTTGAAACTTGCTAAAACAAAATCCTGGTTTTAACTGGGGAAGGGGGTAATGTGGGTGAGTGGATTCTTCTTTGAGCTTTGAATTGGTGTCTGTTAGCCCTCTGAGATTTCATAATTTCCATGAGTTTTGAGCTATCGATATATAGTAAGCAAACTTCACCGAGGGTAATCGAAAACAACCTCTCTACTTCATCTGAGGTAGTGGTATGGACTGCGTAAGCCAGACCCCACTTTGTGGGAATACACCGGGTATGTTGTTGCTGTTGTTGTTGTTGTAAGCTTCACAAGGGGCTATCTTGTTTGAAAAAACGACGTTGATGTTCTGCTTGATCCATTTACGGTGTTGCTTGTAAGTTGAATCCAGCAGACAATAAGGGATCTAGATGTCAGAAAACCTACAATGGGTGTCAAATTGGAATTTAGTATTAGCTTAATTTGAATGCTCCAAATGTGGGTAACCAAAAAGCTTTTCGAACTATGCAAAATTTTCGAAGTACTTGTGCATGATCAAAAAATGCTAGTTGCTTTAAATCTTCTTACTATTTACAACTTAGTTCTCTGTCCATATGAAGCTCTCTTATTTCTATGGTAAGCTCACTTGGGACAAGTTAAAAATGATTCGTGGCGGAGTCGAGATTTTCATTAGGGGTTCAGAAGTGTAATACGAATTAGTTGATGTGGTTCAACATTTATTATAGATACATAAAAAAATAATTTTAATCATATATAAATAGTATAATTTTTCGTCGAAGGAGTTCGAATGAATCCCCTTGTCCAGAGATTGTTCAGCCCTTGCAAAGCAAATCACTTGCATGTATCCATGGTTAATGAAATTTAAAATAGCTCTACAACGATATTTATTGTAGTGATGATAAAAAATATATGGAAGGATTTTCTTTTCTCTACCCAAATATTTGTAGTAGTAGTAAATTAAAACGAGGATAAATATTTATTTGTATCGGATGTTGATATTAAATCAATTAAAATTTAATCCAATTTAGGTGTATTATATAAATGATTTTTTCTTGTAGATAGACATTTGTTTTTGCCGACCCAAACTAAGAAAAGAACAAACTAAAAATAGGCACAAGTAGTGCGTCATTTACCCACTTTCCTCCCACTAGCTATCCAAAATGCCCACCAAAGAGCACTTCTCCTTTAAGATACCTTTCTCCCCTTGCCTAACATCTTGTTTTGGTCACATTCTTGTCAAAAAATATTTTAGACAATTGAAGTTTTTAATAATTTTTATAAAATAAAAATAAATATTTTTGAATAGTAGCACAAACTAATAAAATTACTTTTGAAACTTTGAAGTGTCATAATTATTGTTCTAATACTCCTTGTTTCATAATAAATGAATTATTAAATTTTGACACACATATTAAGAAAAAACATTAAAGACATAAATTTAATACAATTTTTTATTTTTACTTCAAAAAAAGAAAAAATTAACCTTGTAATATCTTTTTAAAAGTTAATTGGTTGTCAAATTATAAGGATAAATTTGAAAAAAAATTCAATGATTCACTTATTTTGAAACACCAATAAATACCCTTAACAATTCACTTATTCTGAAATTGAGGGAAAATTGATTAATTAAACATATTTTTTTCTAAATACTTACAAGACGCATTTTTTCAAATGCTCTCACATAATCATAAGTTCACGAATTCAAGATGAGAAAATAAAATCTCTAATAAAAATACAGAATAAAACTAAAAATAAAGATTTGTATTTTTTTTTTTTTATAAATTCTACACGTAACGATAGCTTTTTATGCATCGCATCCCATTATACTTGAACAAAAAATTACTTTGGCCAAACAAAGTTATAACTACCAAACGTTTCTCTTTCACACACACACACACACACACGAGCTCACATAATCTTGTAAAAATGGCAACTTCAATTTTCCTCTCACACCCTCTTCCTCTTTTCTCTCATTTATCACCAAAACACCATAAAATTCCAATTCCCAAACAAACTTCACCCTTAGCACACATACTACAACCCAACAACCCCATCACCAAGATTCCATTTTTACCATTTCCCACCTCTCTTTATCCATTTTCCTCAAACCCCCAAAAGGCATTTTGGTCAATTTCAGTGGGAAGAACAGAATTTGAGGAAAAAGATGAAATCTTGGTGGGTGAAGATTCTGCTGAATTTGAGTTATCTAAGCAAAAGATTTCATCTTGGGTTTATTTTGGTGGGATTCTTGGTGTTGTACTTTATGTTCTTAATGTTGTTTGGATTGATAATTCAACTGGATATGGAAAGTTATTTATTGATGCTGTTTCCAGTATTTCAGATAGCCATGAGGTGGGTTCTTTGTACCTCGATTATAGTATTGTTTTGTTGTAGTTTATGTTTTGTTCTGTTACGGTCTGCTATTGTAGTTTCTTGTACCTCGATTCTTGTTTTGTTGCAGCTTCTGTTCTGTTACTGTCTGCTGTTGTAGCTTCTTGTACCTCGATTATCGTATTGTTTTGTTGCAGTTTATGTTCTGTTCTGTTAGTTCTGTTACTATCTGCTGTTGTAGTTTCTGGTACCTCGATTATCATATTGTTTTGTTGCAGTTTATGTTCTGTTCTGTTACTGTCTGTTGTTGTAGTTTCTGTTATTTTGTGGTGTTTTCGGATACAAGAATCTGTATTTAGGCACTACAACTTCAACACTAGTTCAAGTTTAAAACAAGAACACTATGAAGTACAAAAACACCCTCAACACAAGATCAAAGAGATCTTTCTAATAAGTGTGTTTTATTTTTTTCAAAAATTAAGATGAAACAGAAATATAAAGCCAAGTCTCCCGACTTCACGGAGTGTCCTTAAGGAATGATTCCCCTCACTGTACCCGAGGTTTTGGAATTTTCCTCCCAGAATAAAATGGCTTTCAATCCAACTATAGTGGTACCTCAAATAATTGGATTCGTCGAACTCACTCAACGATTTGATTGATCACAAAGAATGTTTTGAAAACAAAAAGAGTTTGTATATTCAAACAAAATTTCATACCAAAACTGTGGATAAATGCAGGTTTATATAGCCATCAAGTGCCCCTACCGAAAGATGGCAATGGTTCATCCAAAAAGGTGTATCCTTTGGAAGAGTCATGTCTGTTCATTCGAAACATTGTGTTTTTTTTTTTTAACAGACACAACTATCTGAACAGTCACTCCTTTTCCAAAACAATGTCTTTTCATAAAAGGTTGTGTCCCTCCATTTTCCATTCACACCAATTGAACCCAACAGTTTCTTGTATCTCGATTACCGTATTGTTTTGTTGTGTTCTTTTTTGGTACTGTCTGCTGTTATAGTTTCTTGTACCTCGATTATCGTATTATTTTGTTGTAGTTATATTCTGTTCTGTTATTGTCTGTTGTTTTCTCGTTTTGTTAGTATCTGTTGTTTCTTGTATTTCCGTTATTTCTTTTTTTGAACTACTTTGGACTGTCTTTTCTTGTGTTGGGGTCTATGGGAAACAGCCTCTCTACTTTTGAGGTAGGGTAAGGTGTGCGTACATTCTATCCTTTTTCTATTTCCTTCAAAACCCAGAAAGGAATTTTGGTCAATTTCAATGGGGAGAACAGAATTTGAGGAAAAAGATGGAATTTTGGTGGGTGAAGATTCTGCTGAATTTGAGTTATCTAAACAAAAGATTTCGTCTTGGGTTTATTTTACTGGGATTCTTGTTGTTGTGCTTTGTGTTCTTAATGTTGTTTGGATTGATAACTCAACTGGATTTGGAAAGTCATTCATTGATGCTGTTTCCAGGATTTCAGATAGCCATGAGGTGGCTTCTTTGTACCTCGATTATCGTATTGTTTTGTTGCAGTTTCAGTTCTGTTCTGTTATTGTCTGCTGTTTTTTTTTTACAATATGCTGTACCTCCGATTATCGTTTTATTTTGTTGTAGTTTCAGTTCTGTTACTATTTGTTGGTTTGTTATTATCTGTAGTTTCTCGTACTTTTGTTATTTCTTACTGTTTTGTTGTATTTTCAATTTTGTTACTACATATGTTATTTTGTTATTATGTGTTGTTTCTTATACTTCCGCTATTTCTTTTGCTGAACTGCTTTGGACTGTCTTATTCTTGAACCGGGGGTCTATTGGAAACAGTCTCTCTACCTTTGATGTAGCGGTAAGATTTGTGTACATCCTATCCTCCCCTGACCCCACTTTGTGGACTACATTGTGTATGTTGTTGCTGTTGTTGAGGTTGTCTTTACTTGATTTAGGGCATGTAAATTGTTAGAACAGAAATTATCCCTGTCTGAAATCCACTATGCTTTGAGAAATTTGCATAGGCCGAGTTAGAAAAGAAAAAAGGGGTATCTTTTCGTGAAAAAGAAACTTACAATAAAAGAGAATTACTTGGGGAGAGTTACATTATTCTGTTTTCTGTTTCTTAAACTTTATGTGATAGTGGTTTTTAAATTTTGTAGTTTTCTTACAAGGGACGGAGTTTCCACTTCTTCCTATGTGCATATGTTTTTTAAATAGTGGTGTCAAACTTGGTTATATACCATATACATTTTTCTTGTAATAGTTGTGTCCGAGCCAGCTTTCGCAGATCTTCACTATTTTAACGGGTACTTATATTCTCCTACCAAAATAGGTATTTGGTAATTCTACCCATCAACAACAACAACAACAACAACAAACCCAGTGTATTCCCACCTAGTGGTGTCTGGGGGGGTAAGATGTACGCAGTCCATACCTCTACCTCTAAAGAAGTAGAAAGGCTGTTTCCGATAGACCCCCGGCTCAGGACAGGAGACACCACACAAATACATAATAAAGCACAGAACAAGATTTCATAACATAAATACTACACCCATAAGTCATAGAAAACAGAGGAGAGCACCCAGATTCGTAATAAAACATGGAACACGGAATCATAACAAGAATAATACCCCCACCAAGTAATTCCCTACCCTAGCGACCCAAACTGGCCCTAGTCTTCTGCCCTAATTCGCGTCCTCCAGACCTTCCTATCTAGGGTCATGTCCTCGGTGAGCTGTAACTGCTCCATGTCCCGCCTAATCACCTCGCCCCAATACTTCTTCGGCCTACCCCTACCCCGCCTAAAACCATCCAACGCTAGTCTCTCACACCTACGAACCGTGCAATCCATGCCCCTCCTCTTCACGTGTCCGAACCATCTCAATCGGACTTCCCGCATCTTGCACTCCACTGGAGTCACACCAACCTTCTCCCTGATAGTCTCATTCCGAACTCTATCCCCTCTAGTCAGCCCACACATCCAGCGCAACATCCGCATTTCCGCCACCTTCATTTTTTGGATGTGGGAGTTCTTAACTGGCCAACACTCCGCTCCATACAACATGGCCGGACGGACTACCACCCTGTAGAATTGGCCTTTAAGCTTGGGCGGCACCTTCTTATCACACAACACCCCCGACGCGAGCTTCCACTTCATCCAACCCGCCCCAATGCGGTGCGAGACATCCTCGTCAATCTCACCGTTACCCTGGATCACGGACCCGAGATACTTGAAACTGTCCCTCTTACATACCTCCTGTGATTCCAGCTTCACTACCACCTCATTCTCCAGCCTCACATCATTAAACTTGCATTCCAAATACTCCGTCTTGCTTCTGCTCAACCTGAACCCTTTAGACTCAAGAGTTTGTCTCCATACCTCTAATTCTACCCATCAAGTGTTAGATAAATAGGTAGAAATTATCAAACTCTTTTTTTGGGCTGCTGCTGGGATTTGAACCCTGGTCTAGCATGATCTTCGTTCTAGTCTCATTGCCTGCTAGCTCACACCCCTGTGCGATATCACCCACTGGTTCTTGTCTGATAAATTTATTTTGACAATGAAATGGGGCTTAAGGCTTCTAATTTCTTCTTTCTAGACTTTGGCATATAACTCGAAGGACCTTTCTGTTCAGGTAGATGTAAAGGTTCTTGCTTGAGTTTAGTGCTACTTGTAGCAAAGTTGTTGCTTAACTGAGCTTTACCAATGCTTGGGACAGTTCCGTTGGAATTGGCATATGAACTAACATATTGTAACTTCAATATCTAAGGAAGTTGGTGAAGAATTGCTGCTTTGTCTGATCTTTATTTTTCTTTGCCGGAAAATTCCATCGAAATTAAGGTCTCATTTCTCTTTCTGCAGTAACTAAATATCATGTGTATAACAGTATATTTAAGAAAATGTACTTGTTTCTTATGTTGTTTGGCCTATAATTGGTTGGAATAGAGAACATAGCAAGATAAGACGTCCCTGGCCTCTGTAATCAAGAACTATATTTAAGTTTTCGGGCCTGATAACATTTTGCAATCCATAATATATTTTATGCACTTGGTTTTCAGAGAAATGTCAAATAAGAACCAACTAGGGAAGGTCAGTTTGAAGATGTTAATCTCCTTGAAACTTTAAGAGCTGCATGAAAACTATTGTTTGTTTGGGCACATGTAGAGGAACATAATGTATTGGCCTTGCAATGAAGACTATTTAACGTTGATAATGCTCGAAGAGTATTTTTTTTGTTCCGGATTCGTTCTATTAGTCTTCTTGATAAGATGCATGTGAGTTCTTCACGAATCATATGGACTAACATAAAGTGGTCTATAAGTCTGTTGTCCCTTTCTTCGTGTACTTCTTCCCATTCCACTTTGGCTTTCTTGGTAACCAGCATATGCTATTAATTTTTTTCGTTTTGCGGACCTAAATTTCTGTTTGCTAAGCATTTATCCAAATGTTTCTATGCAGATTGTAATGCTTTCCCTTACCTTGATTTTCGCAATAGTCCACAGTGGTCTTGCTAGTCTTAGAGACAAAGGTGAGGAACTCATTGGAGAGCGTGCTTTTCGTGTATTGTTTGCTGGGATATCCCTGCCATTGGCAGTCAGCACAATTGTGAGTTTCGAGTCTGCCGGCAGAAACCGAGAATTTAGTATTTTTCGGTAACTTCTATAATTTTACGGTGCAATGCTTGATACATGGAAATTTAACATAACCAAAGGTTCTTATGATGGTATGCAGGTGTATTTCATTAACCACCGATACGACGGAGTGCAGTTATGGCAAGTAAATGGCATTGCCGGTGTTCATGAACTGGTTTGGGTTTCTAATTTTATTTCCTTCTTCTTCCTGTACCCGTCGACATTCAATTTACTAGAGGTAGCGGCTGTTGACAAGCCCAAGATGCATCTTTGGGAAACTGGGATTATGAGGATTACCAGGCATCCACAGGTATATGATCAACATTCACTTAACTATTACTTACTGATGTAGAGCTACCGAGTGAATCGGATATCATAATTCCTGAAACACGAATGCTAGTTTTAGTTTCAACACTCTTTCTGAATCAAGCTACTATAACAAAGGACGTTTAAAATGATGATTTCTATTTATAGTTTCTGTAGGGTTCAGGACTATTTTTTAAGGTTTCGTGTAGTTCAGACGTGCCTTAACTAACAAGCTCTACTACTACCAAAAGCTCAAATATGCCATCGACTTATCGTAAATGGTCTATTCATAGCCACTCGTTAATAGTTGGGTATGCCACTGAACTTCATGAAAGGGCTTTCCTATGCCACTCATAAAAGGGGGTGAGAGGAGTTGGGGGCTGGTAGTAATGAAGGGTCAAGATAATGCCACGGCAAAATCTGGTAATAGTACGATTCTGTTAGTGGTTAGTGGCACGAATGAACCAAATGTGTCACGGCAATGGCATTTTTATGCCAAACTATTAACGAGTGGTATGGATAGGCCATTTTCGATAGTTATATGGCATATTTGAGTTTTTTCCCTTTTACTTTTGATTCTTTGAATCAAGAATTCGCTCAATGGATCGGTGATTTTTTTTTATTTTTTTTAAGTGTTAAATAAGGCATGTCACACAGAAAAATATCACAAGAATCTGCGTACAGATGTTGCTGGCATGTTTCACATAATTGTTATTGTTGTCTTTGTACATACATGTTGCACGACGGACCAGCATTTTTTTCTTTTATTTGCTGTCTCATTGAAGGGGAGCCTTGGAGTAACTGATAAAGTTGCTTCCATGTGACCAGGAGGTCACGGGTTCAAGCCTTGGAAACAGCCTCTTGTAGGAATGCAATGTAAGGCTGCGTACAATACACCCTTGTGGTGGGGCCCTTCTCCGGACACCACGCATAGCGTTAGCTTTAGTGCACCGGGCTGCCCTTTTGCTATCTCATTTCTTGTTTTAAGTTACTCCGTCTGTGATAGCTAATTGAACCCTCCGCTCTCTATATTAGCTGGTTGGGCAGGTGATATGGTGCTTAGCTCACACGTTGTGGATTGGAAATTCAGTTGCAGTGGCAGCGTCAGTAGGTTTGATAGGACATCATCTGTTTGGCGCCTGGAATGGGGACCGGAGGTTAGCCATACGATATGGTGAGGCTTTTGAAGTCGTAAAGGAGAGAACAAGTATCATTCCATTCGCAGCTATTCTTGATGGTCGCCAAAAGTTGCCCGGGGATTATTACAAGGAATTTATCAGATTGCCATATCTATCGATAACAGCATTGACGTTAGGTGCCTACTTTCTCCACCCCATTATGCAAGCCGCCAGTTATCGACTACACTGGTAACCCTGATGTGTTACATAACTCCCTTTGATACAAAAAATTGTGGAGATATATAGGTTCTGTTGTCTGTTTAACTGTTGTAGCAACTATTATACTCAAAAAGTTTTTGGTATCAAATTGAGATATGACATGATTAGTTCCACAAAAAACTGTGTCCTAACCATAGTAAATACCTTGTTGTTGTAAAAAACTTCGCGTTGTACCAGAATAGAGATCTGATTTAAACGGCCAAGTACAACATACGAGTTTGATCCATTAGGTTCGTGCCAAATAGTGTCCCGAGCTACAATAGAGGGGACAAGAACGCAATTATCTAATTAGGATCACAGTTCCGACCATTTCTTTGAAGGCGGAAAGGTGAAGTTTTTAGCCACACTCTCCGTGAAACAAACTATTCAAAGCGCTGATCAGAAATCATAAAGCGAACAACTATTATAGAATAGAAATAATTATATCCAAGTTAAATTGCACGCATCTCGATTATTTCACCATGTAGTTTACTAGGCCTACCTAAAAGGAGCAAGTCAATTTGGACCAAATCCAAAAATGAAGAAAAAAAAACAGGAGAATTAAAAAACACTCAATTCCACTTTTGGTGTTCAAGAAGTATCAAATGAAAGTACACCAAATTCTTTTGACTTTCTTTTACTTTTTGTGAGATTGAAGAAATACATGTGGCCAATTTGAATGAATATTTTATATATAAAATTTCCTTTGGATTTACTCTTCCTCATGCAATGTGATTGGAGGAGTTGGGAATGCGTAGGTTCACTTAGGATTATTAAACTAAAAAGAGAGATTGTAGAAGTATCTTTTTAGGATGACTTTGATATGTCCCACATAAACTAAAAAATAATAATAATTTGAGTTTCACAAAATTTAAATTCGTATCGAAAAGTCTCAAAGTAAAGCGTTTTACAAAAAGGCGACTCTATATCCAGAAACTTTAATGAAGGATAATGACGTGCTTACCACTCTACCACGACAGTTAATTTAAGATAACCAACTAAACTATCATCAGCATTAAAGAAGTGAAATTCTATTGATGCATACTTCTAATACTTTGCATAGGAACCTTTTTTAATGTGGCATATATACATCACTCAAAAAGAACATACAAGTACATATATGGTTATGTGACCACTATGCAGTAAAGTAGCAAGTACTCTTCATTCTTGACTAAGTTCTCGGAATCGAGCGTTTAGTATGAAATCACTTTTGATAAGTTCTCTTTACCCCATAACGAAGGGGTGCCTTGGAGTAACTGGTAAGACCAGGAGGTCACGGGTTCAAGCCTTGGAAACAGCCTCTGGCAGTAATGCGAGGTAAGGTTGCGTACAATACAATCTTGTGGTGGGACCCTTCCCCGAACCCTGCGCATAGCAGGAGGTTTAGTGCATCGGGCTGCTTTTTTTAGTCTTTACCCCATAACGTGAGACTTCTTCAAACAAATTTAGATTAATCAGACCTCAAAAATAGATACCGAATATCAAGTGAAAAAACGAAAAGGTATATATAGAAAAATCATGTAACCCGTCACCCCCACCCCACCTAGGGGCGGAGCTACACATGGGATAGGGGGTTCATCCGAACCTCCTTCGACGGAAAATTATATTATATATACATGATTAAAATTATTTTTTATGTATATATTATAAATATCAAACCCCCTTCGATTAGTTCGTATATTCACTCATAAATCTCCTTGGTAAAAATTTTGGCTCCGCCACTGACCCCACCCCACCCCCCACCCCCTTCTCTCTTACACACTCAGAGACTTCATGTGGCTAGAGGATTTGGTCAGTGGGCTTTGTTTATTTCAAAATTTTGACAAGTAATCAGCCAACATTAGGCTGAGTTGCACAGTTTAACCAACTATATATATCCACTTTATTAAGTTTCTAAACCACTCCATCATTTCAATATCCTCTTTCTATTTGCTTTTCTAATTTAATTTCAAATTGCCACCAACCTACTTTAATATTGGGTATGTCTTACATTTCTATAATTAAAATCATTCTAACTTGTTATTAAAGCCAATTGCTTAACACATCTCATTATTATTATTATAACTCTCTTTCTATATATATATATCATCTCATTTTTTGTGATTTATATCCTATAGTTCACTGTTGATTTCATATTCTAATTGGAAGAAAATATGAAGGAAAATTCAATAGAGAAGTTTTTCATGTTGCCATTCTTTATAGTGTGTGGTTCTGAGTCAAGTGTTGCAGTGTGTACCAACAGCCAAACAAAGAATTCATCACAAAAAACAAGTATGTTTTTCTCTCCCTCCCCTAGCTGCTGGTTCGACAGAATTCAGTAACTTCGGCTCATATATGCATGCATAAATAATAGAGATAAGCATCCGGTGGCCCAAAACTATGGTCAAAGTTGCTACGACACACTCCAACTTCACAGGGGTCCTATTACACCCCTGAACTCAATTTTAACGTATTTTTGTCACTCTTTTGTACAGACGCGGCACCTTTATTACATAAAAATGGAGCCCACATCAAAGGTGTCATGTCAGCTAAAAAGGTTGACAAAAATACTCTAAGATTTAGTTCAGGTGGTAATCGGACCCCTGTGAAATTGAAGTATGACATAATAAATTTGATCATAGTTCGAGAAGGTACTAGATGTTTTACCCTTGGTATTACATGTTGGTTATTATCCATAGTAACTTTGGTTTTCAATCTCAAACATTGAACTCATTTTGTTATTGCATAAAATAATTTGTGGTATAGTATTTGGTACAATTAGTCAAGTACCTTTTGTGTACGTTGTTACTATTATTTTCTTTTTATGTTGTAACATTGCTATTTTGCCACTTTAATTTGTGTGTGGCTTATTGAAGAAAGACAAGAAGGAGAAGAGAGGTTATCAAGTGTAAAAATGAAGAGCTTTTGGGGATTTTGGGCCATGACAAGGCCAAGATTTTCACAAAATATGCAAAGATTGAAAAGGCATTTCAAAGGTTTCTCCCAATTATTTGGTAAGCAATAATAAATCATTGTCCATTGTACTCTCTATTTGTAAGATTTCGAGATAAGCATCCAGTATCTCCTGAATTATGACCAAAGTTGCTGCGACACACTCCAACTTCACAAAGATCTTATTAACCCCTAAACTCAATTTTAGCGTATTTTTATCACTCTTTTGTGCTGACGTGACATCTTTATTATATAAAATGAGACTCACATCAAAGGTGTCACATCAGCACAAAAAGGTGACAAAAATACGCTAAAATTGAGTTCAAGAGGGTGATAGAATCCCCGTGAAGTTAGAGCGTGTCGTAACAAATCTGATCATAGATTTCATTATCACTAGTTCTCATTTTTATCTTTTCTTCCCACTAGTCACAAATCCACATTCATGTAGAAACAAAAGTAAAAAGTTCAAATACATAGACGAACTTTTTAAAATTATTTTTTATTTTTCATTTAGACTCTACCTTACCTAAGTTCAAATACATTTTGATTTCGAGTGTGTCGAGATACATAATTAGCTCCCAATACATTCAACAAAGATGCATTTTTTCTTGAGATAATGCTCTATCTCACCCTTAACTATACCTAAAACGGCTGAGACACACCTCAATTTAAAGGGGGTCCTATTACCTCCTGAACTAATTAAAATTATAATTTTGACACCCTTAGTGCCTACGTGGCACATACGTGGTACAACACACAAAAGGGTCCACGTAGGCACACGTGTGTGCCACGTAGGCACTAAGGGTGTCGAAATTACATTTTTAATTAGTTCAGGGGGTAATAGGACCCTCATTAAGTTGAGGTGTGTCTCAGCCATTTTGGATATAGTTCAAGGGTGAAATAGGGTATTTTCTTTTTTTTCTTTGTAAAGATACATAATTAGTTCTCGATATACTTTTTTCAATTCTAGATCTGTCGAGATACATAATACATCAAACGAAGAAATATTTTCCCCTATAAAGATATATAATTAGCTCCTAACACAAATTTTCGATTTCGAGTCTGTCGAGATACATAATTAGTTCCCGATACATCCAACAAAGATACATAATTAGTCGAGATTTTTGTCATTATTTCGTAAGGCCGGAAATTTGTATAAATATGATAAGTTGTTGTGTGTGTTTATGTTATTTTTCCTTAAACAACCTAAATTTTTTATATATATTTTTGCATTTTTTTGTCATTTTTTTTTTCAGCGCGGAAAGAAGAGGTAGAAGAAGAGGAAATGGAGATAGAAATAGGATATCCAACAGATGTGAAACATTTAACACACATAGGATGGGATGGATCAACTACAATTAATCCAATTAAAGGATTGGAAAATTTAAAACCACCTGAAATTATTTCATTTTCATCAATTTCAATTAAACAATTTGAAATTGCCATGGCTAATCAAGCTGGTGGAACTAAAAGTGTTATTAATAGCAACAATTGTGCTTGATTTTTGAAAATTTTTAATTGTAACTTTCTATTGCTTTTCATTAATATTCTCTCAGCTTATATCATTTTTTCATGGTTGGGTTTATTATTTTATGTAGTATTTCTTTTTCGTACTTGATTTGATTATACGTTATTTGAGGCAATAATTTATCGAAAAGAACCTCTAGCTATCTTTACAAGACAAGTAATAAGACTATATACACATCATAGAGATTGTATATACATGCATAGATTCCGTCTCTTTTGAAAAAGTGTATCAATATGGTATAAGTGTTGTATCAATTTGAAATAAAAACTGTATATGCATTGTACCAATTTGGTATTACCACGTTGATATAGTCCTTACACCATATTAACACACTCCTTATACTATATTGATACAACTCATATATCATATTAATACAGTTTCGATCGATCATTTTGCTTTTTGAAATTAGTTTGGACCGACTTACTACTCCATGTCCATTAGCCCAAATATGAGTCATTTATCTTTAGATAGATGAAACGAAATTTTGGAATAACCAAATGCTTGTTGATGAAATATGTTATCAAAACTGTTTCACCTCATCCACTGAGGTTTGGCATTTCGTGCAACCGTAACTTTGCGGCCGATGTTGAAAACTTTGTAGGTTAAAAAGTACTCAATATGTTTAAGGAGACATGCTTTGGTGTGTTTATTGATATGCCCAAATCTTCAAGGTCAAATAACCAAATGCTTGTTGATGCTTGAGTTTCTACAAGACAATCCAAATGAATTCCATGTATATGTCAAGGGAACAGTGCTGAAATTCTCTATTTGAATTTGCTCTCATTAGTGGTCTGAATTGCACCGCAAACACTGAAGAGTTTCAGTATCCTACTTCAGATCCCTCTATGTTACTGACAAAGTATTTTTCAGAGGGAAAAAATGAAAGCTTCCAAAAAAATTGATTGAACGGTATAAGATGAAAATTTTTGACAATATTCAGGATGCCCTGTGGATGACCGTATTGTTTTTCATTTATACGCATTTTTTATTTGAATCTAATGATGCATCTGTTAGTTTTTTAGAATTCAAGATGGTAGAGGATGGTCGATATGAACATTATCCATGGGGAAAAATTACTTTCAACAAGTTGATGAATTTGTTGAGACAAAACTTTTTTATTGAAAAGAAGTTTTATCGTTTAGGAGGGATGCCACATGTTCTCAACGTCTGAATCTACGAATGTTGTTCTGAAGTAGATAAAGACATTGCTTACCGTATTGGTAACCATATACAGAGGATATGTAACTGATTTGTCGTTGGAACAAAGTCTAAATTCGAGAAATTTATGAATGGAATGTTTAGCAAGGTAATTTTTAGTTATGTTCAATCATTTTTTGTATTTAATGTTGCATACATAGAAGTTTTATGTATGTTTTCATTATATATTTTTTTGTAAATATATGTTGAAGCATGTAACTCATTCATACAGTATACATTTGTAGAACAGACATCTTCCATATCAATTCCTGCATTAAAATAATTTTTTTCATTGTTATATGATATATTACAAAACTTGTATGATACATGATACATAATTGTACAATTAATGATACATTACTAGATGTTATGTAAAATAATGATACATTATTGCTCTTATATTCATTTAACTGAAGTTGTTATGTTTTTCAATTTTAATTATAGTATGTATATATCAACCTAAGTCCTCCGGATAATGAGTTGAACTGTCTTCAATTGCCAAATCATGTTGGTATAGATTTGAATGATCTTGTCAATTCAACTTTACCGTCCATATCTCGTGGCCAACAGAAAAAAGGTGATCATAAAGCAACGATAGCATCTGCTTCATTACCTTCGGACAATTTTGATGATTTTACTACCTCAGCACCAGTCGAAATGGTAACTAAGTCAAAGGCTAGATCTGATAGATCATTGGCACCGCGTTCAAAAAGAAGAAAGACAGACGCTGAGCGAAAGAAATCGATCACAGTTCAAGAAAATTTTAAAGCTCACTCCTCTATTAAAGAAGTCAATATATTACCTCCTGGCACATTAACATCATCTGTTGACCCAATCAATGAAGAAGCTCAACACGAACCATCTCTAATGGACTTTAGCGAACAGACATCACCAATTTTCACACATATGCGTGAGTTTACATAGAAAATTACTGTGTCTGGAAGCATGCATCATGAGCAAGTCCATATATGTGACAACTGGTGGTGTCTGTTCGCCAAAATCCAATAGAGATGGTTCGTGTTGAGCTTCTTCATTGATTGAGTTAGCAAATGATTTGATATTCCAGGAGGTAATACATTAACTTTTTTAACAGATGAGTGAGCTTTAATCTTTTCTTGAACTGTGATCGAATTCTTTCGCTCAGCGTCTGTCTTTCTTCTTTTTAAAGACGATGCCAATGATCTATCAAACTTAGCCTTTGACTTAGTTATCATTTCGATCGGTGGTGGGATAGTAAAATCCTTAAAATCATCCCAAGGTAATGAATCAAATGCCATCATTGCTTTATGATCAACTTTTTTCTGCTGGCCACGAGATGTGGACGGTAAAGTTGAATTGACATGATCATTCAAATCCATACCAGCATGATTTGGCAATTAAAGACAGTTCAACTCATCAACCGTAAGACTTAGGTTGGTATACACATACTATAATTAAGATTGAAAAATATAACTTCAGTTAAATGAACATAAGAGCAATAATGTATCATTATTTTACATAACATTTAGTAATGTACCATAAATTGTACAGTTATGTATCATGTATCATACAAGTACTGTAATGTATCATATAACAGTGAAAAACATTATTTTGATGCAGGAATTGGTATGGAAGATGTTTGTTCTACTGTATGAATGAGTTACATGCTTCAACATATATTTACAAAAAAAAATATAATGGAAACATAAATAAAACTTCCATGTATGCAACATAAAATACAAAAAAATGATTGAACATAACTAAAAATTACCTTGCTAAATATTTCATTCATAAACTTCTCGAATTTAGTTACATATCCTCAGTATACAGTTACCAGTCTATTAAGCAATGTCTTTATCTACTTCATAATAACATTCATAGATTCAGACGTTGAGAATATGTGACATCCCTCTCAAACGATAAAGTTGCTTTTCAATGTAGAAGTTCTGTCTCAACGAATTCATCAACTTATTGAAAGCAATCTTTCCCCACGGATAATGTTCATATCGATCATCCTCCACCAATGTTGAATTCTACCCACGGATAATGTTCATATCGATCATCCTCTACCAATGTTGAATTCTAAAAAACTAACAGATACATCATTAGATTTAGATAACAAATATGTATGAATGAAAATCAATATGGCCATCCACAGTGCATCTTGAATATTGTCAAAAAATTTCATCTTATACCATTCAATCAATCTTTTTTGGAGATTTTATATTTTGACTCTGAAAAATACTTTGTCAATAATACAGAGGACTCTGAAGCCGGATACTGAAATTCTTTAGTGTTTGCGGTGCAATTCAAACCACTAATGAAAGCAAATTCAAATAGACAAAATTTCAACATTGTTCCCTTGACATATACATGGAATTCATTTAGGTTATCTCGTAGAAACTCAAGCATCAACAAGCATTTGATTATTTGACCTTGAAAATTTGATTTGGGCATATCAATGAACCAAAGCATGTCTCCTTATACATATTGAGTACTTTTTTATCCACAAAGTTCTCAACATTGATCGTAAAGTTACAGTTGCACGAAATGCCAAACCTCAGTTGATGAAGTGAAACAGTTTTGATCACATATTTCATCCCCCGCATTAAGAAACAGTGATGTATCATAACGCATGCACTGACCTTATGTTGATAATTATGTATCAGATTAATGATTAGCTTTAATATTTGTTACATTTTATATTATGATACATAACTATAAGGTATGTATAAGGCATCATGATATATTTCATACTTATGTATCATATTCAGAAAATTTGTAATTTATCATAACGCATGCACTGACAGATCTTCATGATTATGTATCAGATTAAGGATTAACATTAACATTTGTTACATTTTATATTATGATACATAACAAAAACTTGTGTTAGAGAAATAAATCTATCAAATACATAAATAACATATCTTTGGTAATGGATCTCTTTTCACAACTTCTTTTTCTTTTCTTTGAAATAGCAACAGCAGACTTTTTTCCTTTAGCACTAACACGTAACTTCTTCATGATTGTAGGATCGTATCGATGCTTAGATCTATTTTCATGAAAATCGCCATCTTCATAATCGAAGTTATCAGGAACAAACACAGATATGTCAATTTCAGTAAAAGTTGAATGAAATTAAGTAAGTCCCAAACTAAAAGTGTTATGATGATTAAAGAATATAAAATTGAAAAACGATTTCTTCAATTTCAACTAACCTCCAATTAATTTTGAATAATTAAGTTAATGGAGTAACAGTGTGTAAGTTGTAACTTCAAAGTAATATTAACAGAGGATAACGATTGTTGCATCAAGATCAAATTTTGGCATAATCTTCGCCACTATTACCGTGATTTTAGGCTACAAAACAATAGTTGTGTGTTGTGTTGAGTTGTAATGGATAATGTATTCGAAAAAACGCATGTGTTGTCAATTAGAAGGAATTTTTGTAATATGTTTAGTAGGATGATATTTTAGGTAATATAGAAAAGTTAAGGTGTTGAGTTATGTAATTTTTTCGAAAATTATACGGTATATGTTTTTAATGGGATAGATATTTCATGTAATTAGTCGAGATGCATGCATGTAACTCGGACACAACGGAGATGAAGGAAAAAAAAAACTCCTAACCTTCCGAGCTAAATTACAATAATTACTGAAAAAAGATAGAAATTTATTTTCATCAACCACATGTACAACAACAACAAACCCAGTGTATGCATCTCAACAATAAAGTGGAGTCTGACGAGAATAAGATGTACGCAGACCATACCGCTACCTCCGAAGAAGTAGAGAGGCTTCCTTTCATCAACCACATGTAAATAAAAAATTTAAAAATATTATTACTAAAAAAGATAGTAGAAATTTATTGTGTGTGTATGTGTATATATTTATGTAAGCACCATAGCGAGCCAAAAGTTGATTGAAAAACAAAACAATGGCTTTCTGAGATGCCTAACCCTTTTGGGTTTTGTTGTCAGATCCTCTTATATATTATAAAAAAAACTATATATTATAAACAGCAATTTCCAATACATATTTTTATGATAATTACCTCAAAAACATTTGAGGTGTTCATAATGTATTAGCCAATATGCTGCTCGAAGAGGATCTATTCTGACTTTTAGGGTTTTTGCTTACTGTTTAGTAATTATATACACAACAAGGGGGAGGGGTGGCAAAATTGGGCTGAAATGTATTTGGGCTGATAAGGGGAAGTTCAAGTATTAATTGGGCACAAATATAAAATTGCAAAAATAACATAAACAAAACAGCTTAATTTATCATATTTACACAAATCTCCATTCTTACAAATTAGTTACAAAAATCTCAACTAATTACGTATCTTTATTAGATGTATCGGGAGCTAATTATGTATCTCGACAGATCCAAAATCGAAAAAAATGTATTGAGAGTTAATTATGTATTTTTACAAAGGAAAAAAATGTGTCTTCGTTTGATGTATTATGTATATCGATAGGTCCAAAATCGAAAAAATATATCGAGAGTTAATTATGTATATTTACAAAGAAAAAAAATATATCGAGGGCTAATCATGTATCTTGAAAGACCCAGAATCAGGATTTTCAGTAATTTATGCAAAAATATCGAAATTTTCTGTAATTAGGCTCCAAATTGTCAGGATTTATGTTGTTTGCCCAAAACTACGTCTAGTGTCTCCCAATGTAGCCGTCTAGTCGATATTGAAATTTTGTTCATCATATGTTTGTTTTGAACTTTCATCTCTCAAAGTGTGTGATTTTAAATTTTTGTTTCCGTTAAATAAGTTTAAATTTTTTTTCTGTAGGCTGAACTTCTGGTCAGTAGTCCAGGTTGATTGTCTTGAAATATCATGAACGTCCATCTTACGGGCAAGAGTTAGAACATTTGCGTCATGAGCAACATATCTAAGTTTTAATTTCTGCCATTAAGGCAGACTTTTGGTCAATTTGCAGTTTCATTGTCTTGAAATTTCATGAACATTTGTCTTATGGACAAGAACTATAGTGACTTTGTTACGAAATTTGATAGATATATCGATAACGTTATGATAACTAATACTTACCATATTCGTCACGACAAACATCATTTATTCATAAATTTGATTATTAATTTTTTTTTAATATATTGACGGACTGCATACACTTTACCTTCTTCAAATTCCATTTGATGGGAATACACTGCTGATGTTGCTGTTGTTGTATATTGACGGACACCAATTAATTTGAAATTCGATGTGTCCATCGAAATGTCTGGAATATATTGACAAAGGGATCGTGGAACCCAAATAGATAAAAAAAAAAAAAAAAAATTAGTTGTATTTATGCGTATTAATATTTAAACATGCAGACAAGACAAGAGGAAGTTGCTCGGATGAAAAACACCCCTCACTTCGAGTTCGAGTCACCAAAAGACCCCTCACCTCCAAACCGAAGATTGTGAGTTCGAGCGCTCAAGAGGCTAAACTAAAAATAGGCTATTTCTGAAAATCCTCTTCATATCTGGAGTGGGCTTTTGGACTAAAAGTGCAAAAACAAAAAAAGCCCAATATCTCATTCACTTTCCAAATATACAGTTGAAGGCAAATTACAAATCTGACCTTTGGTTAGATCAAGCAACTGTCGATTTAACAGAAATTCAACACATTTTTTTTTTCTTTCTTTCTTTCCAATTTGATACAATTCAATCTCAAATTGGTATTAATTTCAGCTCAAAATTCCATTTTTTTGGTTAAAATTAATAGTTAAAATTTCAGCTAAAAGGATATTTTGGTACATTTGACGTAACTTTAATGTAAAACTATAAAGTTCAAAAGTACTCCCTTTGTTAAATTTTACTTGTCACTGTCTTGCTTCTCGAGGTCAAAAAGCATGTAACTTTGACCAACATTTTAAACTGTGTGATTTAATATTTTAAATTCGAAAACTGTATGAGAAATGTTATAATTTGCAATCCTTCTCAAATTAATATGATGAAAAAGTATATGTTAAAACGTTAACGTTGGTCAAAGTTCATGCAGTTTGACCTCGAGAAGCGAAACAACGACAAGTAAAAGCGAACGGAGGGAACAGAGAGAGTATTCTTTATTTTATTAAACTCCGTGTCGAGTCAAAACAAGTTATTCTTTTTGAAAGGAAGGAGTATAATTTTGCATAGAACTATGAGTTATTAATGATGAGCTTATTTGATTTCTGGTATAGAACTCTTGATTGTTGATACAAAGTCTGCATTACTATTGTTATTAATGTGGCGTTTGATTTCGATTTCATTGCCTATAGTTATTACTTTAGGGCATGTTTGGTTGTTGTAAATTCCCGTACCGCACCTATTGGGCGTGTATGGCAGACCTAAGCCCTACCTTATGGAGGTAGTGAGGTTGTTTCCGAAGGACCCTTAGCTGAAGTAGCTCAACTAGATGCAAAGAAGACATAGAAAATAATAAAAAATTCATTACATGGCATACCGAAAAAAGGAATAGTAACCACAGCTTATTTGATTGTTGATAAGAAAAAACATTTCTAGCACAAAGCTATTGAGTTGTTGGATTTTGAATTCTAAAAAAGGCAGCTTAAAGGGTTTTGAATAGGTTATTTATACATATCAAGTGGATTTTTAACCACAAATACAATTGGACCAAAGTTACTGTATTCCGACGAACCAGTAGGTAGAATGGTAACTTCCCTGCTTTGCATCTATGAAGGGATGTATCTTAGAGGAATTAGTGTCATTATTGTGTTTTGTGTTGTGCTTCAATAGTACTATCAGCTATTCTCATTTTCTGTTATATCTTTCTTCTAGACACTTTTAGGCTACCCGATCCCCTGCTGTCGCTAACAAGGGGTTTCTAACTTGAGACCTCCACTATGGAAGCCCCAAGTCAAATCATCTGAGCCATCGTGAAGGGTAGAGGGTAGGAGTTCGTCCATAATTGTAGGTAAGAGTGCTTTTGTTTGTATCTTCTTCTGAAGTTGCTTGTTCGTGGTGTTTTGGTGATGTCTTTGGTTTCGAATAGATAGTTTATAGTATTACTTTGTGTGTGTCGTTTATAGTATAAACGTTGAGAGAGGATTTAGATGATGATTATCTCCTAGGATGACCTTGAATGTTTGTTTTGAGTATGAAATATATGCATAATTGCGTGTTTTATATCTGAACCTACTTAATCTCAGAGGCTTAAATTTTTCCCCATCAGATGTGTTGATATGTAATCTAAATTTTGGAAGTGTCCAGCTAATTTTTCTGTAAAAGATCTTCATTTTCAATGTCAAACAACCTATGTTGCTTCGGACTCTTCAAAAAAGTCAACGGGTGTGACATTGAAAGTGAAGAGTCCGCGCAACTTAACAAACAACAATGGCCGGTGAGAAAAAAACATATAGGCATGTGACATTTGTCGGTGAGAATTCATATAGCCGACCTCATCGTGCTTGATGTTGAGGTGTAGAAATTGTTGTATTCGTTTAAACTCTTGGTTCAATTGTGAGATGTATTTGAAATTTTATAGATGTGTTAATGTGATACAATTAAGAATTTTCTTCCTTAGTCTTGCTCTTAGATTATCGAAAACAACCTCTCTCTACTTCATCTAGATAATGGCATGGACTGCGTACAATTTAACACCCCTCTCCCCCTCAAGACTCCACTTTGTGAGAATACACTGGGTATGTTGTTGTTGTAGTAGTTTTGTTCTCAGATCTACACTTGAACCGAGAGTTTTTCGGTAAAAGTTTCTCCACCTCCACGAGGTAGGGTGAAGTCTACGCCCACTCTATTCTCGTCAAACTCCATTACTTGTAAGATTACATTGGTATGTTGTTGTTGTAGTCTTGCTCTCATACTGCTAAACCGGATGTAACTGTGATTGTTTAGCTGTTATTTTCATATAAAAAAGAAAAACGAAGCACGTCTTACATTCATTGCTCTATTATAAACATCGAGTGCAGCTAAATTCATAACTTGGTCTTTCTCTCTCTCCTTGAAGAAGAGCGAACAATAAACCAATCAAAATCAGAGTGGGGAGGGAATGTTTATTAACAGTTATGTTGCTCTATTGTAAACATCGAGTGCAGCTAAATTCTTAACTTGGTCTCTCTCCTTGAAGAAGAGTGAACAACAAGTCAATCAAAGTCAGAGCGTAGAGGGAATGTTTAGTAACAGTTATATTTCTCTACTGTAAACATCGAGTGCAGCTAAATTCTTAACTTGGTCTCTCTCTCCTTGAAGAAGAGCGAACAACAATTCAATCAAAATCAAAGCAGCGAGGGAATATTTATTTTACAGTTATTATTGTAGTAAAGGATAAAAGAAAAAAAAAGTAAGGAACATGAGGTCCTACGTGTTGAAACTTTCTAGTACACAAACATTATTAATATTTGTTATGTCTACTTACTTTAAAGTTAAAAATTATGACAACACAACATTTATTACTACTATGGTCATATGTTCAAACTAGAGCTCTTATATAACATCAAGTTTAAAACGAGTGAAAAATGGCTGCAACAAAGTTTGGATAGGCCCCTTTTTTCTTTGGCTAGTTTACACATGCATAAAATAAGTTGATGACATGAGTTTACACATGCACAAGATAAAGTTGATGACATGAGTTTATATTACACATGCACAAGATAAGTTGATGACATGAGAATTTTCTATCCATTTGAACTCAAAGGTTAAAAGATACTTAATACTGCTGAAAAGGCAGGAAAAGAAAAGAAAAGAAAATTATGTGTCAAAGTAAGCATAATTTTGACTTAGAGTGTGTTCCATATAGGCAGAGCCGGAGCCAACCTAGTAATAGGGGATTCGTTCGAACTCCTTTCGATGAAAAATTATACTATTAATAAATGGTTAAAATGATTTTTATGTATATATTGTAGATTTTGAACCCCCTTCGATGAGTTTTTCTTCAAATTTTGAACCCCTCAACAAAAATCTGGCTCTGCCTCTGATGATAGGATGAAGATGGGGATGCGGGGGTGACCGGTGAGGTTGACGAAGAGGTGTGTTACAGGTGGAGAGGATACAATCAATATGGATATGTACAGCTAATCCTTGCTAAATATAAAGGAAACAACAACGTATTCGATCAGTCAGTGTATTCACACAAAGCGAGATTTGGACATAACTCATTGACACCGACGTCGCATGAGCATAAACATAAAAGTGAATAAGGGAACCAATTAGGTTGATAATATAATAAGTGATTTGACCTCATTTGTTTGCACTTAGTGAAGGTGTGAATTTGAATTATTCAGCATTCGTTTTTCATTAAGATTTTGGCTCTTAATAAGTCTGAATAGGTCTTAATCATTCAGATCTGGAATTAAATCTTAATTATTAAGAAGTATTCTTGTGTTGAATAATATTCACCACCACTCTATCCATAATCATCAGTCACCACCATTAAAAAAATGGACACAATTTAAAAAGGTGGACAAATGTAACCTGTCAGCTAAATTTAATTCCTTTTTTTAGCCATTTGGCCCAATTGGGCACATGCAGTCTCTATACTCAATTGATACACTTTTATACCAAATTCATACACTTTTATATTATATTGATACACTTTTTAAATGTATATTGGGCACATGTAGTCTCTATACTCAATTTTATACACTTTTTATGCAGTCTACTTTGATACCGCATTGATACATTTTTATACTAGATTGATACACTTTTATATCATGTTGATACAGTATATATACCATATAAATACATCTTTTACAGAGAAAATTTGTGCAAGCATATATAGTAATTCATTATTCATGAATTTGTTAACTTCATCTAAATTTTTGTGAAAATCTGTGCAAGCATATACAAAATTTATTAAACCCTGTACTTTTACTGTCCAAACATTCCTTAATTTTTTTGATTAAAAAGCGAGAGATAGCAGAAAAAAAAAAAAAGTCAAAGTGTCACTATAGTGTTAACTCATATGAAAAGAGATGAATAATTATGGGTGGACTTGTATTTCATGTTTTTATTTTCATGATCGCATCTGAAAAAATAAATGGGTGGACAGAGTGAACTTTTTTCAAAAAAAATAAAAATTAACAACATTAAAAGAAAAAAAATAGTGAAAATCAAACAAAAAAAAAATAGAAAGAAAGAGAACGTAACATGTAAAATAATTGACATTAAAAATTAAACAATAAATAAAGAAAAGACAAAAAAAGGGGATAGTAGCAACAGAAAAGCCTATTGGAATTGCTAAATCAATGGTTATATCAGTGGAAATATTTTGGGCAAGCTGACATTTATGTCTTTTCCTCATAATTTCATTGTATTAAATCAAATATTTTTCTAATATATAATTATTTTTTATTTGAATTATATTTTTTATTATATATGCAAATGAATAAATTATGCATATTCAGATATTGAAAAACAAATAGTTTTAATCATTCAGTCTTCAGATCTGAAGACAACATATTAATCATTCAGATATGTATTCACATTCAGACGTCTGAATCTTAATAAAAACAAATGCAGCCTTAGTAATATATTCTGAAATCTGAATTAATAGTTACTTTCACATATATATATATATATATATATATATATATATATATATATATATATATATATATATATATATATATATATATATATATATATATATATAAAAGCTTCTAATAATAGTTATAAAACCAAACAAGACCTTAGTATGTATCTCATCAAAAAGGATAAATTTGTAAATTCAAAATAAATCACGTGAATTTACAAACATCAGCAATATTCATGTCACTGATTATTAAAAGAAGGAAATTATAAGTAGAAATTTACTGGTTAATATTGTCGACATGCCCACAAATTATGCCACCCTTTTTCATGTGCATAATAATTATTAATATGAAAAAGGGATTATTATTTTCATGATTGACAAGTGTCTTCACTTAATTATTTTGGTATAAGGAATAAGCGATAACTAATTTTGAGATTAATTTTAGTATAAGTTTATCTCATGTTTGATTGGAATAAAATGCATGAAATAACTCATCTCCAGATTAGTTATTCAAGGATTGTGGTGTTAATCTTTATCCCAGCTTGTGGGGAATAACTAATCTCAGAATAGTTAATCCTGCGATAACTTGTTTCCTACCAAAAGGCTGGCCTGATCATCGATCTTAAGATGCGTGTTTCATGTATTTATACTATATCCTATAAAACTTTTCAAAAGCTTGTCAGCTAAAAGTCCGTTAGTCCTTCTCTTTAACCCTCTCATCGATCTGCCTTATGTTATGAGTCTCAATATATTATATACGCTCTTAAGAGACTCAATATTTTTGTTGAGATTTGTCCCCACAATTAGATCTGTTAGTCCTTCTCTTTGACCCTGTCATCGATCCGCCCTATGTTATGAGTCTCAATATATTATATACGCTCTTAAGGGACTCAATATTTTTGTTGAGATTTGTCCCCACAATCAGATCGAAAAAATTCGGACTAGAATATTATAAGCCCACAATATGTGTTGTTCGCATAAAATATTAAAATGGTAAAACCAAATTGCAACCGTTGAGAATCGAACTCATTCGTCAGTCGCCTTTGGCCTTTAATGAATAACTTCCCCTGCTAAGCTATATCCCTCAAATGAATTAAGATTGTTCAAATCTTTATACTTAGATAAATAAAATACTAGCATTTTACCTTTATATGCAATATAAATTTTGAACAGAGGTTATTCACTTGATCACCCTTGATATAGGGTGACTATGCCCCTGCTTTGACCTCACATACAAGATAATCAAAAACATGTGTAGACACATGTAAATTTGTGATGTGTTAAAAAATTTCTTTAATCCGACCTCATCGATTTGCCCTCCATCTGTGTCACAAAGGCAATAAATCCAATTTTTTATATGGATATATATATTATCACACTTTAATTGTGGGATCCATTAGCAAAAGATTATCACTTTCCGTCAACTTAATTTCCTAAAAAAAAAAAAAAAAAATTCAAAAAACGTTTTCTTACTCCAAATGGGAAATTAAAAAAAGGAGAAATATAAAAACTTTTTTGCTTTGCTTCCTTTCATGAATATAGTAAAGATATGAAAAAGGAAAGATTACAAAAAAAAAAAAAAAAAAAAAAAAAAAAAAAGTTACTAAAAAGAACCAAAGTGTATACATATTTGTTACTAAAAAGAACTTGAAAAGTTCATATTTGTTCCATAGTTCACAAAGACAAAAAGAAAAAGAAATCACAAAGGTTTCAATTCAACATGAAAAATACTACTAAGCGTACGCAGTTCATACCACTATTTCAGAGATGAAATAGAAAGACTGTTTTTGATAGATCATCGGCTCAAAATAAAACATTTTGGAAAAGGAATAGTAAAAGGATAAGATACAATAGAAATTACCACACCCAATAATACCATAGATAAGATTCACCAAGTAATACGACAAATAATACAACATCCTGAAATGATAGTAATCTTTTACCCTAATTTGCCTCCTCCACAATTTTCTATCTACGGTTATGTCCTTGGTAAGCTGAAACTGCTCAACGTCAAGTCTAATCACCTCCCTCTAATATTTCTTTGGTCTACTTCTACCTCGCTTGAATCCATCTCTAGTCAACCTCTCACACCTCCGCACTGAGGCATAAGTGTCCCTCCTCATCAAATGTCCGAACCATTTCAACCTCGCTTCTCTCATCTTGACTTTCACTGAAGCCACTCCCATCATATCTCGAATAACCTTCTGATTTCTAATCCCATATTTCATAGTACACCCACACATCCACCGAAACATTTTCACCTCCACCACCTTCATCTTTTGGATATGGACCTTCTTGACAGGCCAAACTCTGCCCCATACAATAAAGTCAGTCTAACCACTACTCTGTAGAACTTCCCTTAGATTTCGGAGGTACCTGTTTGTTACATAAGATTTCGAAGGCAAACCTCCATTTCATCCACCCTACCCCAATCGATGAATGACATTTTCGTCAATTTATCTATTCCCCTAAATTATAAACCCCAGATAAACAAAAATTACTTCATTAAAGCTACATATGTTTATAAAATAAAAAAAATGTAGTATACAATATTGACACACACAAAAACAAGTTGGCACTTTTGCAATTGGATGTCCGCAATTGATGGGAGCAAAGTAACATCAAAGTGAAATTATTACTACTTTTAGTAATTAATTCCACTCATTATGTTTTGATTCAGGGCAGAGCCAGAAATTTTAATATAGAGATTAAAAAAAATGCACATAAATTTCAACATCACTATCTAAAGTAATTTTTGAATCGAACTTCTTTATTACTACGATAAAACTTTTTTTATGTTGAAGACGATTTAAAAATTTATTTGTCCTATTTTAATATGATCATTTCATATTTTTTTATATAAAATAAACTTTTACTCTAAATAGAATCTAACGTACTCTCTTTAATTAAAATTCTACTTGATCTGCATGGCCGTCCAATTTAGGTGTAGTTTTAAAATTTTCATGCGGGTGTAGTATTTCTATAGAAAATCTAATAAATATATAATAATTATATATTGGGAACTTATAAGTAAAATATGTTGTTGGTCCAATGGAGTAGAGGGACTTGTAAAAGCTATATTGACCTCTTGTTGTGTGGGTTCAATTCCCCTTAAGCACTATTTGGTTTTATTTTTATCTAATATGGGGAACCCATAAACCCTAAATTCCAGATTCGCACAGAACAAAATTCTCAATATAAACATAAGTATTTTTATTGAATATGGGGAACCCATCAATCATAAATTCCGAATTCGCGCGGATCAAAATTCTCAATAAAACAAACATAAATAACAACTCAGAATAATCAATAATACAATGATGGTGGGAGAGAAGGGAAGTCACAATTGGGGTTTTGAATAAAATGATCTTTTGATTTTTCATTGTTTTTTTTATCGTTTTCATATTGAATAAGAATGAGAGGTGTTGACTTTTTTCTGTAGGACCGTTCCTACAGTATCGTCACCGCAGTAGAATTTAACCACCAAGTTCGGGATGAATTGGTGTGGTTCCTCTATGCCTAGGACACCAGAATATCGAACCATGAATGAAGAAAGGCATGAGAAATTCTACAGAATGTCTGCTATCCTGAATTTTTTTTGTCTTTTTTGAGTAATAAGGAGAGAAAAAAAAATAAGGAGAGAAAAAAAAATTGGGTGAAAAAAAATGTCATTTTGGAGTTTTATCAACAATTTGCTTGTGTAGGTGGCGATCCGGTATTTTCTGAATCCTTATGTAAGGAATTACAAAAGAAATTATTTCAACAAAGATGTGAATTGGAAAGAATTGATCGACGAGATATGAACCGAAGACTGAAGCTTTAGTGATTGTGAAAACATGATTAACTAGGCAAATCATAGAATATCTTTCGAAAATCTAAGTTTAGTCAAAAGTATCATAGAAAATCCTTTAACTAGTCTCGTTTTTCTTAATGCTACAGCTATCAGTAGGATCGCTTAGTCAAATGAGGCAACATCACAAACAGGGGCGAATTTAGAGCTTTGCGTGAGTGTTTTCGGGAACTCAGTAACTTTTGTGCGGATCATGTATTTATATTCAGAAATCTAGTAAATATATATAAATTATAAGTTGGAAACCCACAATAAAGTATGTTATTGATCTAGTGGCAAGAAAGGTGCTTGTTGGAGCATTAGTGCCCTCTTGTTTGTGGGTTCTAACCTAGGGCCGGGCATATTTTCGGTTTCAAATTTTAGAAATTCGATTAAACAGTTTGGTTTTTGAATTTTCAAAAAAAAATTGAATAAACCCGAAAACTGAAATTATATAAATAATAAATTATAATTCATATATATATATATATATATATATATATATATATATATATATATATATATATATATATATATATATATATATTATAAATGTAAATATCCTAAAAATATAATATAATCTGATATAACACATAAATATAGAAATTATAATAATTTAGTAACCCTAAATCCTAATATATTGTTTTACTTTAGACCCTAACATTAACTTGAAGGTTGCAGCAACGCTTAGTCATCCTCCGTTCGTCAGTTCATTAGAAATTTCAACATCGCCAACGGCAGTCGACAATCGTTTGCTCAGTTCGTTTGCTAAGTTCGTCACTGCCGTCAGCAGTCGCTGCCGAGTGCGGCCACTGCCGTCACGCCAACGGCGACGACTTAGCGAGGTCAATATTTATGGTTATTTCATGTGTGTTGAATTAATTATATTTAGGAATGAAAAATAGGTTTGAAAAAAAGATTATTTTTTTTAGAAAAATCACCAATTTTAAATGCTCACTACTTTAATATTTAAAGTTGAAATAAAAATTCAAAATAACCGAACCGAATTTATAAAAATCGAACCAAATCGAAATAATTTTAGTTTAGTTATGGTTGTCATTTTCGTCAATCCGAAAATCGAAAAAACGAACCATTCAACAATCAAGTCGAACAAACCAAATGCCCACCCCTATTCCAACCCCATCAATTATATTTTTTTTTTGAATTTTTATTTTGCTCAAGGAACCCACAAACTTAAAATTCTAGATCCGCCTCTGAGCCGAGGGTCTATTAGAAACAGCATCTCTACCACACCTCTACGGTAATGGTATGAACTACGTATATTCTATCTTTCCAAACTCCACTATGTTGGAATATACTGGTCGGGTATGCTCAACTTGTAACATGTCGTATTTATAATATCTTAATTGTTAACAAAATAAATTACCTACTAACTAGAAATTAAAGTCCGTATACATATGCGTGAATATATATATATATATATATGTTGCATAAATATAAGTATTTATGAGTTTATAATTACTATATACTATACACTCGTGTCTTGTATTATGTAAAAGGTAAATAATATAAGTTATATCCTAATCCAACAACTCATGAAATGAAATTAAGATAAACCAACATGGGTCGTGGAATGTGGAGTGGTGAGACTATTCTATCCATAATCAGATGTCTCGGATTCGAGCCCTAGGTATGGAGAAAATTCTGTTGGGAGCGTCACTCCCAGAATGGGCACTGCACTGCACAATCCAGATTAATTGAGGCTCTAATGCGAATACCGAATACCGAGTGAGAAAAAAAAATTAATAGATAAGATTTTACACATAGCATGCACCAAACTTTTGAAGTCAACAATATATGTGCTTAATGATCTATATGGAAATTAGTATTTGCATCAATACATATACATAAAATACTCAAATCAAAAATCAATAATTAGTAACTACTTGAAGCTAACCGTCCACTTTAATTTAGTTTCATACTATGTAAATTCTCAATATTTTCCAGTCAAAATTCCTAGCCAAACATGCCTTTATTCCCCCCACCCCCCTTATCCACCGTCCCTTGCATCAAATATAAATACATATACACACCATGCATGAATAATCAAAAAATCCATATCCTACACCTCTCAATCTCTTACTTCTTTCAATCGTCTGCTGTGTGAAACATTGTATTAATTTTCATCATGACTTCGATAAACGTAAATATTTCTACATTTTCAAGTGAGTTTCTACCTAAGTCATGTTTGGTCAAAGCAAATGAGGTGAAACTAGTAAATTTGTCATCTTCATCATCATCACTATCATCAAGATTGATACCAATGGCTACTAGTACTACTTCCCTAATACCCAAAAAAGATATTTCCAATAGCATTGATCATAGTATTAGTACCATGACTACAATATTTGGTCATAGTGATATTAGTAGTAATACTACCAATAAATTGGCTACCATGTGGAGAGAAATTCAAGGATCAAGAAATTGGGAAAATTTAGTGAATCCATTGGATTCACTTCTACAAGAAGAGATTATTAGATATGGAGAATTTGTGGTTGCATGTTACAATGCATTTGATATTGATCCAAATTCAAAAAGATACTTGAATTGCAAGTATGGTAAGAATAGTATGTTGGATGAAGTTGGCTTAGGGAAATCAGGCTATCAAATAACAAAGTACATTTATGCTACTACAAACATCAATAATGTTTTGTCAATTGGTCAAAATTGTTCATCATCATCTAGTGGAAGATGGATTGGTTATGTTGCAATTTCAAGTGATGAAGAAACTAAGAGACTGGGCAGGAGAGATGTGCTCATCGCGTTCAGAGGAACAATCACTAATCCTGAATGGATAGCGAATTTGATGAGCACGTTATCTCCTGCCCGTCTTGATCCTAATGACCCCAGGCCTGAAGTGAAGGTTGAAGCTGGATTTCTGAGTTTGTACACCTCGAATGAGGGTGAAAAGTTTGGTCTTAGAAGTTGTCGCGAGCAATTACTTTCTGAGGTATGGAGAGTAATAAATGTGTATAAAGACGAGGAAATGAGCATAACGATAGGAGGACACAGCATGGGGAGTGCATTAGCCCTTTTGCTAGCTTATGACATCGCGGAGTTAGGGTTGAACAAAAGTCCAACCACAACAACTACGACTGAATCTCCAGCAATTTGTTGTGATCAGCTATATGAATCATCATTATCATCAGTATCAGAAAATAACGACATACCAGTCACAGTTTTTTCCTTTGGAGGTCCTAGGGTTGGAAACTCGCCCTTCAAGGAGAGATGTGAAGAGTTAGGTGTAAAAGTATTGAGAATAGTTAACGCGAATGACCCTATCACAAAACTTCCCGGGTTTTTTCTAAACGAAAATTTTAGGGTTTTGGGCGGGAAATACGAGGTACCATGGAGTTGTTCATGTTATGCTCATGTTGGAGTTGAAATCTTGTTAGATTTCTTCAACATGCAAGATCCTACTTGTGTGCATGACTTAGGAACTTATCTCAATTTGCTCAAAAGTCATCATCACAAGAGCTTGCAAGTTCAAAGAGATCAAGAAGACATTGACTTCTTCAATATAGCAAAGGAGTTTTTCCTTTCAATGCTTTACAATGGAGAAATGTTGCCATCCATTTGGTGATCATGTTGTCAGTCAGTGGCGGACTCAGGATTTAGGGGTTGTGGATGCTCAGGAGGTTCAAACACGTATATTGATGTCCAAAGCTTTTATAAGGTTCTGCTTGGAAATCAAAGCACCCAACTATTTTCTGGATTTACCGGATGCTTCTCCAAGTCTTATATCAATTTTTATATATTTGTACTTAATAGAGCAGCTAGAAAAAAGAGATTTTTTAGCCAGAAAGAATTTGATTACGATATGGAATAGGCATAGAGAATTGTGTTAACATAGGGTAAATTGACATGTAACAACTTTCTATCAAGCAAGGTTAAACATGCTAAATAGAGCGTAAACTTATTATAAACAATTATGCCATATGGATAGTGTAAAAAAAAAAACTACTATATCATCCGTGTATATAATTTAAATTCTTATTAATAATACGAGGTTTTATACTAGGATTGATTTTTTTCATACAAATTACAAATCAACATAAATCAAGACTAGTGAATGTGTAAATATTCAAACTTTCTAGTCGTATATATCAAACCGAGTTCAATTTATTTAATTCTTTCCAACATTGTGGGGGGATGAAATTAATAATGTAAATTTTGTAATTTTTATTTGACTATCGAAATTTAAACTATATCATATAAATTGAGACGGAGGATTTGTCAGTGATGCACAAATAAAGATTCTCAAGTGGCTGGAATTTAATCTTTCTTTTGAGCAGTTCTCATTGGTAAATTGATACAATTGAATAGAATAAATAGATACTTTTGAAGAGATATTGGTGTATTTGATATCAAGAAAAGTATCTTTTTGAGAAATCAATGATTTTTTTTTTCAAGGATTAAAATAATAACGACTTGACAGCTATTATATAGGAACAGGTTTATTCAGTATATCGTTATGTGTTTCTTTTTTTAATTATTTGAAAATGCTTTGAGGATCTATCGGAAACATCCGTTCTTCATATTGTTGTTAGTATTGTATTGCTGCTGCACACACTTGAGGTTTAGCGATATCGAACTTTCTGAATATTCCAAAAATAAAAAGAGGCTAAAACAATACTTAGGGCTCGTTTGGTTTGTAAACAAGTTATTTTAAGATATCTTATCTTGAATTAGTTATCTCAGGATTATTACTCCACTCTCAATATGAGATAAAAAATAATATTATAATTTCGAAATAACTAATTTCAAAATAAGTTGTTTTTTGATTTTATCTCAACTAAATATGAATAAATTCATCCTAAATTTAATTTTGAGATTAGTTATCTTTTATTCCTCGTACCAAATAAGTTGTTAAAGTTACATTAACACTTGTAAAAGCATTTAGGAATCTAAAAAAAGAAAATAAAATAAAATCACCGACAACTCACTGGAGGGTTCTGGGTAGGTGGAATATTGGAGACGAAGGAATAATTAGTTTTCTACTTTAATTAAGAAAACCATTGTTTAATAATTAATTTTAACCAATTTATTTTTCCATCTCTATGGATTAAAAACATGAAAAAGAAGAAGAATATATATATATATATATATATATATATGTGTGTGTTTAAGAAAAAAAATTGTATGCACCTAACACACCAATAACATCAATCTTTACACTTGGTTTTTTCTCGAAAAGTTTTTCCTTGAATTATAAAGACTAACATGTATAAAAGAA
The DNA here is from genome assembly GCA_030864225.1 of Capsicum baccatum var. pendulum. Taxonomy (NCBI): domain Eukaryota; kingdom Viridiplantae; phylum Streptophyta; class Magnoliopsida; order Solanales; family Solanaceae; genus Capsicum; species Capsicum baccatum. The sequence continues at coordinate 9,937,284 of CM061561.1, read as the reverse complement.
CTCGTTAAGGAGATTAATATCAGAATAAATTAATTAAATTTTAATTTAGATCTATTTAAAAAAAAAATAGATTAGACATTATTAACATTACTTTCATTTCTTTCTTGTTTGATGTACCCTTTTCCTTCCATATTTTCTTTTTGTTCGTTTTCTTTTATTAGCCACCATCATTTACAATAACATATCCAGTGTATTTCCATCTAGTGGGGTTTGGGGAGGGTAGAGATTAAGCAGATCATACCACTACCTCAAGAGAGGTAGAAAGGTGGAAAGGGTGTTTCTGATAGACCCCAGACTTATGACCGATAACAGTATAACAAACACAAAAGATAAGTGCATATAAACTAGTATGACACGCAAGACAAACTAACAGTATAACAAACACAAAAGATAATTGCATATAAACTAGTACGGTATGTAAAATAAACTATGTAAAATAAACTAACACCGCTAGACACAAACAAGAAACTCCAGACACAGAGGAGTGCTCCCCTACTATTACCGACGCACTCCCACCCCCTAACCCTCTACCCTAATTCGCATCCTCCACACCTTCCTATTAAGGGTCATGTCTCCATAAGCTGTAACTGCTCCATATCATGCCTAATCATCTCCCTCCAATATTTCTTCGGTCTACCTCTACCCTGCCTAAAACAATCCATAGCCAGTGTCTCACACCTCCGTACTGGAGCATCAAAGCCCCTCCTCATCATGTGCTCGAACCAACATAACCTCATTTCTCGCATCTTGCCCTCCACCGAAGCAACTCCCACTTTCTCCCAAATAATCTCATTCTTCACCCTATCTTTCTTAGTATGTCCAAACATCCATAATAATATTCTCATCTCCGCCACCTTCAACTTTTGGATGTGAGAGTTCTTAACTAGCCAACACTCCGCTCCATACAACATAACCGATCGGACTACCTTTATCACATAGAACTTCCGAAGCGAGCCTCCATATAACTTACCTTAAGCAGAGGCGGATCCAAAATTTTAAACTTGTGGGTTCCCAAAGGCTCCTTTCCTGTCACTAAGCTATCCCTTCGTTTAGTTATAAGTTCCCACCTATTAATATTTATAACTTTTGACAATTTTTCTATGTAATTTTAAGTCTTACGGTAGCGAGTGTGGGTTCCCGAGAACCCACACCTTCTACTCTACATCTGCCCCTGCCTTTAAGCTTTGAAGGCACCTTCTTATTACATAGAACTCCCAAAGCGAGCCTCCAATTCAACCACCCTGTCCCAATACGATGCGTGACATCCTCGTCAATCTCACCATTGCCCTGAATCATAAACCCCAGATACTTGAAACTCTCCCTCTTCCGAATGGCCTGAGAGTCCAGCTTCACAACCATTCCAGCCTTCTGCGATACATCACTGAACTTACACTCCAAGTACTCCATTTTGGTTCTACTTAACCGAAATTCTTTAGACTCAAAAATTTTTCTTCAAATCTCCAGCTTATCATTAACTCCACCCCGGGTCTCGTCAATCAGTACCACATCATCTGCAAATAACATACACCAAGACACCTCCTCTTGAATATGTTGCGTCAAAACATCCATCACCAAGGTAAATAAGAATGAGCTAAGAGTTGATCCCTGGTGCAACCCTATCAAAACTGGAAAGTGTTCCGAATCTCCACTTACCGTCCTCACATGAGTCTTCACACCATCATACATATTCTGAATCGACCTAGTGTACGCCATGGGCACCCCTTTAGCCTCCAAGCACCTCCACACAGAATTTCCTTGGGAACTCTGTCATATGTCTTCTCAAGATCAATAAACACCATGTGCAAGTCCTTCTTCCTTTCCCGAAACTGCTCCACTAATCTTCTCACAGGGTGAATGGCCTCAGTGGTCGAGTGACCTGGCATGAAACTGAACTGATTCTCAGAGATCGTCACGATCCTTCTCATCCTCAACTCAACCACTCTTTCCCAAACCTTCATAATATGACTCAACAACTTAATATCTCTATAGTTGTTGAAACTCTGGATGTCTCCCTTGTTCTTATACACTGGAATCATTTGTAACACCCCGTAAATTTTTTCGTACACTTATCGTGATTATATAGAGTCCTAAAGGCTTGCGTATGGGTTAAATTAAGTTTATGGTGTACGGAAGTATCCCGTCAATAGTTGTATGTGTAGGTACTGGAATAAGCTTTCCAACGATATAAAGTTTGCCCAAAACAGAGGAGTATTTCATATAAGCGAGCACATTCGAAATTTCAAAACGGTGGCCGGGAAGCCTGTGAACAGTAAATCTGCAGGAAAATTACTGCAGCTAGGCAATTATTTTTTTGGATCAACTTTAGACGATCATGAATCCTTGTACAAAAAGAACTGTGTGAGCTGCTATATATCGACTAAAAGCTCCGAGAGTATTCTTTCCGATGAAATTGGTTTCATCCAAATCCAATGTCTGAGTAAGGAGCTATACCCGTTTTACTACAGCCTATAAAAAAAAAAAACAGAATTGTGGGACAGATTTTTGGGTCAACTTTAAACGACCATAACTCCTTGTACAGGAAGAATTGGGTGGTATACTTTATATGAAAATGAAATCCCTTGGAGTTATCTTTTCAATGCAATTGGTCTCACCCAAATCCGATACCGGAGCAAAGAGTTATGATCGATTTACTTCAGCCTGTCAAAACTGTCCACTGGGGACAGATTCGGATTTATTTAAATTTTTAGGGCAAAATGGTCATTTTCTATTACCTCTTGGACGAAAATTGGTCTTTATAAACCTACACTTAGCCTCATATATATCAGATATCATCCAATTATTAAGAGAATGTGAAACCCTAGCCTAATTTCAACTTCAAATATTTTGTGATTCAACCGTAGAAAATTCGAATTGGTTCCGTAGTTGTGTTCACCATCTCGAAAGCTTCGAGAAGCACCCCATGGTTATGTAAGGAGGATTCTAAATACAAGAGTTCATTGTTAAGGTATGAATATTGTTTATTCTTGATTCTTATCCATGAATAAGTATTGATAAAGGATTATGAGTATTGTCTTGGTGTTGGAAGATAACCAGAAATATAGTTATGAATTGTTTTGTATAAATTGTTAGTAGTAAATTATGGAAGTTGTTGTATTGGATTATGGAGGATGAATTGTGGTGATATATCATTATATTAGTGGTTATGTATGCCTAGTGATCATGTTGGTATTGGATGGTGATTAAGAAGGGAAATAAAGGCTAAGAGTGATGTTGAGTGATATTTCATGAAAATGCATGATATATGAATGTAATAAGAGTGTAAGAGGATGTATGTAGCACTCTTATTGATGAGTTAAAGGATTACTTCCTAGACATTATTTGGTGAAGTTAATACCTAAATGGTAAGGTTTGGTTGCTAATACTAGTTTGTCACAAATGACTTATTGTAGATAAGTGTTCGAAGAGTACGGGAAGTCAAGTTGGACTTGTATTGAAGTGGTTATATCAAGGTATGTAAGACATACTCTATCTAATCTTTGGCATGAATAATGTCCCATGGCACTCTCAAGTAAGCTTCCAACATTGTCCTACGACACATGACACATAATAACATCATATGATCTTCGACACTACCAATTGAACTTGTTTTCACTTTTAAGATGTCCGGCTAGTCAAAAAAAAATGTCCATATACTATTGTTGATTCCGAAATGGTTTAATGAGGTATCCATGATTCTCTACTTCATTTTCATGATATTGATTACCTATTTACATGTTTTTCCTATTGAGGTATCATGGTTTCAAGTTCCATAAGGTGTGACCACAAAGTAACCAATCTCAAAGATTAATTGAATTAAGAAATGGAATGTCTGTATTTTAAATTGATGATATGATGTATTGTATTAGTACCACTGATCAGTTGGCCATTGTATTATAAAGATTATGTATATATGCTATTCCAGGGGTGGTCCCTGATGTATTGTATTAGTACCACTGATCAGTTGGCCATTGTATGACATATGTTATGTATTGATAAGGATTACAGGAAGTAATGATATGAAAGTAATGTGTAGGTATCCCATCAGCTCTTTTAAGTGTGGTCTACTCATACTGTTTATTCACTGGTATCTGGGTTCTGTTGATCTTTTGTATCTCATCTTGATACTCACTGCCTTACATACTCGGTACATATTACCGTACTGACGTCCCTCACGGGGGACCTGTATTCATGCCTGCAGGAACAGGTACATCAGGTCGTACACCTCCGCAGTAAGAGCCAGGACATTCTGTTGTTAGTGGTGAGCTCCAGTTGTTTCGGGGCATCCCAAGTCGTTTCTATATGTATTTTTGGTATTTGTATAAAAGTCTTTTGTGGGCGGGAATTTGTCCCGACCCTAACTCAGTTGTGTATCTATGTAGAGGCTTTTGTAGACATATTGTACAGCCATAGGAGTGTTTGGTTGATAGACGTGATGGCTCTGACGGCCAATTACTGTTTATATATATATTTACGCGTGTCTGTTGGGCTGATACAGGTACTGTTTTCTTCTATTTATGACGAAGTGCTGCCCAAATTTCTAATTTTCATAAGTAATGTAAACGTGAAAGTATAGGTTATGAACGGGTTCTCCTGGGCCTCCTCGGCTACGGGTGCCAGTCCGCTCCAATGGGATTTGGGGTATGATATCATTGTACTCCACCTCCACGTTTGAGGCATCTTTGTTGCCCTAAAAATAATGTTAAACAACCTTGTCAACCATTCTAAACCTGTCTCGCTAGTGCTCTTCCAAAAATCCACTGAAATCTCGTCTGGCCCCGTCGCCTTACCCTGCCGCATCCTACGAATAGCTCTCTTGACCTTCTCAACCTTGATACGCCTATAATAACCATTATCGCGACACTCCTCAAATTTCTCCAAGTCACCCAACACAAAACCTTTGTCTCCTCGTCGTTCAAAAATCTATGAAAATTGGACTGCCATCTCTCCCTAATGAGGCATCCTCAACCAACACTATACCATCCTCTCCTTTGATGCACTTCACTTGGTCAAGGTCATGAGCCCTCCGCTCCCTAGTCATCATCATCATTTAATTAAGTTTATATAAAGTATTATATTTCTTTGCTTTTTATATTCTCTATTTATTCACATTTAATATTTATATTAAGTTAATTAATGAATAAAACTAAAATTTTCGATATTTAGTTGTGATTCAATAAAATACGTTCTCTTCTCATTGAATTAATAAACTATTGTAAATCAGATTTGATATAAAGTATTTACCTTCTTTTTTTTTTGGTAACTATTTGTGAATATTACCATTGCAACATCCATCAATTACAACAAAAGAGCCTCCAGAGTGTAATGACCTTCATGTGATCCACACATCTGGACCTTAAAAATAACCAAAATAAATAACATTTAACTACAAAGTTTTCCGACCAAAGCTTGACATCTCCTAGCTCTTTTGGTGTGTTGCAACATGTATAATCTCTCCCTTATTTCCTTTTGTATCTGTACCAGCTTAATGTCCACCTGCATATTTTGTTGTTGAAATATTCTGCTATTTCTAGCATGACATGTATAATAAAGTGATGCTCCCCAAACAACAGCTACAATTTCCTTTTTGAATTGTCTCCATCTCCTTGTTTTGATCCATTCAAGAGTAGTTGTAGTTACCTTCTTATTAATTACGTTGAAATCTTGTAAATTAAATAGTCCATCTATTAAACCAAATTAATTAATGTTATAGACTCATATACGTTAGTTTTGCTTATTAGACGTTAATACAATTTAGTGTTAGTAATTGTGTATTAATATTGGTAAATGACCATATATAAAAGCACAATTAATGTGCAAGAGGTTTATTTTGGTTCATCATAAATATAGGTTGTTATTATACACAAAGAATTAAATAACAATACTTGTTAATCTTTGTTTTTGGAAAATACAATGCATTTGCGCAAATATAAAATTATTTAGTTTTAATTTAAAGCACATCTCACTTATTATTAACTACTTCTCATTAATACCCATTTTAATTCTCTTATTTTAAACTATTATTTTTATAATCAGTCCATTTATAATGAATTAAGTATATTTATGGCTATTCTCGAAAAAAACAAAGGTAGAATCAGGCGAATTCTCGAAATGCCTTTTTGATTATTCCTCAATGTTTGTCTATTCACATTCACTTGAGTCGAACTCAATCACCCTTTGACTTTGAAGGATCATTCATTCTTCACTCTCTTGCTAGTACTTGCATTGGTATGTCACTTGTCTCAATTCAACGTAAAAGTCAGATGATTAATCATCTATTTCCTAGAGAAATCAAAGAATTTCTTAAAAATCTTACAAGATCATAAAATAAAGAAATATCACTATATATAAAAGGCATCTCGGTATCCGAAAGTTCCCATTATGTACAAGGTTCAGGCAAAAGTTGAACCACAAGAATTTATTATATGCAATCGTACTCCACATTTCTACAAGAGGACTTTTTCACGACTTAAATATCACTAGCTGTAGACGTTTGATTATGAGAATTTTCACTTTTTTCAAAAAATTATTTCACTTTAGTGAAAATTTCACTCCTATTTTTCTTACAAATTTTCAAAAACAACTTCAATTTATATTCATGGCTAAATACAACATTAATCTCAAGTCAAACTTTAACCCCAACTCAAAAAAAATATTATTTTTATGACGAAACATGACTTATATACTTTCTCCGTCCTAAATTATCCTTCCAAATTGAGATGATACATTAATTAAAAAAATAAATAATAACATGACTAGTTTATCATGGTACCACTATTAAACGATGTTTACATTTTAATTTGAAGAAAAAATAATTAATGTAAAATGTAAAATATGATTTTTTTTTTTGTCTCTTCTTAATTAATTAGAAAAAAAAATTAAATTAGAAAATTTTGGGAGGGAGGGAGGGAGTATAAACAGAAAAATAAAAGAAAAGACGGGAAAGGAAAGGAAAGGAAATAGAAATTAGGAAAATCAAATCAATGTCCCATTTATATATAACAGCATTATAGTAGTATAGTATAATATTTTTCATTTTATTCCAAAATCCAAATCAAATATTAGTAGTATATATATATATATATATATAAGTTAAAAAAAATATAGTTGTGCGTGTGAGGTGCGCTGTCGTTGCTAGTTTCCTTTACAGCTTCTTTTTCTCCCTTTCCCTCTCTGTCTTCAACATTCGACAGCTCCTCTCCTTCTTCCCCTCTCTCTCTCTAGAAAATTCACTCAACATTTCTCTCTCTATACATATCTCAGATCTGATCAGGTTCGTTCTCCTATTCATTCTATTTAGATCTGATCAATTCGTATGTTTTTCGGTTCATTTTTTGTTAATTCATTTTTCGGATCTGTAATTTCAGCTAATATATGATTGCCGCTGATTTGTTCATTTTCGTGATTTGATTAAAAAAAAGTAAATATATTTTGTTCATTTGTTGCTTTTTTCTGCAATTCAGATTATTTATAGATTTTATGATTTTCGTTAATTGAATGTTATAGAAATGAAGTGAATTTCATTTATATATATATATATATATTTTTTTTTTTTTTTTAATTTTAAAAAAAAGTGAATATATTTAGTTCATTTGTTAACTTTCCTGTAATTCTGGTTATTTATAATTTTTTTACGATTTTCGTGATTTGAATTGTTTTAGCAATGAAGTGAATTTTTGTTGGCGATTGAAAAAAATATATATATGTATATATTCGTTGTTGGATAATAGAACATTTTATATGGTTGATCCTTAACTAATTTGAGCTATTAGTTGATTTGTTGAGATTGGTTCAGCTCACATTTGTTCATTTTTGTGTAATTCAGATTTCGTGATTTGAATTGTTTTAGAAATGAAGTGAATTTTTTGGGCGATTGAAAAAAATTGAAATATATGAATATTTAGTTCAATGGAATTCTGGGTTTACGCTGCGTTGGATTTTTGAAATCGTTGTGATTTTTGATTCGTTGTTGGATAGTAGAGCATTTTATATGGTTGATCATTTACTAAATTGAGCTTAGTTGATTTGTTGAGATTGGTTCAGCTCACATTGGTTCCCTTTTCTGTAATTCAGATTATTTATAGATTTTATGATTTTTGTGATTTGATTTGTTATAGAAATGAAGTGAATTTTTGTTGGCGGTTGACACAAAAAATATGTATATATATTTAGTTCAATGGAATTCTGGGTTTACGCTGCTTTGGATTTTTGAAATCTTTGCAATTATGGCTAATTAGATCCTTAACAAATTTGAGCTATTAGTTGATGATGTGTTGAGATTGGTTCAGCTCACATTTGTTCCTTTTTCTGTAATTCAGATTATTTTCCGTGTTTTGAATTGTTGTAGAAATGAAGTGAATTTTTGTTGGCGATTGAAAAAAAAAATATATATGTATATTGAGTTCAATGGAAGTGTGGGTTTACGCTGCTTTGGATTTTTGAAATCGTTGCGATTGTTGATTCGTTGTTGGCGGCTAATAGAACATTTTATGTGGTTGATGCTTAACTAATTTGAGCTATTACTTTATATGTTGAGATTGGTTCAGCTCATGTTTGTTCATTTTTGTGTAATTCAGATCATATTTGTGGATTTTACGATTTTTATGATTTGAATTGTTGTAGAAATGAAGTAATTTTTTGTTGGCGATTGAAAATAAATTACATATATATATTTAGTTCAATGGAATTCTGGGTTCATGCTGCTTTGGATTATTTTTGAAATCATTACGATTGTAGATTTGTTGTTGGATAAGTTGAGCTATTAGTTGATGTGTTGAGATTGGTTCAGTTCACATTTGTTCCTTTTTCTGTAATTCAGATCATATTTGTTCCCTATGATCTACGGTTGTCGTGATTTGAATGGTTTTGGAAATGAAGTGTGGAACTTTGTTGGCGCTTGAATTATGAGTTTATGCTTGTTGAGTGATTTGCTTATGATTTTTCCACAATATTTTTGGTATTGTTTCAATTGTAAATTTGTTGTAGACAAAGAACGTTTTATATAGTTGATCCCTATCTAATTTGAGATTGAGGAGTAGTTGATTAATTGATTGATACTGAAATAATCATTAAGGGTTCATTTGGTTCGTTTGGTTATGATGGAAAGTGAAAACATTGATGTTGTTTGGTGGTAGGATAAAGAGGGTGCTGGGATATAATTAAGTTTATTCTGTTTCCGCAGACATCACTTGAGGGGTGCCTAATTTACAGAGTGTCTGGCTGCTAAACATACAATATCGAAATGAAGAAAGCGTTTGATCAAACCGTGCGGGACCTGTAAGTTCTATAATTTCAATCCTACATTTCCAAATAACAGGCATTGCGAGAGTCTTTGACTTGCTTTGTTGCTCGGCTCCTCGAAAATGCTGCACCATCTGTGTCGGGTCCTCCAAAAATGCATAGTTTCTGGATGATCCAATATGCACCAGGCTGTATTTTTAAGAGTTCATGCAATATAGTTAATTTGTTCTCTTTGGATCTTTTGTTTATATGCCAATTGTTGTTTTCACTCTTTCCTTGCAGTAAGAGAGGGGTGAATAAAAAGGTTCTTAAGGTCCCTTCAATAGAACAAAAAGTAAGTTCTATTTGCTCATCTCTTTCTTGTTTTTCTGTCCTTTTAGTCAGTTGCAAAGCATTTCATATTCCTGCAGTGCCATAATATGTTGTTTTAACCAAAAAGTCAAAGACTTTATTTAACTTAGGTCAATATATGACAGGGATAGACCTACGTCATCATAATCCCACTTTTGAAACGCCTTGATATACGTGTACTATAGTGTAATACACGTTGGTTAACATTGCTTAAAAATTAAAAATACTTCAAATCTTGTGTAAGGGTCAGGGTTGCTAGTAACTTCTTTGAAGGCAAAGAGTGCAAAACCGACATGTCGAAGAAGTGCATTTTAGTTCTGATCCTTTGAGAAATTTTTGTAGTAGAGTTGTTTGGAAAGCAACATCATAAGCGTCTCAAAATATAAAAGAAGAATTCATGGTGAATAACTGCTAAAAAGAGATGGTCAAATCCTTTATATCAATGAGACGTTCCAAGGTGAAGAACTAATATAGATATTAGATAGTCTTATTGTCCTCTTACGCAAGTAGACTTTGAGTTCGCTTTATTGATTCATGGAATAGAGGTCCTCTAATCTTTGGCTTTGAAAGAGAATGTAAGTTATTTTGAGGAGAAACTGCATTCTCCTTGGATGTTCCAATCACCAATGAGTTTTAACGTCCACGTGAGACACACACTTATATTTGCTGTGAAGGCAACAGTATAATGTTAATCCCGTAGCGGATCAATTCCAACGAGCCTTTCAAACTAGTACTATTAGTAATCGACTGTATAGCTTCTTTAATAAACGCTGATTTTTCGATCAAGTTTTGAATGCCGTTTGGAGAATGACCCCTTATGGCACGGCTTAGTCAGTTATTCTCGCAGTTTAGATAAGATTCGGACCTGGACTGACGAATCTTTTGCTTGTCGGGTGGTGTCGAACAATGGTGCTTGCGTTGCGGGAGATGCCCGCCCGTAGGGTCCGGCCTGCTTCCCCTTCTCATGTTGCCTGGAGCAGAGTGTCATACCTTGATGCAAGTAGAGCATATTACTTTTGAAATCCTTGTTCTAATTCCACATCAAATATACCTAGTCACCTTAGCTAGCCTTTCTTGAGACGATTCTATTTTATGCCACTTTAAGTATGTGAATAGCTTTAACAGTGTTGAAACCACGAGTTCTTGCTCTCTTTTTTCCAAAAGTAGAAAAGATATGGCAGTAGCAAATCTATTTTGAGTTCATCGAATACATATTGATATAAAGTTACCAGTTTCAAGCGAAAAAACTGATATAACGATGAGATATAAGCAGAAGTAAAAGACCTTTTCATAATTTGAATCTTCTGCAATATTTGATTCTTCCTTGTAGTTCCAGCATAGGTAGCCGTTCTGGTTTGTGGTTGTCTTTAAGTTGTTTTTCTGTGGTCGGGTTTCTTAGCTTGTGATTTGTACTGTTATCCTACTGCTGCCCAAGCCCCCTGACAAGCCTAATTGCATGCACAAGTTTCATTTGCTTGCTGCTGAATAAGTGCTCAAAGTTGATACATGAAAATCTCACTTCTCATCTCTCTTTGATGGATGCGTTTTCAAATTTTTGGTGTCTAATATGTTGTCTGTTGGAAGGTGAAGTTTTCAAATGTGTAGAAGTTGAAGATACCATTTCCAATGATTTGATTATGTTTCTTTTTGTTTCTCTGAAGGTTCTAGATGCGACTAGCAATGAGCCCTGGGGTCCTCATGGATCACTTCTTGCAGATATTGCTCAGGCTTCAAGAAACTAGTAAGCATAACTCATTTTAGTTGTGATAAAAGGGCATCCGATATACTTAGCTCCCTCTATCCACGTGGTTGGAGAAAATTCTCTCTCTCTCTCTCTCTATATATATATATATGTATATATGTATGTATGCATGTATGTATTTATTTACTTACTATCTGTATGTGAGATTCATTTGTTGAAATTTTGCAGTCACGAGTACCAAATGATTATGTCTGTGATCTGGAAGCGCATCAATGATACTGGAAAAAATTGGCGTCATGTTTACAAGGTTTGTTTTTGTTGAATTTGTTTGCTCTGTCTAGCTAAGTTTCCACTTCTTATGTCTGATCATATTTCCTGAATCTGACACTGTTTAATGTTACCACTGTCCTCTTTGTAGGAAAAAGATATATTCAACATGATTGCTTGCTTTCATACATTTTAATGAATACTAGATGAAAAAGTGCCTCACTAAAAATCCTATATCTAATGTCCGACTATGAGTTTCAGGGTTTAACTGTGTTGGAATATATGGTAGCCCATGGGTCTGAACGTGTCATAGATGATATACGGGAACGTGCTTACCAAATATCTGTAAGTTTTTTCATGCTCGTTAAATTTGTTAGTCTTATGGGATATTATGTCAACTTGTGGAATCTGGGAAAATAATGAAGTACTGTCTTCATCTTCTCTTTGCCCAGACACTCTCTGATTTTCAATATATCGACTCTAGTGGGAGAGACCAGGGATGCAATGTCAGAAAGAAATCTCAGAGCCTTGTGGTTCTTGTTAATGATAAGGAGAGAATTCAGGAAGTTCGCCAAAAGGCAGCTTCTAATAGGGACAAGTAAGTATAACTCAGTCCAGTTGGTTCTCTACAGAAATACTGCTTCAGTCATATTAAGCTCTTCTGCATCCAGTCATGTATATAGTTCTTCCACAACTATGAATTTTAAACTTCACATTTCTCGCTCCCCCCCCCCCCCCCCCCGCCCCCTCCCCCTCTTCCATGTGGTGTATTCAAATGGCTGCTTGAGATGCTCCTAAGATTTGCACCTGAGGTGCAGGTCAGGCTAGGAGCACGGGACAACAAAAACCTTTCTTCGTTTAAAGGGCATCAATAATAGATATTGCCGTCAAAATTATATGTTAATTCACATACACTTATCATTGTTGTTTGTGTTTAAATTTGTCTCTTGTATAAAATTCTTTTCTTCTTTTTTCTGCTAGGGTGAGTGCTTTCATTGCATTTTTCTGCATAAATCCCCTTCAACCAAAGGTGCCTTTACGCTCTTTTCGCCTTTGACCAACCGCACCCCTCCCCCGAACAAAAAAATTTCTAAAAAGTACTAAGGAGTTGTACTTCAGCCCCTTTATAAGTATTCTTTTCGTAAGACTACATCTTACTTTATTTGCTAGCATATATCTTTATATTCTCTCCCTAGTTTGTTTCTGTACTTCAAATTACTGGCACCGGTACCAATGTGTTCCTTAGTTCAAGTGAGATTGTCACCACATAAAACAGTGCACACTTACCATGGTGTCTTCAATTCAAACTAACATACATTACTAACATAAGATTTTCTCAATCTTCTATATTTGAGACGAAACATCTGTCTAGTGTCTACATGCTGTGTTTGTTCAATATTCCTGAATGACTAATTCAATTGAGCCATTATCCGAAAAATAAGATTCTTTTCACATGCTACTTGTGCATCCAGTATCTGTACCCAATATATGTCTTTATGTTATGTCCTGTTTATATAAGTAATTCTGTCTTCAGATGTCCCTATTGGAAGTTCGCTGGTCCCTTAATTTGCTTTGGAAAGTGAGCTGAATGATAATTTTGACTTTAATAAGTCTTGCCAGTACTAGGCTAGCGTTTGGCCATAGATTCCCAAATTTTTTTGGCAAGTCATTTTCTACCGAAGTTCTACCATGTGTTTGGCCATAGTATTAGGAAAAAATATCACTTTTTTTAAGAAATGTGATATATACCCATAAGTCCTAAAAACTATTAGAAGTACTCATAAGTTTGTATTATCATTTTATAATATAGCGTATTTGTATTATAATTTTATACCGAACATATTCCGTGATAAAATTTAACCCATAGATTATAAGGACTTCTCCGGAGGTAGTGGTAGTGGTATGGACTGCGTACATCTTACCCTCCCCATACCTCACTATGTGGGAATAAATAGATTATAAGGACTTGATCTTCAATTCCGGCAATTGGCAATGTATAATGCACAAATGAAAGGGTCCTCCAATAGACAAAGCACACTTTAATAGAGAAAAAGGGGGAGTATTCCAGAATTATTTGGAGTAGACAATGTTAAGGCCATATTGATTATTGGTTTCATAGGGACGTTAAAAGGAGTAACCATGAGATCGGACCACATGAAGATGGGATCAATAAATAGTGGGGTGTTTTTATAAAATTTAAAAGTTTGGGATAACTTTTAAAGTTGTAAAAATATCCAAAAAGTTGATTTTGGCTCAAAAACTAGTTTTTTTCTAGTTTTTGGGATACATTTTTTGCCAAGTTTTTTCCCAAAAATTACTTGATCTTTTTGTGGCCAAATTGGTCCTAGAATTTGCCTATCAGATATCACTTATCAGCAGCATCAACATTTCAGAAATGCATTTTTTGCAAGCTTCATCTTTTATTAAGGGATGACAAGAATTTATGATATTTCTGAAAGAGGATTAGAATCAGCTTGTTGAAAAGCTCAAGTTCTAGTTATCTGGATTAATGGACATGACAATATGATTATGTAATTTCTTGTAAATTTAGTAAGATTAAGAAAAATTAGCTATACCAATGACTGTTCTGAAGCTATATATATGATTATGTTCTGATGACAACTGTAGCCATTTCATTCCTAAGTTAATTGGCGTACTGTTTACAATGGTAATGTGTTCTGAAGATTTTTATCATCTTGATAGATTCCGCAACACATCAGCTGGCGGTATGTATCGTCCAGGAGGATATGGTGACAGATTTGATGAGGATCGTTATGGAGGCAGAGATGAAGAAAGAAATGGGTATGGGAGAGAAAGCGAATGGGGCTACAGAGATGAGGACAGATATGGCAGATATGGAGACTCCAACAGCCGTGATGGGGTTCGCTATGGTAGAGATTATGATGAGCACAGCCGAGATGGACATAAGGATGATGATTATCGTGGAAGAAGTCGAAGTGTTGATGATTATAGTTATGGATCAAGAAGTAGAAGTTCTGACCGGTACAGGGAGCAAACCAATGATGATGATGGTCAATATTCTTCTAGGTTTGTCTTCTCACCTTTTTTGTTTAAGTAAGGGCAAGATTTTGGTAATTTGTTACTAGCTAGATGATTCTGAGAATGAATAGGATTCTGCAGACTAGGGTATTTTCTTTTGCTGTTACTCTGAAATTGATGTGCATTATTTCGGCACATTTATTAAAGCTCTGATCCTTGCCCGTAATGCGTTACTTTGATCTTCATGACCAACAAAGGAATTGATGCAAGGGCTGAGGCTTGCTCTCAAGATGGATGGTGTTATTAGTGTGCCCAATTAGTTATATATTTTGTCATTAAATATTGTTTTAATTAGGCAATGGTCAAATGGTCTTATTTATTTGTCAAGATTTACATTTGCGATTTAACTGTTGTGAGTAGGCCGCTTGAAAGGAGGTTTTCTGAACAAAACCTTAGTGCACCTCCTAGTTATGAGGAAGCTGTTGGTGGTTCACGCAGCCCAACACATAGTGAAAGGTAATAGTTGTGAAGAAGGATCCTTTATTTTCTCATTTGTTTCGTTGAAATGTTTATATTGATCTTTATTATCCTATGTCAAAAGGGATGTAGAAACTTCTTCCGCATCTGCACCCAAATCTTCTTCACCTCATGCAAGTGCCAGTCCAGGCCCAGCTACTATGGCCGCTTCCGCACCAGCTACTGATCCACCACCAGCTCCAGCCACAGCTACTACTTCACCACCAGCTCCAGCAGCAGCTACTACTTCACCACCACCTCCAGCAGCAGCCACTGCTCCACCACCAGAAAACAAGGTTGTTGAGAGTTTCGATGAGTTTGATCCCCGTGCATCTTTTTCAGGAGCAGGTAAAATGACTCCCACTAGTGCCAGAAAAGCAATTGCCAAATTAGTGCTTAATGTTTTAAGTGTATTACTGGCACTAAGTATTTTCAAAACTTTTGGTGGTAATGAGGAGCTACTGCTTTTCCATTTTGTGTTCAGTAACTGCGACTCTTTGTTCACAATATTAAAGGAAATAATTCTGGAGAAAAGTGGCTAAATGTTCAGCCCTAAATTCCTAAACAAGGAAAATCTTGAAGGAATTTTACTCTGTACTAGGGAACTTGGACAAAAAGACTCCCTCTAGCCTTTCTTATTCGTGATTAATATGGAAGCTTAAGCAGACACAATATGATAGGATAGAAGCTGCATAAAGGGGTTTATAGTTGGCTGTAATTCACTGCAGCAATTTTTGATATCTCAGGTGCCTAATTTGTGATGACACTTGACTGTTTCTATGAAGTGAGTGAAAATTATATTTTGAAATCCAAGCACACAAATGAGGTTTTTTATACACAATGGGATGTATTAGTAGAGGTGAAGAGTCCCTTAATATCACATTTTAGAACCTCATTCTCTTCTATCTGCTCTGCAAATGTGGTACATATTGATTACAGACTCCTTCTGACCAGATTAATCTTTATCTATTGAGCGTTGTTTACCAGGTGCTTCTCAAATGGTTTAAGTGATGATCTGTTTATCATTGTAATGCAAGAAATTTTTCTTTTGTATGAGCAGCAGCCCCAGCTCCATCAAATGGTCCTGTATCAACTACTTCCGGCAGCGAAATGGATATTCTTGGCTCCTTAGCTGATCCGTTCTCCAACGCTTTAGCCCTTGTACCTGCAGGTTCGAGTCCCTCTGAGGTTAATCCGTCTGGGACTACTGGCGCTGAGACCATGTTTGGGGAAGCATCATCAGTGTCTACCGGCTCTAACCAGGTGGATAAACCAAAACCCACAGTGCAAGGACCTCTAATGTCTTAACTATATGTGTTGTGTTGCAACATTTACAATTCTGCCCTTCTACAATTTACTTGCTGAATGAAATATGTTCTTTTCTTACAGATGTTCGAGGATCCCTTTGGTGATGGTCCTTTCAGGGCTGTGACCTCGAATAACAATGTGCAAACTCATGTGCAGAACACTACTCCATCTTTCCATCCTAATTCAAATCAAAGCCCTGAGCTTCCTCAATCAGTCCCTCAGGGTGCTGAGGTGTCAAGTGCAGCATATAGTCAGTTTGCTCCTACTAATGTGCAATATGCTCAGCAGGAGCTGTCCACCTCCAACCAGGAGATCGATATACTGGCTGATATCCTCCCACCATCTGGTCCTTCACCTCCTAATGATCATGCAATCCCGAGTGTCCAACCTGCGACACAGACAGGTTTTGAGTCTTATGGTGGACCAACGACACAACAGACAGGTTACATGGCACCTCCTGGCCAGGCTGGGGCACTGACAGGTTTTGCAGCTCAACCTGGCCAACAGTCGCCACAAACTAGTTTCCCAATTCAAGGTCAAACTGTATCTCCAGTGGGCTTTTCTGGTCAAGCAAACAATTCTCCATCTTTTGGAGGTTATCCAGCTCAACCTGGTCAAGCACCACAGACTGGTTTTGTACCCACAAGTGGTCAACCCACATCAGGTTTCCACTCCGCACAAGGTTTCTATCCACAGTCTGGTTATCAGGTTCCTGCTGGCTCCTCTATGCAGAGCAATGCCAATACTGGAGGTTACAACACAGGATTAGGATCTACAGCTCCATTTGGTAACCAATTGGGTCAAACATCTGCTGGACAACCCTACCTTTCACAGCCAACTGCTGCATCCCACATGCCTTCGCAAATGCTTCAATCTTCACAAACTCAGACAAGTAATGCCCTAGTGCTGACACAAACTACTCCAGCTTCAACAGCTCTCGTTGGCACCCAACCCGCCAAAGACAAATTCGAGACGAAATCTACTGTTTGGGCAGATACATTGAGCCGTGGACTGGTCAATTTGAACATTTCTGGATGTAGGTGTTTTCTTTTGTAATCTATGCAAATATCTTTTCTTTTCCCCTCTTTATGGCGTTGCAATTTTTGTTTATGCAGCTAAAACAAATCCATTAGCTGATATTGGAGTTGATTTTGATGCTATTAATCGCAAGGAGAAAAGGATGGAGAAACCCAGTACAGCACCCGTGATATCAACTATTAACATGGGCAAAGCAATGGGCTCAGGTAGCGGAGTTGGCCGAGCTGGTGCAGGTTCACTACGGCCTCCATCAAACCCAATGGTAAGTTCCGGTATGGGCATGGGCATGGGTGGTATGGGTATGGCTGGTGGTGGTCCTGCAGGGGGTCCTGGCATGGGAGCATATGGAGGAGCAAACCAGCCTTATGGCATGGGGATGAATAGACCCATGGGAATGAACATGGGTCAAGGATTTCAGGGTCAAGGATATCAGATGCAACAGCCTTCCGGATTTCCTCAAGGACCTGGAGCTCCTATGCAGGGAGGTTACAATCCCCGGATGGGCATGGGTCCCTATGGCCAACAACCATATGGTGGAGGATACCAATAAAATTTAGCCCAATTCTGAAAGTAAGAAACCTTTGTGTCATAATATCCGGAATGTTTTCTAGTCGGTAAGCCTATTGAACTCACCCTCTGTTGTAGAGTTGATACTTCTCGGGCGTGTGTAGTTTTGCAGGATAAAAGTTATAGGAGAGTACATGTTGGTTCCTTCTTCAATGTTGTTCTGCGATTGCATTACCATCTGGGGTCAAACATTGCTTGCAAGACCCTTCATAATGTTTTTTCTGTTGTGCCTTTGTATAAACTCGAGGATCACCTGTCTCCGGTGTTCCTCTTTTTGCCACTTGATCCATATATACACGTGTAGAATTTTTTGAACTCGCGATTATTGAAATTGTACACCTACTTTTGCTGAACTTATGTATTTGACTATTCTTCGGTAATTTGTAAGCTTCACAATTTTCCTTTTGTTGATACTCTTCAATGGTTAAACATCATGTGCAAGTGAATTTCTTTCCTTGTGATTGTGAATAATTGAAGGTTACCCACTTTATCATTTATGTGGGAGAGTAGTGGGCCTTTACCACATAATGAGGTCTGAGGTTTACATGACATCTCAGAGATAGATTCGCTCGGAAGGGCTACTGTATCATACCTTTTAAATTAATGCTACTCTGATAGTCACAATGCATTATAATTAAATTCCCTTTTGTACGTATTATTGCGTGTAAAATTATCATTGTATTTCTTCTTCATTGGAAACAACTTTGATTCTTACCCCACACCCATAAACACTTTTATATGTTGCCAAAATTGAAAAGATAGGCATTAGACTTAGATATATCTGATACCTATTTATAATATTATTCTTTTTGGATAGTTGTATGTTTTATTTTATAATACATCATATTGTAATGTTTGGCAGATTGTATTACATAATTGAAAGATAGGACACATATAGAGCTACAATAAAAAAAAAAGATAAAAGATAAGAGAGAATTATTAAACACTAGGTAAAGGTAAAATGAGAAAATATATAAGGTAATAAGCGATACCACAAAATGAGTGGTTACCTTACCGTGAAATCAAATCATGTTATACAATATATTTTAATATAATTAAAACAAACATGATATATATACTGTCCTACATATTGCATTCCCTTCAAATATCTATTTCTATATTATCCTACAACAAATGTAATATATATTCTCAAGTAAAGTGGAGGAATTTAGGCCATGAGCTAATTACATATAGTCATTCTTCCAAACTAGTACTCATAGAGAAGCTGGACAACAATCTTCCTTGGCATATATGACAGTAATTATATTGTTTCTGTCCTCCAATTCTTGTAAGGTACTAGTTATTAATAGCCCGGGCAAGGCCCGGACCCAACAAATGTTTTTTTAAAAATTTATTTTAATTATTGTGATTTATAATATTTTTTAAAAATATATAATAGATTTTTTTTATAGATATTTTAAGCTGTTAATTATTGTAATTTATAATATTTTTTTATGTAATTTTCAAATAATATATATCGTTCTCGTTGTCCAAATTTTTGTGGCATTAGACAATCACATTTTTTTAAATAATTTAAGTTTTAAATTATTGTGATTATAATATTTTTTTTCTATTCCAATTAAAGTGTCATAATGCTTAGATAAACATAATAATTAATTATGAGTGATATGGTAAAGTTACGATTGAAGCAGCGAAGCAGACATGTCTTAATGACTCACAACAACTAATTAGAAGTGATATAACAAAATTACTATAAAAAATATTTGTAATTTTTTTTTGATTAACTTATCATTTTATATCTATTTTACTTTTTTTTATCAAATATTATTAATTGATACAATGCTCAAATAGTCATAATAATTAGGGGAAATGATAGAAACGACACTTCAAATTAAACTATTTTTATGAAAATGATCATGATATTTAAATTTCACTGTCTAGCTATTTCAATTTACTGACTTGTTCTATACCGTTTCTACACACCTTCTATACAGTTTCTATACATATCTTCTACATATAAATATTCTATATGAAAATTTTACAGTTTTGACACACAATTTATACAATAACTCTACATTATTCTTACACATTTTATACAACAATTATATAATTTTCATATACTTTATATATATTTTTTATATATATTTTATACATATACAAATTTGATAGAACTATACAATTTCTATACATATATTTTATATAGATACATATTCTATTTAACAATTATATCAGTTTTATATAATTTAATTATAATTTTTTAAAAATAATAATAAAAAATAGAATATCTGATCAGTTAAAAAATTTATAGAAAAAAAATTAAAATATTTTTAAAAGGGCCGAATTGTCCAAGTTGAATACTGTATCAGTATTGTATATAGACTGTATCAATATTGTATGTGAACTGTATATGGACTACGTAGGCCAAAATGACCCAAATTAGAAAATGACTATAAAACGGAAATAGGGCCACTTTTTGAAAAGTTTTCAAACTTGGGCAATTTGTTTTAAAAAGTGTTATAGAGTGTTCTTTTACCTAATAATTAATTAGGAGTGACATAGTAAAATCAAGATTGAAACAACGAAACAGATATGTTTACTTAGAAGTGATACAACAAAATTACTTGCGAAAAAAATTAAATGGGTCTCATATAAAATGTCAAGTAAATTTAACATTAAATATTATTAATTTTGTAATACTTAGATGAATTTATAATAATTTTTTAATATTTAAATGACTTATAATAATTAATTATGGGTGATAGAGTCAAATTATGGGTGAAACAACTGAAGCAAACATGACAAAAATATCTATTTTAATTTTTTATTAAATATTATTAATTTTCTAATATATAAATAACTTATACTAATTAAGTAGAGATGATATAATAAAAAATTACGGAGGAAGTAACTTATGAAGCAAGCAGGAGAAGCCGGCATGTTGACGGGGACCTGCCTGCTTCTCTGTAACACTCCGATTTTCTGAACCGAAATGCTACACAGTGCTTATGACCCCGAAGGACCACAAGCTAACCCATGACTGATATCTGTACCTGTACACTGCATAATATATTTGTAAAATGCGGAAAACATGAACAATAGGCCATAAGGTTCAACTGAATAAAAAAACTGTCAAAACATGACATCCATGTGGGTAACAAGTACCCAAAACAACTAAAATCTGAATTAAATCTGAACTAAACCTGAAAACCTCTAAGTACTGTCTGAATAAGGAGTTGAAGGAATATGTCTCCAACTAACTTCGTAAACTGAAAGCTAACTGAAATAATAAATGGATAAATCAAGTAATATCGTCCTCTAATGAAGAGGAATCACTGCAACTCTGTGTGCTGAATGCGAATGCTACTGCTGGTCTTGAACTCGTGTCTCTGAACCTATGGTATAACATGAAAAGAAAGTACCATAGCGCAAATGCGTCAGTACAACTGGAGTACTGAGTATACGAGTGAGGTAGGCTAATGCAAAGGGTTTACAAGCATGAATAATTCTAACTAACTGACTGATATGAACGTAAGAGTGTAAACATACATACATAGTAACTGAGATCGTGAGTACGTGATAGCTAAATCTGTACGCTAATACATGGCTTAAACTGTAGTTCTGATAGCATGAGGGACTGTATCTGACAATCCTGAATTTGATAGAATTGTCTGATTTTCATACTATAACTGAGATTTGACTGTATATAACAGTCCTGGTGTACGGATATCTGAAGAACAGTATGAGTTCTTTTACTGAGACTGAGTTTGAAACTGTGGGAAGTAGTTGTTTAACCGAAATGCCCCAATAACACATATAGCTAGGTTGGGCTTCAATCTCTGCCCCGACTGGAGAGGTGTCAATACCGCGCCACTAGTAAGGACAGTTGTGAGTGACCCTTATCTGGCAGGTTCTCAAGGTGAGAACGGTGGGACCCTAAACTGACGGGTTAAGCCACTTCATCAACCCTAATCTGACGGGTTAAGATATCTCAACCTACGCTGGCTACATAGTTCTGAAACACGAGGATGACTGCTAAGAATCACACCCTAAACTGGTAGGTGAGTTCCCATTCTTGGGTTCACTCAGTGCTAACTTCTACTCTTATCTGAAGAGACTGAACATGATTTAACTGACTTTACATGGACTGAATCACTGACATCCATTGACTGACGAAATAGTACTATTGTCTGAGAGTTAACTGAGATCATGAGTTTTCTTGAGGTTTCCTGAGTCACATGACTGACTGAGTTATATGGATTGTAGCTTGACTGGGATGATCGTGACAACATGACATGGCTCTAGGCACACAGCTATGTTTTTCAGATACGAATACCCCCAGGACTCGATGGAAGGAAACTGACACACATGACATGACTTGATCACAAGATTTGAGTCCACAATTCATAATATCGTACATAAGAAATTTCATACTAAGCATGGCTATCAACAATGTATTACATAGAAAGGATTTCATGTCACATGAAAGTTCTTGCACAACCTTAATATCATGTTCATTTCATAATCATACTAGCAACACATATAAATAGCATGGAAGTTCATGTGGAATCATCTTAAGAGTTTACATAGCTTGTCATTTAAATACTATGGGGACATGGGAACATGATTTTTAGCATTCTAGGCATTTTAATAAACACCTTTCATGCACACTTTGGGGCAAAGATTTTCTCAACAACCTTAATCATTTTGAACCACCCAATTCATGAGTTTTATCTACAAGCATCCATACATCATGGAAATTAACTTAAATTAATATTCTGAAGCTTACACAATGATCATTAACATGAACAACATCACGTAGCAACAAGGAAATCAAAGTTTCTCATTTAAAATCATGGTTCTTGAACTCTATGAACGAAAGGGGTCCATAGATGAACACTACGCATACCTGACTCAAGGTTCTTGATGTTTTTGAACTGGAAGGATTTGAAATCCTTTAATTCTTGAAGAAGATTGAGTCTTGGTCTTGAAGATTTAATTTAGAGAAAAATCCTAGTTTTTGTTTGTGAAATAATAATGAGAGTAATGGCTGAATTCGAACTTATCTGGGTATATATATAGGTGGGTGATAAGTACCAAAATACCCCTGTTAAAACGACCTGAAAATAAACTGAACGTGATGTGTGATGGTCCATCTGACGGTTCGTCAGACTCTTGGTGGACCGTCATTTAGCCTGTCAGGCGTGACCCAGAAATGGGATTCACTGGATAAGGGTTGACGGCCTGGCTGACTGTCCGCCACAACTTTGAAGGTTTGTCAAATCGTCTGTCAGTCCTTATCCAGAACATGACTTAACTGACTTGAGTGTGACGGTTAAGGTGGTGGTTCATCACTTTTGTGGTGTTCCGTCAACTTGGCCGTCAGGCCTTATCCAAAATAGGATCCTTCAGCCTTGGCTGTGACGGTCCAAGTGGTGGTCCGTCACTAATTTGGCGGTCCACCAACTGAGCCGTCGCACCTGGGCGATTCCGACAATTCTGAGTAAAATGTCCATAACTTCTTCGTTTGATGTCGGATTTGGACGAAATTAGTATCGTTGGAAAGCTAACTCAATTTTCCACATGATAAAAAGTGAAAATCTCAAAAACACTACGTGTAAAAGGATAGATTTGTATGTCAAAGTAAGTCCTAGCATTCTTGAGACGATTTCTAGCTAGGAAAAGGTACGGATATTACATTCTCCTTGCCATTCCCTCTTCTTAGAGAGTAATTTTACATTTTTATTACTCCCTCCATCCCATTTTATGTGTCATCATTTCATTTTTAGTCCGTCCCAAAAAGAGTGTCATGTTTTCTTTTTTGATAAAAATTTAAAAATACAATTACACTTTTACCCTTATTGGGCCCACTTAATTAAAAAAAAAATAGTTGCATATTTTTTGATAAAGGACAATTTGGTAAATATTATCAAGTCTTCCCTTATTTCTTAAACTCCGTGCCCGGTCAAATGGCGATACATAAAATAGGACGGAGGGAGTATATATTATTAATTTTCTAATACATAAATAACTTATAATAATTAATTAGAGATGACATAATAAAATCACAAAGGAAGCAATTTATGAAATAAGCAGGAGAAGCAGACATATTGACGGAGATAATTGAAGCAATTGAAGGAAAAATGTCATAAATGCCTATTTTACTTTTTTTTATTAAATACTATTAATTTTGAATACGTGAATAACATATTATAATTAATTAGGGGTGGTATAATAAAATCAAGTACTAATTAAAAGTGATATAACAAAATTACTATAAAAAATATTTGTAATTTTTTTTTAAGTGGACCTCATATAAGTCGTCAAGTTCATTTGAAATATCAATAGTTAATTTATCATTTCATATTATTTTTTACCTTTTCTATCAAATATTATTATTTTTTAATTCTCAGATGACACATAATAATTAATTAAGAGCGATATTTAATGAAGCTACGATTGAAGCAGCTGAAGCAAACACGTCATAAATATTTATTTTACTTTTTTATTAAATATTATTAATTTTTAATACATAAATAACCTATAATAATTAATTAGAGGTGATATAGTAAAATCACGGAACAAGCAGCTGCAGAAGAAGCAGGCGGGAGAAGCAGATATATTGACGGAGAGCTGCCTGCTTCTCCTGCCCTTTCCCTCTCTTATTAGAGAGTAATTATCATTTCATATTATTTTTTACCTTTTCTATCAAATATTATTATTTTTAATACTCAGATGACACATAATAATTAATTTAGAGCGATATTTAATGAAGCTACGATTGAAGTAGTTGAAGCAAACACGTTATAAATGTCTATATTACTTTTTTATTAAATATTATTAATTTTTTAATATATAAATAATTTATAATAATTAATTAGAGGTGATATAATAAAATCACGGAACAAGCCGCTGAAGAAGAAGCAAGCATGTTGACGGAGAGTTGCCTGCTTCTCCTGCCCTTTCCCTCTTATTAAAGAATAATAATGCATAAAGATGTCCTTTAACTTGGCCTTAGCTGATATCTATGCCCTCTGATTTTCTCCGTGGCATACTATGTGTCTTACGTAATACAAAACAGTCCGAGTGTATCTTAGGCGAACTGCCATGTCGGATACATGCATCTACTTGTTTAACATTATAAAGTGTAAATGCCTACTTTTCCACACCCAAAATTGAAGGGCGTAAATGCTAGCCGAATCCAAGTAAAGGGCACGTTTATGTATTACGCTGGCCTGCCTTCTCATAAACCTTCACAACCATTTGAACAATGAACTCTCTATTGTATATATATGAAGCCTTTTCTACATAATAAATTATGTCCTTATCTTTTTTAAGAGTTTATGGTCACAAAACACAAATTTCAGTTCTTTTTTCTAACTGAACTATCATCGTATCAGCTGTTCTCTTTATCTACCTGAGCTTTCACCATCTATTCGCATGTTTTAATATATCGATGGTGCATAGTTCAGGTAAAAATACATGTGTATCTGTACCATTTTCACTGCAAATGCAATACTTGTACCATTAATGAAAAAATCACTATTCGGAATGATACATTCTGATTGTACAATTCGAAATGATACAAAATTATACATTCTGATTGTATATATATTTTTTAAAATATATAAAGTATAATTCTGATTTTATACACATAATTCTTCAAGCTTTTAGAATCACCAACGCTTCAAATATTTTAAGAAATATGCAAAACAATTTACTATAACTAATATTTTTTGTAGCATGTTTGCGAAGGGAGAAAGACAAAACCGTAAAAAAAACAAAGTTCATCTTTTTTTGATTTGGTGCATGAAGCACATGAAGATACACAAAACAAGTTGTTATAACTAATGGAAAATGAATAAATTAAAGCCTTTGAAATATCAAAAGTCAGATACACCTCAAAGAACCATACTAACAAATTATTTTTTTCCTATGAATAATGAATTGAGCTGTTGAAGCCACTTCCACCAAGAAGATACAATGATAACAATGTGCAAGATGACCCCAAGAGAAGAAGACACAAATTGCTTCATGCCAATTATGTATGAGAAGGAGTTAATAGGTTATGGAGAATGGCTAAGCTCCTTTAAGAACTTAGTAGTGGGTGGGAGGTGGTGGAGAGGCATAAATGTATACTGGTGGAGGGGGGGATTTAACGGGTGGTGGAGGTGAGCTGTAGTAGTATGGAGGAGGAGGAGATTTTACTGGTGGGGGTGGAGAGTGGTAGTAGTAGGGAGGTGGAGGAGGTGATGGTGGAGGAGGTGACTTATAGTAGTAGGGTGGAGGTGGTGACGGGGATGGTGGAGGAGGAGACTTGTAGTAGTAGGGTGGTGGAGGAGATGGCGATGGTGGTGGTGGTGACTTGTAGTAGTATGGTGGAGGGGAAGAAGGCGATGGAGGAGGAGGAGACTTATAGTAGTATGGTGGAGGGGGAGACGGCGATGGTGGGGGTGGAGACTTGTAGTAGTATGGAGGTGGAGGAGATGGCGATGGTGGCGGTGGAGACTTGTAGTAGTATGGTGGAGGGGGAGACGACGATGGTGGGGGTGGAGACTTGTAGTAGTATGGAGGTGGAGGAGATGGCGATGGCGGCGGTGGAGACTTGTAGTAGTATGGTGGAGGGGGAGAAGGCGATGGTGGGGGTGGAGACTTGTAGTAGTATGGTGGAGGAGGAGATAGCGATGGTGGTGGAGGAGACTTAAAGTAGTAAGGAGGAGGGGGTGATGGTGATGGTGGTGGTGGGGACTTGTAGTAGTAAGGTGGGGGTGGTGATGGGGATGGAGGAGGGGGAGATTTGTAATAGTAAGGAGGCGGTGGTGATGGTGAAGGGGGTGGTGGTGATTTATAATAGTATACAGGATCAAGCTTTGGTGATGGTGGAGGTGGAGACTTGTAATAATAAGGTGGTGGTGGAGATGGCGATGGTGGCGGCGGTGACTTATAGTAGTATGGCGGAGGGGGAGAAGGCGATGGTGGTGGAGGAGACTTGTAGTAATAAGAAGTTGGTGGAGACTTAGTTGGTGGTGGTGGTGATTTGTAATAGTATGTAGGCGGGGGTGGAGACTTGTAAACATATGTCGGGGTTGGAGGAGGTGGAGATTTATAATAGTATGGAGCGGGCGTAGGCTTGGGCTTTTGGCATTCTGCATAAGGTGTCTTGGAGCCATAAGCAAATGGTTTCGCGTAGAGTACAACTTCATAACTATTCTTCGATTTCACTTTGAG
Organism: Capsicum baccatum var. pendulum; assembly: GCA_030864225.1. Classification (NCBI taxonomy): domain Eukaryota; kingdom Viridiplantae; phylum Streptophyta; class Magnoliopsida; order Solanales; family Solanaceae; genus Capsicum; species Capsicum baccatum. The sequence continues at coordinate 9,910,112 of CM061561.1, read as the reverse complement.
GTCAGCACCCTTAATTCCCCAATGAAGGTTTGTAGGAATGCTACACTTTGAGTCCTTTGGAGCATTGTGGAGTTTAGCCTTGCAAGCCTTTGCTCCATATTTGCGATATTCAAATCCTTCAACTGTGATTCTGAATTTGCCATTGTTCTTAGTGGTACCATAACTCACTATTTTCTTGTCACCAGCCTTGCAAGTTACCTCAACAACAGCACCTAATTCATAGAAAGAAGGAATAATGCTCAATTAATATCAAGAGGACACTTCTAATGAATAGTAGAACGTAAAGAATAAAAGATTTGAAAAAAGTTAGTTAAAGAGATGGCAAGGTGTAAAGTATATATTTTTACCTTTGAGGTGTTTCTTAGCGTGAGATTTTTGTGGGTATTTCTTATCATAGCATCTAAAACAGTAAACTTTTCCAACAACCTTGACCACAAAGTGATGATGTGGAGGATAATAGTGAGTAGGTGGTGGTGGGGAAGTGTAGTAATATGGAGGAGGAGATGATTTCTTTGGTGGTGGTGGTGAAGTGTAGTAATATGGCGATGGAGGAGATTTCTTGGGTGGTGGAGGAGAGCTATAGTAGTATGGTGGAGGTGGTGACTTAACTGGTGGTGGTGGAGAAGTGTAGTGATATGGTGGAGGAGGTGATTTCTTTGGTGGTGGAGGAGAGCTGTAGTAGTATGGTTGAGGAGACGACTTAGCTGGCGGTGGTGGAGAAGTGTAGTGATATGGCGAAGGAGGTGATCTCTTGGGTGGTGGAGGAGAGCTATAGTAGTATGGTGGAGGAGGTGACTTAACCGGCGGTGGTGGAGAAGTGTAGTGATACGGTGGAGGAGGTGATTTCCTTGGTGGTGGAGGAGAGCTATAGTAGTATGGTGGGGGAGGTGACTTAGCCGGCGGTGGTGGAGAGTTGTAGTAGTAAGGTGGAGGAGGAGACTTCTTTGGGGGTGGTGGAGAGGTGTAGTGATACGGTGGAGGGGGTGATTTCTTTGGTGGTGGCGGCGAGGAGTAATAATATGGTGGAGGAGGTGACTTCTTGGGTGGGGGTGGAGAGCTGTAGTGGTAAGGTGGAGGTGGTGACGACTTAGGGGGAGGTGGAGATTTATAGTAGTAAGGTGGTGGAGGTGACGGTGATGGTGGTGGAGGAGATTTATAGTAGTATGGTGAAGGTGATGGTGGAGGAGGAGACTTGTAGTAATACGATGGAGGTGGTGACGGTGATGGTGGAGGAGGTGATTTGTAGTAGTAAGTTGGCGGAGGAGAGGGCGATGGAGGTGGTGGAGACTTATATACATATGGTGGTGGCGGAGATGGTGAAGGAGGAGGTGGTGATTTGTACACATAAGGTGGTGGGGGAGAAGGCAAAGGAGGTGGTGGTGACTTGTACTCGTACGTCGGAGGAGGTGGAGAAGAATATACATAAGGGTCTGCAGACACTACATTTGCAACAACCAATATGGCCAATGCCACTAAGATCTCTGGAAAACGACGACCTCTAGTGGGGCCGCCACCGTTAAACTTCATCTTCGCCGGAAAACACCACCACCAACCCCTCAAATATAGCTACAATAATCTCAAAAAACTTGGAAGTGTCACAAAGAAAAAATAGGAGAAAAGGCTTGGTGTTTTAGTTAAGTGATTGAATGTCCAAAGTATTTATAGTAACATTTCATGAGAACTACTAGCTGGTATCGAGTTGTCAACAAGTGACCAATTCAATTAATCTGATTGTTAATCAAAGATTAAAAATATTAAGAACTCTAAACAGCTAGATTATTTTTTTCTTTTTAAATTCCCGTACTGGATCACTTTGAATTTTTCATTCATACTTCTTTAACAAGTACTTAGAAACATCTCATAAAATGGTTCAAGGCAAGTGAGTGCTTAATTTAAAATTATTTCCACTTCTATTGCACTTTTGAACTCTTTGTTTTGTCTCAAAGAGTGAGATCTCACAATTATTTGTGGTATTCTATCATAAAATAAATCAATTCATTATGTGACATTTTCTTAAACAATTATCTTTGCAAATAATTATTCGCAGAAACAATCTGGTGCATAAATACAAAGTAAGGCTACTTAAAATAACCTTTATTGTTTAATCATTTCTCGAACCCCATATATAGGGGAGTCTTAGGGATCGTTTGGTGGGCCGTATTACGAGAAATAGTCCACGTATTAAATGTGGTATTAATTAATACTATGTTTGGTAGGATTTTGAATCAATGTATTACTAATACCATGTATTAGTTATACATCCTACATGCTATTATAGAGTGTATTACTTATACATCACATATGGCGCAGGAATTTTAATACCATGGGATTAGTATGTATAAAGACAAGAATATCCCTCAAATTCTTTTAAACATTTTTTTATTTTTTATATTTTTACTAATTAATTTATTCAAATAAATTAGTTTACAAATTTTATTAGTGTTATTTACAAAAATGTCCTCAAATTTCTTTAATTTTTTTTTTAAAATCTTTTTCAATTTATTCAATATGAGTTACTTCTTTTCAATTTATCAAAATAATAATATCCCTCTAAATTATTTTAGTTATAAAAAAAAATACTCCATTAACTCAAAAAATAATTTATTGGTCAAAATCCGAAAACAAATTACATACAAACTTTAATTTTGTAAATAGGATATCCATAAATAAAAATAATTTTTCTACTTAGTTTTAACACTCTATAGAATATAATTTTATTTTAATAATAATTTTATCTCATCCAAATGTTATACGTATCTCCCTCCAACTTAAAAACAAAACAAAGTGGGAACAACAAGCAAATGATGAACAAACAAAGAAAAGATAATAAAAAATAATTTTTGTAAGTGAATGATTAAATCTTAAAATTCTAAGTAAATAATTAGTTATATTGTCAACTTTTTTTATTTTAAAAAAAAGAATAATAACCTTTTGCAAAAAAAATACACAAAATTATAATACGTCGAGGGTATTTTTATAAACAAACAATATTTTTTTAAAATATAACAATACATATTGCTTTTAATACATCAAATCAAACACTGCATAAAAAATGATCCCAGTATTACTAATCTCTGCATTACTAATTCCAGTATTACTAATACAACATATTCAGTATTATCTTATACACTGTACCAAACGAGTCCTTAGTGCATAAGCTGCCCTTTTTATCTTTTGTATAACGTTATGAAATATGTGAAATGGATGAGATATTCTTTTATCTAAAACAGAAGTTCCGAGTTCGAATCTTAAGAATAAAGAAATTACTGATAAATAGTTTTCCCCTTTTAACGGTCCTTATGCATCGTGAACTAGAATTAGTTGAGTCGATAAATTCCTAATACAAATGATTGCTTATAATGAAAAGACATAAATATCATCATAATATAGAATACAAATTATTTTATAAATTGTGAACTAGAAACTTAATTTAAAATACAAACATTTCCTTTGAGATTGAAATGTTTCAACAATTACAAATGGAACTCTCAATGCTACAAAAAGATTGATAATTATATCTTTATAGTAAATTTCAGAATTATTGAAAATTATATACTGTCCTTTCCGTTAATACCCTGTACCAAAACGGAATGGAAAATAAAAAATTACCTGATCATATTTGTTTTGTTTATTACACATTTCTGACTTGTAAGGGGATGTAATTAATAAGAATATTCCTGTCATTTTGTTTAATGACAAATAATAATTATTCTGACATATACTAATTTAAAATTACAAGCCGACAAAAATTCAATTATTTCCTTACTTGACTTTAATCCTTGTAATAATTGATCGAATAAATTAGTGATTGATTAGTTTTTCAACATATATAAAGTTCACATATTTTGTAAATATGTTATGCTTTTCATATATTTCATTGCAATAATATTTGAAAATGCATGTGAATTCTCAATGATGAGATCAACTACAAGTGTGAGGCAATACTTATAATTTTTTTGCAGCTTTTTATTGGTTCAATATTGTTGAGCAAATAGCATGGAACAAATGAGAAATGGCATTTTATACTTTTAGGGTACATTATGATGGACAATTTTATATGATTTTTTTTTTTTTAAATGTTTGGTTCGATGAAAATCTGCAAAAAGAGAAAATGCTTTTCTCAATTTTAGTCGATAGTCATTTTCCTTCACAACTATATGAAACATGATTTTCCCACCTTATTTCAACTGAGTCAGTTCACTAAGAATAACTATGGTGGAAAATAAATTCTCACTTAAATGCTGAAAAGCTTTCTAATTTTAGTTTCGTGAAAATATGACTATTTCTTTTTCTCTCACCGATTTAATCAAAATACCTACGAATACAATCGTTAACCATTTTTTGATGTTAAAGCCGCCAATCGATTTTCGGTCCAAACTGTAGTCGGGATCCAAGCCTACCCCTAGAATTGTGGGATAACACCCACCGAATTGGTTCGAAAATTGCTCGTTCACGCCGTTTCAACCGTTTGACCACCCAAATGGCCCCGCCGGGCCACCCTTACCTGCTCTACAATCCATCAGGGGCCCGACGGTCAATTTTCAGCCCAAACCGCACTCGCGCCGCTAGCCCACCTCGAGAATAGTGGGCTAACACCCACTCAATTGGTCCAAATGTGGTTGTTTAGCCTATTTGATCACCTAAATGGTAACACCCATCGATTTGGCCCGAAAATGGATCGTTCATGCTCTTTCGCCCGTTTGACCACCTAAATGGCCACGCTGACCCCGCTAGTCCATCCTCACCCGCTCCACACCCTGCCGAGGGACCGTCGGTCAATTTTTGTCCTAAACCACGCCCGAGCCCTAAGTCAACCCCGAGAACCGTGGGCTAACACTAATCGAATTGACACAAAAATGTCTCATTTGCGTCGTTTGATCACCCAAATGGTAACTCCCATCAGTTTAACCCAAAAACGACCCATTCGCATCGTTTCACCCATTTGACCACCCAAATGGCCCCACCATCCCTGCTAGCCAACCCTCACCCGCTCCACAGCCCGCCGTGGGGATATCAGTCGATTTTTGGCCCAAACCACAGTTGAACCCTAGGCCCACCCGCTAGAACCGTGGGCCAACACCTACCGATTTGACCCGAAAATGATCCATTTGCACTGTTTCACCAGTTTGTCAACCCAAATGGAATCTTAAACCCTACCGAACCATCCTCACCCACTCGACACTTGGGCCCACCCCTCGAACAGTGGGGTAACACCCACTAAAAGTCGTAAAAAACTCACGATTCCAACCATTTCGCCTGTTTGACTTGAAAAATGGCTCTACTAGCCTCGCTAAACCAACCAGATCCACTCAATAGACCATCGAGAGACCACACAATGATTTTTGCCCAAAATCAGGCTTGGGCCCTGGGCCCACACCCTAACTGTGGGTTAATACCTATTGAAAGTCATAAAAAAGTCGTTATTCTTGCCGTTTTGCCCTTTTAACTTTGAAATAACTCCACCGAACCCGCTAAACCAACCATATTCACTCAATAGGTCATCGGGGGACTGCCTGATATGGAACAAACAAGGAAACACGAAATCATACCCCAAAACAGTCCACAAATCACAACAAATTGTGGACCAAATGGAGACCTCTCTTGGATTCACTATCTAGAACAAGAAAGAAGAGGATACAAGGTGTTAATACACCAAAACAGCCAGCCAACAACAAGTTTAGCAACACAACATGAAGCTCCACAATATTACAATATCAACAAGACAAACGGGTTACATTAACAACACAAGAAGCCGAAACTAAAACAAGATACAAGATAGGTAGTTAGACAAGTGTTGATGTAGTCTTAACAACCCAAGAGCATATTCCACTCTTGAACCTTTAAAACTTCACACAACAAACACCTAACTCTTACAGTTGACACAAGAGAGGCGTCCACCACCCAAGCACCAACGTATCAAGCAAAATGCAACACACAAGAGAATCCACCCTTATGTTATGCCCTAGTTTCAATTGGACTCTCTCTCACTCTAAGAGAAGTATTCTTCAATAATAATGATCAACTAAAGAAATAAACCCTACAATGTTCTATTTATACTACATTACAATAATAGACAAAATGACAAAAGGGCCCTTTAGTGACTAGTCTTCAAAAATACTCACAAGTGTCATGATCATGATCATACTTGTATCACCGCCCAATAATTTTTTCACCAAAAATGGGCTCAGAGCCCCGGCCCACCCCCGTACAGTGGGTTAAAACCCATCTAAAGTTACAAAAACCTCAAGATTCCCATCATTTTGCCCGTTTGACTTGAATAATGGCTCCACTGGCCCCGCCAAACCAACCAGATCCACTCAATAGGACGTCGAGGGATCGCCCTATTGTTTTTGCCCATAACCAAGCCTGGAACCCTCCCTCCTCCTGAATCGTAGGTTAATACCCATTGAAAGTCGCAAAAAACCCACGATTCCTGCCGCTTCGCCCGTTTTACTTGAAAAATGACTTCACTAACACTGCCGAACCAACAGATCCACTCAATAGGCTGCCGAAGGACCATTCAATGATTTTCCCCCAAAACTGATCCCAAGTCCCTACCCCCCAAACCGTGTGCTAACACCCACCGAATGTCATAAAAAATCCGTGATTTCTGATATTTCACCCGTTTAAACTTGGAAAATGGATCTACTAGCTTTACCGAACCAACTATATCCACTCAATAGGCAGCTCGAGAAGTTTCACCTAAAACATTTTTGGAACCTGCACTCACCTCCCGATCCGTGGGCTAACACCCACCGAACATCGCAAAAAAAAATTGCAACTCTTGCCGTTTTGCTAGTTTGACTTAGAAAATGGCTCCCATTGCCCCTCCAAACCAACCTGATCCATTTAATATGTTGTTAGGAGATCGCCCGAGAAGTTTCGCTCAAAATCTTTTCCATATCCGCACCCCCTTCCCGATTCGTTGGGTAATACCCACCAAAAGTTGCAAACAAATTGCAATTCCTACTATTTTGCATGTTTGTCTTGAATATGGATCCCTCGATTTCTTTAAACCAACCTGATCCATTTAATAGGCTGTCAGGTGACCACCCGAGAAGTTTTCCTCAAAATATTTTTTGGAATCCACACCCACCCTCGATCCATGTGCTTAACCCATCGAAAGTCTTCAAAAATTGTAATTTCTACCGGTTAGCTCATTTGACTTAAAAAATGGGTTCCCCGACCCCTCAGGTTGTCAGGGGCACTTCCAAGAAGTTTCATTCAAAACTCATTCAGACGCCCACACTCACCCATCAATCCATTGGTTAACACACACGAAAAATCACAAAAAATCATCAACTTCTAGTATATCGTTCATTTGTTATTTAAAAAAAACTCTGTTCGCCCCTCCAAACGAATACGATCCATTTAATAGATCATCAGGGGGGACCAAAAAGTTTCACCTAAAAATGATTTCGGACCCCCTCACCCACCCATCAATCCATAGGCTAACACACATAAAAATCATAAAAAATACTCAATATTTGATATTTTGCTTATATGTCTTAAAAAAACCTCCGCCCACTCCTCCAAACCAACATGATCAATTTAATAGTTCGTTGGGGATGCGCCCAAGAAGTTTCGCCATAACTCATTTGAATGCCCACTCCGATCCCACCTATCAATCCATAGGTTAACACACATGAAAAATCGTAAAAATTACCAAATTTTAGTATTTCGCTCATATGTTATTGAAAAAACTTCATCCGACCTTCCAAATCAACACAATTCATTTAATAGGCCGTTAGGAGCCCGCCTAATAAGTTTCGCCCAAAACACATTCGAATGCTCATATCCACCCATCAATCCATATGCTAATACACATATTAAAAATCACACACAAAAAAAAATTTAGTATTGCATTCGTATGTCTTGCATAAAACCTCTGCGTGCCCCTCCAAACAAACATGATCCACCTAATAGGTCACTAAGGGCTCATTCAAGAAGTTTCACCCAAAACCCACTTGGACGCGCACATCCACCCATCAATTCATAGCCTAACACACATGGAAAATCATTTAAAAAAAAATTCTCATTTTTAATATTTCACTTATACGTCATTAATGAAACCTCCGTCCGTCCCTCCAAACCAATACAATCTATCAAATAGATCATCAGGGGCACATCCAAGAAGTTTCGCCCAGAACCCATTCCAACCCCCTTTGGTGATTCATTGGCCAATTTATTTATTGTAACACTCCTTGGGTTAATTGTTTGTGAGATTAAATGAGCTTTTAAATTTTTTATATAATTGGATGGTTGAATTGAACTTCACTCGTTGAAAAATTATATTGTATAAAACAAATAAAATAATTTTTGTTTTGTTTTATTTAAAAAAGAAATAATTTTTATTTAAATAAATATAAACTATTGAATCCTTTTGATATTTATTTATATCTTAGGTATGGCAACTTTTAAATTTCTGGTTTAGTTTCATAAATTTTTAATGTATATACATTGAAAATTATTTTTAGTGGAAACAAAAATATTAAGTGCTTTTTTCTTAGCTGTTCAAACTTTGGTGGACAGAATTATTTGGTACTTCTTACGGGTTGGAGATGATAAATCTCTCGTAAAATTAATTGAGGTGCATATAAGCCGGTCAGGACACATGATTATCAGAAAAAAAAAAATACTGACAGTAAGAAGTTCTTGTATTATGATGTAACCTTTGTATGTTCAATTAACATTATATTAACAATATTTAATTTTGTGTGAAGATTTTTTAACCACTACAACCAAATATCACCTTTGGTTAGAGTCAGTAGTTTTCTATGTGAAAAATGGATTAAATATTTTTGACATTTTCTTCAAATTGATCGAGAAGATGAGATATAATTTAATTTGAATGACTTGATCAAGATGATTAAATTAGTAAATTCATCATCTAATTATTGCCCCCACAAATTCACAAGAATTTTCAACAAATATTAAATGACAGTTCGGTGCACTAAATCTCCCGCTATATACAGGATTTGGAGAAGAATTCCACCGTAAGGTTCTAATTCTACGCAATTATTTTTAAGGTTTGAACCATGACCTTTTGATTACGTGGACGCAACGTTATTAGTTACTTCAAGGCTCTACTTCCAACAAATATTATTACAATGAAAATATAAGAAATTATTCCTCAAGTGTATCACAAAAATGTCAAAACCAAAAATAATTAATAACAAAAAGAGAAGCGAATTAAGCAAAGAGATTTGACTATACATTAATAGTTTTCCAAGAAAAGTTGTATATATTATGGATGTGTTTGCTCTGAAAAGTTGATCAATCCACGTCTAATATAGAAGAAATTATTCAAACATTACAGGAGTAGTACAATTGTACAAAACAACCTTTTTTTCATAATTATGAAATTCGTGTCAATTTATGTCCACCTCCTTTAATTTTACGGGGTACATATTCTTTTCATCAACACGTGTATTAAATAATTTGGTACGCCAAAATCTAATGGATGAAAATAATCACCTAAAATATTTATCTCTGCAGTATAAAACATCAACTCTTATGTATTACAAGTTTATATGACGGATGCAGGGACGGAGCCAGAATTTCTGCTGAGGAGGTTCAAAATCTGATAAAAACTCATCGAAGGGTGGGGTAGGGTGGGGGTTTCTACATCTACGATGTATACATAAAATCATTTAAATCATGTATTAATAATACAATTTTTCGTCGAAGGGATTCAGACGAACCCCCATTGTTAGGCTGGCTTCGCCTCTGGACGGACATTTATACATACATACATTTTATATATATATATATATATATATATATATATATATATATATATATATATATATATATATATATATATATAATGTATGTATGTATTTTAACTTGCCCTCAGCTAATATCTATATTCCAATTTTGGGTGTATATAAGTAGGTACACTTGAACTTTTACAAAGCTGAACTAGTAAACACATGACATATCCTATGCGACATCCTACATGAAGTCTAACGTAAATTGCCACGTAGAATGTATATCTACTTGTTAGACTTTATACTAGTTTAAGTGTCAACTTATACACACTCAAAGTTGGAAGACATATATAGATGTCAGATGAAGCCAAATTAAATGACATACTTACGTATTAACACCTAGAATTTAAGTTATATATTCTTACTGAATTTATATAATCACATCATTTATAAGATAATTATACATATGGCTATATGAGTGAAGTTATTGGTCAAATTATTCAAGTTCAATGATGAAATGTTGGACAACAAATTTACCTATAATATGCAAATAAATGACCTAAGTGTATAAATATTTTTTACTCCTTCAATACATGCAATTTAATATCTAACTTAAATCTTCATACAAAAATTACAGAAATATTTTGATTTTGCAAATGTGTACTAATAAAGCAATTATGGAATATCTAAAGTACGGATTTGTACTTCATTTGAATTAGTAGTAGTGTATGCCAAGTCTAAAAAAATTAGAGAGAATCTTTAATAAACTTATTAGGTATTAATTAATAATTGTTATTATTTGAAAACGAAAGTAATTGATTTTTAATATCTCAATTCATGAACAAATGCTTCTGAAATTAAATTAATAAAAGTATCTAAAATTAAAATAATTAGTCAAACTTATTTTTAAGTATATATCACAAAGTACAATGGAGTTGTTACAACATTTCAATGAATATATTGTTGTACTCTAATTTTCTAGACCAACATTTCTTGTCGGCAACAAGTAATTAAATAGAAACGGATTCTTGGAGTAATCAGTAAAGTTGATTTCATGTGGTCGGGAGGTTACGGGTTCAAGTCGTGGAAATAGCCTATAAGGATGCGTATAATGAATCCTTGTAGTTCGGCTTTTTTCGAAACCCCATGCGTAGCAGAAGCTTACACCAGACTGTTTTTGTAAGAGGTAATTAAAACATGCATAGGATGGATTTTTCTTTTATTCTTTTTGGTTTCCCATTCATAATGTCCGGTTTAGAATCTGACTAATTTGGATTCGTCTCGGAAAATCCCACTTCAGAGGGTGAAGCGCTTCCAACTAAAGGCGTCGATTCTATATCAAGGGTTCGAACCAGAGAGCTCTAATTAAGAATAAAGGAGTACATATCACTCTGCCACTCCTACACAATCTTCATTTTAAGCTGTAAGTTTGATGGTTTTACCACTAACTTAAACATTTTAAACTATGTATATGATTATCATTCAATATTATGATAGATACTTGTAGTATCTCATCATTGTCCATGAGAGGCAACACATGGAAACCAAAATGGTAACAGAATGGAAATATTGAAAATTAGCAATCATTTTTCCTAGCACCATTTTGTGGCATGTGAAGTGATATGCCTAGCTCTTTGCACATTCATATATTCTTCTCATTTTCTTTATAGCTTAATAAAGAAATTTAATGAAAATATTCATAAATCGAAAGTGATCAAGAAGTGGACTTTTTATAAGTAATATCAGAATTGGTCCTTTAGACAGCTCTTTACTAACAACTATTACTCAAGGAGTGTTACTATAAATACATAGGCTAATGAATCCTCTAAAAGCATCACTTCTCAACTGAAAAATTAAAGGTGTAACTTTCCGGAAAAATGAGGCTTCACGGGGGCGGCCCTACCAAGGGTCGTCAGTATTTGCCACAAATCGTAGTGGCATTGGCCATATTAGTTGTTGCTAATGTAGTGTCGGCAGACCCTTATGTCTCTTCTCCACCACCTCCAGTGTCATATCCCAAATCCCATTGGAGCGGACTGGCACCCGTAGCCGAGGAGGCCCGGGAGAACCCGTTTATAACCTATACTTTCACACTTACATTACTTATGAAAATTAGAAATTTGGGCAGCACTTCGTTGTAAATAGAAGAAAACAGTACCTGTATCAGCCCAGCAGACACGCATAAACATATATATAAACAGTAATTGGCCGTCAGAGCCATCACGTCTATCAACCAAACACTCCTATGGCTGTACAATATGTCTACAAAAGCCTCTACATAGATACACAACTGAGTTAGGGTCGGGACAAACTCCCGCCCACAAAAGACTTTTATACAAATACCAAAAATACATATAGACACGACTTGGGATGCCCCGAAACAACTGGAGCTCACCACTAACAACAGAATGTCCTGGCTCTTACTGCGAAGGTGTACGACCTGAAGTACCTGTTCCTGCAGGCATGAATACGGGTCCCCCGTGAGGGACGTCAGTACGGAAATATGTACTGAGTATGTAAGACAGTGAGTATCAAGATGAGATACAAAAGATCAACAGAACCCAGATACCAGTGAATAAATAGTATGAGTAGACCACACTTAAAAGAGCTGATGGGATACCTGCACATTACTTTCATATCATTACTTCCCGTAATCCTTATCGATACATAACATATGTCATACAATGGCCAACTGATCAGTGGTACTAATACAATACATCAGGGACCACCCCTGGAATAGCATATATACATAAACTTTATAATACAATGGTCAACTGATCAGTGGTACTAATATAATACATCATATCATCAATTTAAAATACAGACATTCCATTTCTTAATTCAATTAATCTTTGAGATTGGTTACTTTGTGGTCACACCTTATGGAACTTGAAACCATGATACCTCAATAGGAAAAGCATGTAAATAGGTAATCAATATCATGAAAATGAAGTAGAGAATCATGGATACCTCATTAAACCATTTCGGAGTCAACAATAGTATATGGACATTTTTTTTTGACTAGCCGGACATCTTAAAAGTGAAAACAAGTTCAATTGGTAGTGTCGAAGATCATATGATGTTATTATGTGTCATGTGTCGTAGGACAATGTTGGAAGCTTACTTGAGAGTGCCATGGGTCATTATTCATGCCAAAGATTAGATAGAGTATGTCTTACATACCTTGATATAATCACTTCAATACAAGTCCAACTTGACTTCCCGTACTCTTCGAACACTTATCTACAATAAGTCATTTGTGGCAAACTAGTATTAGCAACCAAACCTTACCATTTAGGTATTAACTTCACCAAATAATGTCTAGGAAGTAATCCTTTAACTCATCAATAAGAGTGCTACATACATCCTCTTATACTCTTATTACATTCACATATCATGCATTTTCATGAAATATCCCTCAACATCACTCTTAGCCTTTATTTCCCTTCTTAATCACCATCTAATACCAACATGATCACTAGGCATACATAACCACTAATATAATGATATATCACCACAATTCATCCTCCATAATTCAATACAACAACTTCCATAATTTACTACTAACAATTTATACAAAACAATTCATAACTATGTTTCTGGTTATCTTCCAACATCAAGACAATACTCATAATCCTTTATCAATACTTATTCATGGATAAGAATCAAGAATAAACAATATTCATACCTTAACAATGAACTCTTGCATTTAGAATCCTCCTTACATAACCATGGGGTGCTTCTCGAAGCTTTTGAGATGGTGAACACAACTACGGAACTAATTCGAATTTTCTACGGTTGAATCACAAAATATTTGAAGTTGAAATTAGGCTAGGGTTTCACCTTCTCTTAATAATTGGATGATATATGATATGTATGAGGCTAAGTGTAGGTTTATAAAGACCCATTTTCGTCCAAGAGGTAATAGAAAATGACCATTTTGCCCTAAAAATTTAAATAAATCCGAATCTGTCCCCAGTGGACAGTTTTGACAGGCTGAAGTAAATCGATCATAACTCTTTGCTCCAGTATCGGATTTGGGTGAAACCAATTGCATTGGAAAGATAATTCAAAGGTATTTCATTTTCATATAAAGTATACCACCCAGTTCTTCCTGTACAAGGAGTTATGGTCGTTTAAATTTGACCCAAAAATCTGTCCCACAATTCTGTTTTTTTTTTTGATAGGCTGTAGTAAAACGGGTATAGCTCCTTACTCAGACATTGGATTTGGATGAAACCAATTTCATCGGAAAGAAGACTCTCGGATCTTTTCGTCGATATATAGCAGCTCACACAGTTCTTTTTGTACAAGGAGTTATGATCGTCTAAAGTTGATCCAAAAAAATAATTGCCTAGCTGCAGTAATTTTCCTGCAAATTTACTGTTCACAGGCTTCCCGGCCACCGTTTTGAAATTTCGAATGTGCTCGCTTATATGAAATACTCCTCTGTTTTGGGCAAACTTTATATCGTTGGAAAGCTTATTCCAATACCTACACATACAACTATTGACGGGATACTTCCGAACACCATAAACTTAATTTAACCCATACGCAAGACTTAAGGACTCCATATAATCGCGATAAGTGTACGAAAAAATTTACGGGGTGTTACATCCAGCGTATGAGTACAAGTCACCACCACCTCCTTCGCCTTCTCCACCACCACCTTATGTGTACAAATCTCCACTTCCTCCCTCGCCATCTCCCCCGCCACCCTATGTTTATAAGTCACCTCCTCCTCCTTCTCCATCTCCACCTCCTCCGTATGTGCATAAGTTTCCACCACCTCCATCGCCATATCCACCACCACCTTATATGTATAAGTCTCCACCTCCTCCATCACCGTCTCCACCACCACCCTATGTGTATAAGTCTCCCCCACCTCCATCACCATCTCCACCTCCACCATATTACTATAAGTCTCCTTCTCCTCCTCCGCCTTCACCATCACCACCACCACCATATTACTATAAATCTCCACCGCCACCTTCTCCTTCACCTCGTCCACCATACTACTACAAATCTCCACCACCTCCTTCACTGTCTCCTCCTCCACCTTATTACTACAAGTCTCCACCTCCACCTTATTACTACAAGTCTCCACCTCCTCTATCTCCATCACCACCCCCACCTTATTATTACAAGTCTCCACCACCACCGGTTAAGTCACCTCCTCCCCCATACTATTACAGCTCTCCACCACCTCCAGTGAAGTCTCCCCCTCCACCATACTACTACTCCTCGCCACCGCCACCAAAGAAATCACCTCCCCCACCATATCACTACACTTCTCCACCACCACCTAAGAAATCACCTCCTCCATCATATTACTACAATTCCCCACCACCACCAGTGAAGTCACCTCCAGCTCCATACTACTACAAGTCTCCACCTCCCTCAACCCCGGCATATGTTTATAAGTCACCACCTCCTCCATCACCAAAGTATGTGTACAAGTTGCCACCTCCCCCAACCCCGACATATGTTTATAAGTCACCACCTCCTCCATCACCAAAGTATGTGTACAAGTCGCCACCTCCCCCAACCCCAACATATGTTTATAAGTCACCACCTCCTCCATCACCAAAGTATGTGTACAAATCGCCACCTCCCCCATCCCCAACATATGTGAACAAGTCATGCACCTCCTCTATCACCAAAGTATGTGTACAAGTCGCCACCTCCTCCAACCCCGACATACGTTCATAAGTCTCCACCACCACCTACTTACTATTACAAATCTCCACCACCACCAAATAAGTCTCAACCATCTCATTATTATTACAAGTCTCCACCTCTACCATCACCAAAACCTGCACCAGTATATTATTATAAATCACCACCACCCGTCACCATCGCCTCCACCACCTTACTATTATAAATCTCCGCCACCACCAACTAAGTCTCCCCCACCTTCTTATTACTACAATTCTCCACCTCGACCATCACCAAAACCTGTACCAGTATACTATTACAAGTCTCCGCCACCACCATCGCCGTTTCCTCCTCCACCATACTATTACAAGTCCCCACCACCACCATCTCCATCACCTCCACCACCCTACTACTACAAGTCTCCTCCTCCACCATCCCCATCACCACCTCCACCCTACTACTACAAGTCGCCTCCTCCACCGTCACCTTCTCCATCACCTCCCTACTACTACAAGTCACCTCCTCCACCATCTCCTTCTCCTCCACCTCCTTACTACTACCACTCTCCACCTCCACCGGTAAAGTCTCCTCCTCCACCATATTACTACAGCTCACCTCCTCCACCAGTATACATTTATGCTTCCCCACCACCTCCAACTCACTACTAAGTATTTCTAGGAGCTCAACCATTCACCCGAATCAATCAAATTTCCATTTGAAGCACAAAATAATGGACCAGTTTGCTTCAACTTCTCCTTTGGCCGTCTTGCTCATTGTTCTCATTTCTTGTTATCAGAGAAATGACTTCAATAACTTAGCTCACAAAAAGTTATTAGTTATTTCCTAATCTTTGAGAAATTAGAGTTGGTTTCTTGATAATCAATTATTTGTATCGAGGATGTCCTCATTTTATTCATTAATTTCCTATTAGTTATTGTATGTTGCTTCCTTTTACCTTGTACTTCGTGAACAAATCAATAAGAATTTTGTTGTTAAGAGTTAAGTCAATTAGTTCAATTAATTATCAATCAGATGTCTTGCCCAGATATGGCTTTCCGTAGAATTCTATATGTATCTATCGAGTATGGTATTTTGTTTACTCACTATAAGTTGAGTATCCGTTTCCCTCCCTTTCCTACTAGGATTGAAACCCCTATATTTTACATGTCCATATAATTGAGTCGTTGAGTCCCCAAAATAGTATAAAAGAAGTGCTTCAAATCAGGGATATTTGACTCGGACCAGTTCTAAAAAAGTCGAGGTATTTCAAATTGTTTTTTGACACGGACAAAGTCAGGGAAAACTAATCTTGAATTTCAAAATATGAAAAGTGAGTTAAATCAAGTGGACATATTATCAATAATGTCTTTGATATTTAGTATTAGAGGAACAAAAAAATTTGAGAGACATACATGAAAAATTTTTAGACAGAATAACAAAATTGCTCACTATTTATTGAATGTAAATGAATAAATTTGCCTCTTAATCCCTTAAATATAGTTGATTAATCAATCTTGAAAATGTTAGCAAATTATGAAATCACACGATGTTGATTCAACATTCTCCTCACTATTTTATCAACTAGACCATGCACGTAGTTACCTCACTATAGGACTTCCAAAAGCCATCTCTAAATCTCACAAACAATTAACAGACAATTACATTATTCTCTTATTTAACAATCTACTAATTAAAAAATTACTTAATTCTGATACTGTATTAACTGGCCATTGAGGTAATGAGGTCTTCTTTCAATGCCAGGAATAATTGAACCATAGAATAAATAATTGATTTGTTTCTCTTTCGTTTAATTTTTATATCATGTTTTAAGTTGACTTGTACATAATAGTAAGACTTTTGATCTTAAATATGCCATGACATTTTTATTGCTACAAAAGCATATCATCCAATAATGAAATGAAAATTCAAAGTCAATTTTGTTTTAATATAAAAATGTGTCATTTATTGAGCAAACTAATAAAGAACGAATATCATATAGAATAAAGCAAAGAAAGTAGTAAAAGGCAGTAGTTCTTTATCGAGCATGTACAAAGACAATTTATATCACTATATACAGGTAAAATCTTACCTACATCCGATGTTTACACTAAGCTAATACATGTATGCCATGCGTTTGAATTTAAAGTTCATTTTCCTTACCCACAATTAATTAGCATGTGGTTTACTTCATTAAATTACTTAACCATGATAAATTATATTAGTTTAATTTAAACACCGAATGGATTTTCACACATTACAGAAAGTTATGAGGGTTTTTAAGCTTTGCATGAGACGACATGTGCAAGGAAACAAAAATATAATGGAAAGGTAGTGGAACTATTGAAAGTTAGCAATCATTTTCCCTTACACAATTTTGTGGCATGTGTGTCTCTTTGTAGCAGGAAATTGTTACTACAACTTGTTATATAGATATTGTGGAAATATTCTAAGTGATCAAGAAATGAATGTTAATAAACAAGATAAATATTAGTAAATCCAGTTGTTATAATTAGTCTATGATTATCAAATGGAACAATTGAATTGGTCACTTAGACAGCTCTATACCAAAGACGACTTATATTATTCTCATATTTAATAGAGCAATCTAACTAATCAGAAAGTGCTTCTGACATGGGATTTGTTCATGAGTACAAGGTATAAGGAAGCAACATACAAAAACTAATAGGAAATGAATAAAATGAGGACATCCTCAATACAAATAATTAATTATCAAGAAACCAACTCTATGAAGCATCAAAGCTCATATACATTCAAGCACCCATAACTAATAACTTTTTGTGAGCTAAGTTATTGAAGTCATTTCCCTGATAACAAGAAATGAGAACAATGAGCAAGACAGCCAAAGGAGAAGTTGAAGCAAACTGGTCCATTATTTTGTGCTTCAAATGGAAATTTGATTGATTCGGGTGAATGGTTGAGCTCCTAGAAATACTTAGTAGTGAGTTGGAGGTGGTGGGGAAGCATAAATGTATACTGGTGGAGGAGGTGAGCTGTAGTAATATGGTGAAGGAGGAGACTTTACCGGTGGAGGTGGAGAGTGGTAGTAGTAAGGAGGTGGAGGAGAAGGTGATGGTGGAGGAGGTGACATGTAGTAGTAGGGAGGTGGTGGAGAAGGTGACGGTGGAGGAGGTGACTTGTAGTAGTAGGGTGGAGGTGGTGATGGGGATGGTGGAGGAGGAGACTTGTAGTAGTAGGGTGGTGGAGGAGATGGCGATGGAGGTGGTGGTGACTTGTAGTAGTATGGTGGAGGGGGAGAAGGCGATGGAGGAGGAGGAGACTTGTAGTAGTAGGGTGGTGGAGGTGATGGTGATGGTGGTGGTGGTGACTTGTAGTAGTAGGGTGGTGGAGGTGATGGAGATGGTGGTGGTGGAGACTTGTAATAGTATGGTGAAGGGGGAGATGGCGATGGTGGCGGTGGAGATTTGTAATAGTATACAGGTGCAGGTTTTGGTGATGGTGGAGGTGGAGACTTGTAGTAATAAGTAGGTGGGGGAGACTTAGTTGGGGGTGGCGGAGATTTATAATAGTAAGGTGGTGGAGGCGATGGTGACGGGGGTGGTGGTGATTTATAATAGTATACTGGTGCAGGTTTTGGTGATGGTGGGGGTGGAGACTTGTAATAATAATTAGTTGGTGGAGACTTAGTTGGTGGTGGTGGAGACTTATAAACATATGTTGGGGTTGGGGGAGGTGGCGACTTGTATACATACTTCGGTGATGGAGGAGGTGGTGACTTATAAACATATGTTGGGGTTGGGGGAGGTGGCGACTTATATACATACTTCGGTGATGGAGGAGGTGGTGACTTATAAACATATGTTGGGGTTGGGGGAGGTGGCGACTTGTATACATACTTCGGTGATGGAGGAGGTGGTGACTTATAAACATATGTTGGGGTTGGGGGAGGTGGCGACTTGTACACATACTTCGGTGATGGAGGAGGTGGTGACTTATAAACATATATTGGGGTTGAGGGAGGTGGCGGCTTGTACACATACTTCGGTGATGGAGGAGGAGGAGATTTATAATAGTATGGAGCGGGCGTAGGCTTGGGCTTTTGGCATTCTGCATAAGGTGTCTTAGATCCATAAGCAAATGGTTTTGCATAAAGTACAACTTCATAACGATTCTTCGATTTCACTTTGAGATCAGCACCCTTAATTCCCCAATGAAGGTTTGTAGGAACGCTGCACTTTGAGTCCTTTGGAGCATTGTGGAGTTTAGCCTTGCAAGCCTTTGCTCCATATTTGCGATATTCAAATCCTTCAACCGCGATGCTAAATTTGCCATTGATCTTTGTGGTTCCATAACTCACAATTTTCTTGTCACCAGCCTTGCAAGTGACTTCAACAACAGCACCTAAACCAGGAGAAAATAGAAATAATACATTAATTAACACTAAAACAAAGATCTGCTAACATATGATCATTTAGATATTTCCCTTGAAAGAACTATCTCTGCCCTATATTCATTACATAAAATAGTAAAATCTTTTTTCCTAACTTTATTATAGTAAATTTTTATCCAAATAAAAACTTATTTTTCACAGAATAAATACTTCTTTCAAGCAAGAACTAACAACTTTCGTTTTCAATATCTTTTACTCAATTGTCACAATAATGACTATAGTTATTGCCTTAAAAAAAAAAAATTGACGTTTCAAAATCTTAATTTTAACTATACATGCTGACGACAACAAAAGATGATCGAAGATCCAAATAAAAAGAGACACATTTATGAATTATGATAAAAGCATACGAAAAGCAGCAAAAAGGAGAATGTATAACTGGATAATTTGTTTTATGAAAAATTAAGAGAAAAAAAAGAAGTGTGCATGGTATAAAGACTGTGGTACCTTTCAGATGTTTCTTGCCGTGCGACATCTCTGGGTTCTTCCAATTATAGCATCTGAAACAATATACTTTTCCGACAACTTTGACCACGAATTGATGATGTGGAGGATAGTAATGAGTTGGTGGTGGGGGTGAAGTGTAGTAGTATGGTGGGGGAGAAGACTTCTTTGGTGGTGGTGGTGGAGACTTGTAGTAGTATGAAGTTGGAGGTGACTTCACTGGTGGTGGTGGGGAACTGTAGTAATATGGCGGAGGAGGTGATTTCTTGGGTGGTGGTGGGGAGCTGTAATAGTATGGAGGAGTTGGTGACTTAACAGGTGGTGGTGGAGAAGTGTAGTGATATGGTGGGGGAGGTGATTTCTTGGGTGGTGGTGGAGAATTATAATAGTATGGAGGAGGCAGTGACTTAACAGGTGGTGGTGGAGAATTATAATAGTATGGAGGAGGCAGTGACTTAACAGGTGGTGGTGGAGAAGTGTAGTGATATGGTGAGGGAGGTGATTTCTTGGGTGGTGGTGGAGAGTTGTAGTAGTATGGAGGTGGCGGTGACTTAACAGGTGGTGGTGGCGACGAGTAGTAGTATGGTGGAGGGGGAGACTTCATTGGTGGTGGTGGAGAGCTATAGTAGTACGGGGGAGGAGGTGATTTAGTAGGTGGTGGTGGAGACTTGTAATAGTAGGGTGGGGGTGGTGATGGGGATGGTGGAGGAGGAGACTTGTAGTAATAAGGTGGGGGAGGAGACGGTGAAGGAGGTGGTGGAGATTTGTAGTAGTATGGTGGTGGTGGTGAAGGAGAAGGTGGCGGTGGAGATTTATAGTAGTATGGTGGTGGTGGTGATGGTGAAGGAGGAGGTGGAGATTTGTAGTAATAT
Source organism: Capsicum baccatum var. pendulum (assembly GCA_030864225.1). Taxonomy (NCBI): domain Eukaryota; kingdom Viridiplantae; phylum Streptophyta; class Magnoliopsida; order Solanales; family Solanaceae; genus Capsicum; species Capsicum baccatum. The sequence goes on along the minus strand of CM061561.1, from coordinate 9,888,996 downwards.
GGAGGTGGTGGTGAGGGTGAAGGAGGAGGTGGAGATTTATAGTAATATGGAGGTGGTGGTGATGGTGAAGGAGGAGGTGGAGATTTGTAGTAATATGGAGGTGGTGGTGAGGGTGATGGTGGAGGAGGAGACTTGTAGTAATATGGTGGAGGTGGAGACGGTGACGGAGGAGGTGGAGACTTATACACATAAGGTGGTGGTGGAGATGGCGATGGAGGTGGTGGAGACTTATACACATATGGAGGAGGTGGAGGTGGAGATGGAGACAGAGGAGGAGGTGACTTATAAACATAAGGTGATGGGGGAGATGGTGAGGGAGGAGGTGGAGATTTGTACACATAGGGTGGTGGTGGAGATGGCGAAGGAGGAGGTGGTGACTTGTACTCATGAGTTGGAGGTGGTGGAGAAGAGTACACATAAGGGTCTGCTGACACTACATTAGCAACAGCCAATATGGCCAATGCCACTACGATTTGTGGCAAATATTGACGACCCTTGGCAGGGCCGGCCCCGTGAAGCCTCATTTTTCTGGAAAGTTACACCTTTAGTTTTTCAGTTGAGAAGTGATGCTTTTAGAGGATTCATTAGCCTATGTATTTATAGTAACACTCCTTGAGTAATAGTTGTTAGTAAAGAGGTGTCTAAAGGACCAATTCTGATATTACTTACAAAAAGTCCACTTCTTGATCACTTTTGAATTATGAATATTTTCATTAAATTTCTTTATTAAGCTATAAAGAAAATGAGAACAACATATGAATGTGCAAAGAGCTAGGCATATCACTTCACATGCCACAAAATGGTGCTAGGAAAAATGATTGCTAATTTTCAATATTTCCACTCTCTTACCATTTTGGTTTCCATGTGTTGCCTCTCATGGACAATGAGATACTACAAGTATCTACAATAAAATCATATCCATAGTTTAAAATGTTTAAGTTAGTGGTAAAAACATCAAACTTTTAACTTTCGATCGTCTTTAGTTGGAGCGCTTTATCCTCCTAAAGTGGGATTTTCTGACATGAATCTAAATTATTTAGACGCTAAACTGAACAGCATGAATGGGAAATCAAAAAATAAAAATCCTTCCTATGCATGGTTTAATTACTTGTTAAAAAAGCAATTTGGTGCATTAAGCTCTCATTATGCATAGTAGTGGCGGAGTCAGAATTTTCACTAAGAGGTTCATAAGTGAATATATAAAAACTAATCGAAAGAGGTTCAACATCTAATATATATAGATAAAAGATAATTTTAACCATGTATATAATAGCATAATTTTCCACCAAAGGGGGTTCGAATGAGCCCCTAAACCAAGTGTAGCTCCGCCACTAATGCGTAGGGTTCAGGAAAGAGTCGAACTACAAGGATTTATTATACGCATTCTTATAGGCTATTTCCACGACTTGAATCCAACTCCCAGATCACATGACATCAACTTTTCTAGTTACTCCGAAACTCCGTTTCTATTTAATTACTTGTTGCCGACAAGAAATGTTGGTCTAGAAAATTAGAGTACAACAATATATTCATTGAAATGTTGTAACAACTCCATTGTACTTTGTGATATATACTTAAAAATAAGTTTGACTAATTATTTTATTTTGAGATACTTTCATTAATTTAATTTCATAAGCATTTGTTCATGAATTGAGTTATTAAAAATTATTTTCTTTCGTTTTCGAATAATACCAATTATAAATTAATGCCTAATAAGTTTATTAAGAGTCTTTAATTTTTTGAGACTTGGCATGCACTACTACTAATTCAAATGAAGTACAAATCCGTACTTTAGATATTCCATAATTTCTTTATTAGTACACATTTGCAAAATCAAAATATTTCTGTAATTTTTGTATGAAGATTTAAGTTAGATATTAAATTACATGTATTGAAGGAGTAAAAAATATTTATATAATTAGGTCATTTATTTGCTAATTATAGGTAAATTTGTTGTCGAACATTTTCATCATATAACTTGAATGATTTGACCATTAACTTAACTCATATAATCATAGGTATAATTATCTTATAAATGATCTGATTATACAAATTCAATAAGAATATATAACTTAAATTTTAGGCATTAGTATGAAAACATGTTCTTTAATTTGGCCTCACCTGACATCTATATATGACTTTCAACGTTGAATGTGCATAAATCGACACTTAAACTAGTATAAAGTCTAACAAGTAGATACATATTCTACGTGACAATTTACGTGAGACTCCATGTAGGACATCGCATAGGATATGTCATGTGTTTACTAGTTCATCTTTATAAAAATTTAAGTGTCTACTTTTACATAATCAAAATTGAAACATAAATGTCATTTGAGGTCATGTTAAAATGCACATATATATATATATATATCCTAAACTCTAAGAGTAAATGTATCCATTAAATTTTGCCGGACACAATTATTTAGTACACGTGTTGATGAAAAGAATAGGTACCTCTGTAAAATTAAAGGAGGTGCGCATAAATTGACACGAATATCATAATATAAAAAAAAATGTTTTGTACTATTGTACTACTCCTATAATGTTCTAATTATTTCTTCTATATGTCTTAATCTTTTATTAGTTTGATAATTAATTGTAAATTCGTATTATCAAATCGTGAAAGAATATAGACGTGGATTGATCAACTTTTCAGAGTAAACATACCCATAATATATAGTACAATTTTTCTTGAAAAACTATTAATGTGTAGTCAAATCTCTTTGCTTAATTCGTTTTTCTTTTTGTTACTATTAATTATTTTGGTTTTGACATTTTTGTGATACACTGAGGAATAATTGTCATTGTATTATGCACTTTTTGTATTTTCATTGTACTAATATGTGATCAACAGATCACGAGTTCAAATCTTAAAAATAACTGCGTACGATTAGACTCTTGTGGAGGGATTCTTTTCCGAATTCTGTGCACAGCGAGAAATTTAGTGCATCAAGCCACTCTATTTGTTGATAATGAATTTACTAATTTAATTATCTTGATCAAGTCATTCAAATTAAATTAGATCTCATCTTTTCAATTTGAAGAAAATGTCAAAAATATTTATCCATTTTTCACACAGAAAGCTACTGACTCTAACCAAAGGTGATATTTGGTTGCAGTGGATTAAAAAAATCTTCACACAAAATTAAATATTGTTAATACAATGTTAATTGAACATATAAAGGTTACATGATATAATACAAGAACTTCTTAGTATCACTATTTTTATCTTTTTTTTTTTTTTGAATAATCATATGTCCTCGTCAGCTTACGTGTACTTCAACTAATTTCACGAGAGATCTATCATCTCCCACCGCAAGAAGTATCAGATAATTAACTCTCCATCAAACCTAGAACAAATAATAAATGATAAATTAAATAAGTTTTTTAAAAGTTTATTTAATCTCACAAACAATTATTCTCATATTTAATAGTGCAAATCTACTAATCAGAAAGTGCTTCTGACATGGGATTAACTGGCTTTTGAGATATAATTTTTAACTGAACCACCTTCAACAAGTTGTATATATTTTAATTTAATTCGATAGGTTATTTATTATTATTTTTTTCATATTGTTTATTCACATTTACTATATGATTAGCTCAAATTATGGCTTCTACTTCTTTTTTATTGTGATGTCCATACCCGCTTTCGTGCACTTCGATTAATTTTATGAAATATCAGTCAGCTTTCACTAGCAATGCATATTAAATAACTTTGTCCATCAAAACTAGAACCAGTGGCAGATTTAGGATTTAGAGTCGTTGGTGCTCGTGAGTTTTGAACACACACATATTGACATCAGAATCTAGGGTCGCGGGTGCTTGTGAAGTTTGAAGACGCATATTGACGTCCAAAGCTTTAAGATTCCACTGGAAACCAAAGCACTCAAGTACCTTCTTGGTTTCATGAGTTTTTTTTTTAAGCTTATATCAATTTTTATAAAAAAAATTTATATAATTATACCTGATCTGCGTCAAATTTAACGGGTGATAGAGCACCAAAAAAGTACATATAGGTCCGCCCCTTGATTAGAACAGATGAGACGAATCACCTAATATTCTGTCTTTAATGAAATTTGAACCCAAAATCTGATGATTCTTAAACCACCAAGGCTTCTACATAATTTAACAGTACAAAAATTTGATAGCGACGACAGCAACACACCTAGTAAGCTCCCATAAGTGAGGTCCGAAGAGGATAAAGTATACGCAGACCTTACCATCACCTTGAGGAGGTGGAGAAGTTATTTTCGAAACACCCTCGACTCAATTATAGCAAATTAATGTTGTTTAAAATTTCTAATTGGCAATAATTCTTTAGCCATCAACATAGACAACAAAACAAATTTTCATGTAGTTTTGCAAAAGAAAAAAAAAACATTGTACTTTAGCTAGATAAAAGTAAAAAATAAAAACACAAAATTAGTCACTATATAGAAAATTTGCATTGTTTAATTTCCTTTTTGGAATCCAATTGTGAAAACAAATTGTGAAATCTTAGAGAGGTCGAGGGTTCGACCTTGGGCATGGAGAAAATTCTGTTGGGAGCGCTACCCCCCGAATGGGGCCCTAATCGGCACGAATACGGATTAGTCGGGCTCCAATGTGGGTACAGGACACCAGATGGGAAACCAAAAAACAAAAAAAGTGAAATCTTAGTGATCTTTTCTATCTAATGAATCAAAATATGCTTTAACGTCATCTATCTTGTACGTATCTCCGAGTATACGAGTGTCTTCTTACTACCAAAAAGAAATGAGAAAATATATGATTCTCAAAACTCCACCCATACTCTCCTTTCTTATGTCTAAACAATTTCATTGACTATATGTAAAACAATTCGACATAAATTGATACCGACACCTCAAAATTTGGTAACCTCAACTCCACTATATTTGAATCCAATAACATTTCGAACCTATAAACTTCAAATTTTGGATCCGTTTATTTCCAAAGTCAACCACACTACTATCATAGGCCTGCTAAGAAAATAGAAATAACAAAGAAACAGACAAGAAGACCAAATAATTGTATGATCTCAGTGTTCATAAGATGCTTCCATGTGGCAACATGTAGAGAATAACAAAAAAACTATGTCAATAGAGTAAGTGGAAATATTAAAAACTATCAATCAATTTCTATGCACATTCATATGTTGTTTCTCACTTTCTATGTAGCAGGTAACAAACTACTAGTTGTCATAAAGATAAAAGTTGGAAAACTGGAAATATTCAAAGTGATACAAAGATAGACTTTTAATAAATAAGATGTAAAACTTGTAGATCCAGCTGTTAAGAGTTGTTTAATATACTTTTTACACTTTGATTGTTAATTAGAGCAATTTGAATTGGTCATTTAGACAGCTCTTTACTAACAACTAGTGTGTTACTATAAATAGATAGGCCAATGAATCCTCTAAAGGCATCAGTTCTCAACTGAAAAACTAAACTTGTCTTCTTTCTTCTTCCCTTAACTAGCCACATTTGGGAGGCTAGGTGGTGTATTTTCCTGAAAAATGAGGCTTCACGGTGGCGGCCCTGCCAAGGGTCGTCGATATTTGCCACAAATTTTAGTGGCATTGGCCATATTGGCTGTTGCTAATGTAGTGTCAGCAGACCCTTATGTGTACTCTTCTCCACCACCTCCAACGTATGAGTACAAATCACCACCACCTCCTTCGCCTTCTCCACCACCACCTTATGTGTACAAATCTCCACCTCCTCCATCACCTTCTCCCCCGCCACCATATGTGTATAAGTCTCCACCTCCTCCGTCACCATCTCCACCACCACCCTATGTGTATAAGTCTCCGCCACCTCCATCGCCATCTCCACCACCACCATATGTGTATAAGTCTCCCCCACCTCCATCGCCATCTCCACCTCCACCATATTACTACAAGTCTCCTCCTCCACCATCACCTTCACCACCACCTCCATATTATTACAAGTCGCCACCTCCACCTTCACCATCACCTCCACCACCATACTATTACAAATCTCCACCACCGCCCTCACCATCACCACCCCCGCCATACTATTATAAGTCTCCACCACCACCGTCGCCTTCACCTCCTCCACCATACTACTACAAATCTCCACCACCTCCTTCACCATCTCCTCCTCCACCTTATTACTACAAGTCTCCACCTCCTCCATCTCCATCACCACCTCCACCTTACTACTACAAGTCTCCACCACCACCGTTTAAGTCACCTCCTCCCCCATACTATTACAGCTCTCCATCACCACCAGTGAAGTCTCCCCCTCCACCATACTACTACACCTCCCCACCACCACCAAAGAAATCACCTCCCCCACCATATCACTATACTTCTCCACCACCACCTGTTAAGTCACCACCTCCTCCATACTATTACAGCTCCCCACCACCACCAAAGAAATCACCTCCCCCACCATATCACTATACTTCTCCACCACCACCTGTTAAGTCACCACCTCCTCCATACTATTACAGCTCCCCACCACCACCAAAGAAATCACCTCCCCCACCATATCACTATACTTCTCCACCACCACCTGTTAAGTCACCACCTTCTCCATACTATTACAGCTCCCCACCACCACCCAAGAAATCACCTCCTCCGCCATATTACTACAGTTCCCCACCACCACCAGTGAAGTCACCTCCAACTCCATACTACTACAAGTCTCCTCCACCACCACCAAAGACATCTTCTCCCCCACCATACTACTACAATTCACCACCACCACCAACTCATTACTATCCTCCACATCATCAATTAGTGGTCAAAGTTGTCGGAAAAGTATATTGTTTTAGATGTTACGACTGGAAGCACCCAGAGATGTCTCACGGCAAGAAACACCTGAAAGGTACCACAATATAATTTATACAACACTTGCATTCCTTATTTTCCTTTAATATATCATCAAAAATATATTTAACTATATATTTTCTTTTTTGTTGCTTTCTTCCTTACGCTCTTAAAAGAATTCATAAATGTGTATCTTTATTTGGATCTTTGATCCATTTCTGTTTTTCCAAATGTGAAGTAACATTAAAATTTAAAGAGTCGAGAAATTTTATAAGGCAAGGACTATATCTATAATTGTGACTACAGAGTAAACCATATTGAAAATGAAGGTACTCCGTTCTTGCTTGCAAATGAAGAATTAATATTGAGTGTGATTCATTCTCACATTGGCTAACAAAAGTCTGTACACATTGGCACACAAGTTGCCATTAACATGCAGTTTGTTTCCCTTATTAGATTACAAAATATTCTTTATCGTGTGATGAGAAGGTTTGTTTTATTTCATATTATGAGGTAAAAAGTGCTCGGATCTAAATGATCATCATTAGTATTGGAGTTAATTAACGTTAATTATTACATGAATTAGGTGCTGTTGTTGAAGTCACTTGCAAGGCTGGTGACAAGAAAATTGTGAGTTATGGTACCACAAAGATCAATGGCAAATTTAGCATCACGGTTGAAGGATTTGAATATCGCAAATATGGAGCAAAGGCTTGCAAGGCTAAACTCCACAATGCTCCAAAGGATTCAAAGTGTAGCATTCCTACAAACCTTCATTGGGGAATTAAGGGTGCTAACCTCAAAGTGAAATCAAAGAATAGTTATGAAGTTGTACTTTATGCAAAACCATTTGCTTATGGATCTAAGACACCTTACGCAGAATGCCAAAAGCCCAAGCCTAAACCTGCTCCATACTATTATAAATCTCCTCCACCTCCATCACCGACTTATGTGTACAAGTCACCACCTCCTCCATCACCAAAGTATGTGTACAAGTCACCACCTCCCCCAACCCCGACATATGTTTATAAGTCTCCACCACCACCTGCTTACTATTACAAATCACCACCGCCACCAACTAAGTCTCCACCACCTCATTATTATTACAAGTCTCCACCTCCACCATCACCAAAACCTGCACCAGTATACTATTATAAATCACCACCACCCCCATCACCGTCGCCACCCCCACCTTACTACTACAAGTCCCCGCCACCCCCATCACCAAAACCTGCACCTGTTTACTATTATAAATCACCACCACCCCCATCCCCGTCACCACCCCCACCTTACTATTACAAGTCCCCACCACCACCATCACCTTCTCCCCCACCTCCCTACTACTATAAGTCTCCTCCACCACCATCGCCATCTCCTCCTCCACCATACTATTATAAGTCCCCTCCTCCACCAACTCCATCTCCACCCCCACCATACTACTATAAATCTCCTCCACCACCATCACCATCTCCTCCACCTCCATACTACTATAAGTCCCCTCCTCCTCCATCGCCATCTCCCCCTCCACCATACTATTACAAGTCACCACCACCACCATCGCCATCACCTCCACCACCCTACTACTACAAGTCTCCTCCTCCTCCATCGCCTTCTCCCCCTCCACCATACTACTACAAGTCACCACCACCTCCATCGCCATCTCCTCCACCACCCTACTACTACAAGTCCCCTCCTCCTCCATCGCCATCTCCCCCTCCACCATACTATTACAAGTCACCACCGCCACCATCGCCATCACCTCCACCACCCTACTACTACAAGTCTCCTCCTCCTCCATCGCCTTCTCCCCCTCCACCATACTACTACAAGTCACCACCACCTCCATCGCCATCTCCACCACCACCCTACTATTACAAGTCCCCTCCTCCACCATCCCCATCACCACCTCCACCCTACTACTACAAGTCGCCGCCTCCACCCTCACCTTCTCCACCACCTCCCTACTACTACCACTCTCCACCTCCACCAGTAAAGTCTCCTCCTCCTTATTACTACACCTCACCACCTCTACCAGTGAAATCACCTCCTCCACCCGTATATATTTACGCTTCCCCACCTCCTCCAGCCCACTACTAAGAGTTTCCAGCAGTTCAGCCATTCTCCCACTCAATCAAGTGAGTAGTTGTTTAAATTGTAATTTTTTTCATATGAGATCAACTTTTTTTCATTACGACTCTAATCTTCTATTTGATTGCTTCTTTTCAGATTTTAGTTGGAAACACAAAATAAATGATGGCTTCTTGAGGAAAAGATTCAAACATCAATGGAACAAAGCAATTAATTTATGGAATAAGACATTCAATTTTTCAATTGAAGGATTGATTCTAAGTTACATGGACCAGTTTGGTTCTACTTCTCTTTTAGCCTTCTTGGACATTGTTCTCTTAGTGCGTTCACACATGAACGTGTCTAAGCTTTGATGCTTCTTAGAGTTCATTTCTTCGTAATTTATTATTTTATATTGAGGACACTGTCCTCATTTTATTCATTCCTATTAATTATTGTATGTTGTTCTTTTGTAATACCTTCATGTACTTTGTGCACAAATCAATAAAAAGATCAATTTCATTACACGCACTTTCATTTCTTTCTTCTACATCTTTCCCCTCTTCACAAATGTTACAAACAAATTAAATTATCTTCTCCAAATATATCTAAGCAAATTGGAGATTTTCACCATGATTGTGATCAGTTGGTACAAGAGTATCATACTTAGGTTTCGAATATGTTGAGCATGTCACATAGCACATTTGGTAATAGTTGGTACAAGATTCAGATAATGCCCATAGTAACGCACATTTGCATTTACCAGTAATAAACTCTATCAACGTCAGCGTTGTTTTATACCAGCTAGCTTGAGTCCGCGTCAGAGAATATACATATCCCGTCTCCTCTACAGATCAACAGGAAAGGAAAGTAAAACAGGGGAAGAGATATTAATTAATTTGGCTAAATAAGTCAAAGTTGCTGCAATTATTTTTAAATGTAGGACACCACATAATTTCCTTTTTCTAGAAATTTCCATGTCTTACAAGTTTTGTAAGGTGATACAGAGATATGCTTATCAGCCCACACCCTGGCAATTGAAAACAAAATGGCAAGAGAGTGGAAGTATTAAAAAATAGCACTTTCTTTCCTTTAAGCCATTACATGGCATCTGTTTTTGTGCGCTTCATACGTTGTGTTCCCATATACAGCAAGAAACAGACTACTAGTTGTTATAAAGATAAAGTTGGAAAACTGGAAATATTCAAAGTGATACAAAGGGAGACTTTTAATAAATAAGCTGTAAAACTTGTAGATCCAGCTGTTAAGAGTTGTTTAATTTACACTTTGATTGTTAATTAGAGCAATTGAATTGGTCATTTAGACAGCTCTTTACTAACAACTAGTGTGTTACTATAAATAGATAGGCCAATGAAGCCTCTAAAGGCATCAGTTCTCAACTGAAAAAACTAAACTTGTCTTCTTTCTTCTTCCCTTGACTAGCCACATTTGGGAGGCTAGGTGCCGTATTTTCCGGAAAAATGAGGCTTCACGGTGGCGGCCCTGCCAAGGGTCGTCGACATTTGCCACAAATCTTAGTGGCATTGGCCATATTGGCTGTTGCTAATGTAGTGTCAGCAGACCCTTATGTGTACTCTTCTCCACCACCTCCAACGTATGAGTACAAGTCACCACCACCTCCTTCGCCTTCTCCACCACCACCTTATGTGTACAAATCTCCACCTCCTCCATCACTTTCTGCCCCACCACCATATGTGTATAAGTCACCTCCTCCTCTGTCTCCATCTCCACCTCCACCTCCTCCATATGTGTATAAGTCTCCACCACCTCCATCTCCATCTCCACCACCACCTTATGTGTATAAGTCTCCACCTCCTCCGTCACCGTCTCCACCTCCACCATATGTGTATAAGTCTCCACCACCTCCATCGCCATCTCCACCACCACCATATGTTTATAAGTCACCACCTCCTCCTTCTCCATCACCACCTCCACCATATGTGTATAAGTCTCCACCGCCTCCATCGCCATCTCCACCACCACCTTATGTGTATAAGTCTGCACCTCTTCCGTCACCGTCTCCACCACCACCCTATGTATATAAGTCTCCCCCACCACCATCACCATCTCCACCTCCACCATATTACTACAAGTCCCCTCCTCCACCATCACCTTCACCACCACCTCCATATTACTACAAGTCACCACCTCCAATGGATGTTCTAACCAATTTTCGCACACCTCAACTAAGTCCACCAGATACCAATTAGCTTTCACTAGCAACATGTATCAAATAATTTTGTCCATCGAGACTAGAACAAATGGCAAGAATCACCTAGTGCTTTTTGTCTCTAATGAAATTTGAACCTAAGATCTCATGATTTTGAATCCACCAAGGCTTCTACATAATTTAATAGTACAAAAAATTGATAGACAAAAACGACATACCTAGTGAGCTCCAACAAGTAAGGTCTGAAGAGAGTAAAGTATACGCAAACCTTACCAGTATCTTGAGGAGGTAGAGAGTTTGTTTTCGAAAGACCCTCGACTTAAGTGTAGCAAACTAATGTTTAAAATTTCTAAGTGGGCAATAAGTAATTTCTAAAGCCATCACCAGAGACGAGAAAACAAATTTTCGTGTAGCTTTGCAAAAAAAAAGAAAAAAAAAATTACTTTAGCTTGATAAAGGTAAAGGAAAAAAAAAACACACAAAATTAGTCACTATATAGAAAATTAGCATTGTTTAATTTCCTTTTTGGTAATCCAATTGTGAAAACAAATTGTGAAATCTTCCAAGGGTTCGACACTGGGCATGGAGAAAACTCTGTTGGGAGCGCTACCCTCCGAATGGGGTTCTACTCGGCGCGAATCCGGATTAGTCGGGCTCCAATGCGGGTACCGGACACCGGATGAAAAACCAAAAAAAAAAAGTGAAATCTTAGTGATTTTTTCTATCTAATGAATCAAAATCTGCTTTAAAGTCATCTCTCTTATACGTATCTCCGAGTATATGAGTGTGTTCTTACTACGAAAAAGAAATAATAAAATATATGATTCTCGAAACTCTCACTCATTCTCTCCTTTCTTTTGTCTAAACAATTTCATTGACTATATGTGGAGCAACTCGACATATATTCAACATAATCGACACCTCAGAATTTGGTCACCTCAACTCCATTATATTTGAATCCAATAACATTTCGAACCTATAAACTTCAAATTCCGAATCCGTTTGTTTCCAAAGTCAACCACACTACTAACATAGGCCTGCTAAGAAAAATAGAAATAACAAAGAAACAGACAAGAAGACCAAATAATTCTATGATCTCAATGTTCATAAGATGCTTCCATGTGGCAACATGTAGAGAATAACAAAAAAACTGTCAATAGAGTAAGTGGAAATATTCAAAACCCATCGTCAGGCCCCTTAAATACGTGTCATCTTTCAATTAGGCACCTCAAGTGAACATTGGTTCATTTTGGCACCTCACGCGGCCTTCAAGTGTGTCACTTCAACACGTTTTGCTGAATCAGCAAAATAATATTAGTGCGTGAGCTACACTCTCCGCTGAGCTGGAAAGTGACGAATAAAATGCGGACACGTGTCATTTTTGTCCAAATAATTTATAAATAATTAATTTTAAATAAAAAATACCCAAATAATTTATAAATAATTAATTTAAATAAAAAATACTCCCTCCCCCTAACCTACCCACCCCACCAACCTTCTTCTTCAAACACTCCACCCACCCACCAGCCACTCCCACCCCACCAGTTTTCTTCTTAAAACACCCACCCCGCTAATCTTTTTTTCAAATACCCCACCCACCCCACCACTCTTCTTCCCCTCTTTATCTTCTTCAAAGACCCCGCACCCCAGTCATCTTTAATTTTTTTCATCGATTTTGCTTCGATTTTTAATTTTTCTTCACTGATTTTACTTGATTTTTAGATTTTCTTCATGAATATAACTTCATTTTTTTCAGATTTGCTTCATCTATTTTTCTTCAATTTTTAGTTTTTTTAATTGATTTTGTTTGATTTTAATTTTTCTTCATGGATTTAGCTTTATTTTTTAATTTCTTTCATCAATTTTGCTACGATTTTCAAATTTTCTTCAATGATTTTTCTTGGTTTTTATGCTTCAATTTTGATTTTTTTTTATTGATTTTGTTTGATTTCAATTTTTCTTCACTGATTTGACTTTATTTTTCTATTTTTCTTCATCGATTTTGTTTGATGTTTAGTTTTTCTTCGTTGATGTTGCTTATTTTTTATTTTTCTTCATCAATTTTGCCCTTAATGATTAAAAAAAAGGTACTTATCATTTAATCATCACGAACCTTTAAATGTGTATATAAATTTCTCTCAATAATTCTTACCGTTAAATAAATTAAGATTGACAAAAATAACGGATAAAAATGTGAAAGAAGTATAAATTAATGGGCGTTGAGTTACTATATTGTTTTTGGCAAGACGAACTCCTAAATATGTATCTAATTTTTAAATCTCTCCCAATAATTTCTACCATTAAATAAGCTTAAAATTGACAAAAAAGATGGATAAAAATAAGGAAAAAGGTATAAATTAATTAAAATGAGTTAATATATTGTTGGTGGGCCAATTTGGGCGCCACAACAGCCAAAAACAGGCTTTCATGCGCCTTTTTGGAGTGTTCCGCACGAGTTTTGCCAACCAGGCAAAAGGTGCCAAAATGGCACACTTTAAGGCCACTTGAAGTGTCAAAATGAACCAATGTCCACTTGAGGTGCCTAAATGAAAGATCGCGTGTACTTGAGAGGCCTGGCGATGAGTTTTCCCTAAAAATTATTAATCAATGTCTATGCACATTCATATGTTGTTTCTCATTTTCTATGTAGCAGGTAACAAACTACTAGTTGTTATAAAGATGAAAGTTGGAAAACTGGAAATATTCAAAGTGATACAAAGATGGACTTTTAATAAACAAGATGTAAAACTTGTAGATCCAGCTGTTAAGAGTAGTTTAATATACTTTTTACACATTGATTGTTAATTAGAGCAATTGAATTGGTCATTTAGACAGCTCTTTACTAACAACTAGTGTGTTACTATAAATAGATAGGCCAATGAATCCTCTAAAGGCATCAGTTCTCAACTGAAAAACTAAACTTTGTCTTCTTTTTTCTTCCCTTAACTAGCCACATTTGGGAGGCTAGGTGGTGTATTTTCCGGCAAAATGAGGCATCACGGTGGCGGCCCTGCCAAGGGTCGTCGATATTTGCCACAAATTTTAGTGGCGTTGGCCATATTGGCTGTTGCTAATGTTGTGTCAGCAGACCCTTACGTGTACTCTTCTCCACCACCTCCAACGTATGAGTACAAATCACCACCACCTCCTTCGCCTTCTCCACCGCCACCTTATATGTACAAATCTCCACCTCCTCCAACACCTTCTCCCCCACCACCATATGTGTATAAGTCTCCACCTCCTCCGTCACCATCTCCACCACCACCCTATGTGTATAAGTCTCCGCCACCTCCATCGCCATCTCCACCACCACCATATGTGTATAAGTCTCCCCCACCTCCATCGCCATCTCCACCTCCACCATATTACTACAAGTCTCCTCCTCGACCATCACCTTCACCACCACCTCCATATTACTACAACTCGCCACCTCCACCTTTACCATCACCTCCACCACCATACTATTACAAATCTCCACCACCGCCCTCACCATCACCACCCCCGCCATACTATTATAAGTTTCCACCACCACCTTCACCTTCACCTCCTCCACCATACTACTACAAATCTCCACCACCTCCTTCACCATCTCCTCCTCCACCTTATTACTACAAGTCTCCACCTCCTCCATCTCCATCACCACCTCCACCATACTACTACAAGTCTCCACCACCACCGCTTAAGTCACCTCCTCCCCCATACTATTACAGCTCTCCACCACCACCAGTGAAGTCTCCCCCTCCACCATACTACTACTCCTCGCCGCCGCCACCACCAAAGAAATCACCTCCCCCACCATATCACTATACTTCTCCACCACCACCTGTTAAGTCACCACCTCCTCCATACTACTACAGCTCTCCACCACCAACATCGTCATCCCATCCACCTCCATACTACTACAAGTCCCCTGCTCCTCCATCGTCATCTCCCCCTCCACCATACTATTACAAGTCACCACCACCACCATCGCCATCACCTCCACCACCCTACTACTACAAGTCTCCTCCTCCTCCATCGCCATCTCCCCCTCCACCATACTACTACAAGTCACCACCGCCACCATCACCATCACCTCCACCACCCTACTATTACAAGTCTCCTCCTCCTCCATCGCCTTTTCCCCCTCCACCATACTACTACAAGTCACCACCACCTCCATCGCCATCTCCTCCACCACCCTACTACTACAAGTCCCCTCCTCCACCATCCGCATCACCACCTCCACCATCCCCATCACCACCTCCACCCTACTACTACAAGTCTCCTCCTCCTCCATCGCCTTCTCCCCCTCCACCGTACTACTACAAGTCACCACCACCTCCATCGCCATCTCCTCCACCACCTTACTACTACAAGTCCCCTCCTCCACCATCCCCATCACCACCTCCACCCTACTACTACAAGTCGCCTCCTCCACCGTCACCTTCTCCACCACCTCCCTACTACTACCACTCTCCACCTCCACCAGTAAAGTCTCCTCCTCCTCCTTATTACTACAGCTCACCACCACCACCAATGAAATCACCTCCTCCACCCGTATATATTTATGCTTCCCCACCTCCTCCAGTCCACTACTAAGAGTTTCCAGCAGTTCAGCCATCCTCCGCACTCAATCAAGTGAGTAGTTATTTAAACTGTAATTTTTTTCATATGAGATCAACTTTTTTTCATTACAGCTCTAATCTTCTATTTGATTGTTTCTTTTCAGATTTTAGTTGGAAACACAAAATAAATGATGGCTTCTTGAGGAAAAGATTCAAACGTCAATGGAACAAAGCAATTAATTTATGGAATAAGACATTCAATTTTTCAATTGAAGGATTGATTCTTAGTTACATGGATCAGTTTGGTTCTACTTCTCTTTTAGCCTTCTTGCACATTGTTCTCTTAGTGCGTTCACACATGAACGTATCTAAGCTTTGATGCTTCTTAGAGTTCATTTCTTCGTAATTTATTGTTTTATATTGAGGACACTGTCCTCATTTTATTCATTCCTATTAATTATTGTATGTTGTTCTTTTGTAATACCTTCATGTACTTTGTGCACAAATCAATAAAAAGATCAATTTCAGTACATTCACTTTCTTTTCTTTCTTCTATATCTTTCCCCTCACAACTGTTACAAACAACTTAAATTAATCTTCTCCAAATATATCTAACCAAATTGGAGATGAAAATACCTACAATTATTTTAAAATATTTAATAGTTTAATGTAGAAGTAGTTCATGACATGACTATAAGTAAAACACCTAAAAAAGCACCTCCGTGTTACCAAAATGAACTGGGTAACTCTTACCAAAATTATAAAGATGACAATACAAAAATGGAAGAAAAGCCAGTTTCCTTTTTTTTTTTTTTTGGTTGCAACAGAAATTCTAACTGTTGCCTCCACATGCAGTTGATCTCATCATTGAGCATTCACACGAATTTCTAAGACTATTACAATGAAGAGATCAAAAAGGCTATAATATGATGCTTTGAATAGTAAGCAAAAATGAATGAAAATATCAAAATACTTTTGAATAACTTATTTCATGAACTGACGCTTCTGAAATAAATAATAAAACATTTCCGAATAACGAAAATTTGTGAAACTTATTTTTAAATTACATAAATACAGTCGGTATGTTGTTTACACTGGCCTCCCCATACCACTTATCGGATTACACCAGGTATGTTGTTCTTGCAGTTGTAAATGCGGATTTGGTGAAACAATTCAATGTCAAAAAAAAAGAAAAAAGAACAAAATTTCTAGTTGGCAACAAATAATTTGAAGCAATCAATATACATATTTGTAATTTATAAACCATGTATCCATCAGACCATCACAGTAAAAAAAGTTATTTTAAGTTATCAAGGTTCATGCGACCAACTAGTGATCCAAATAGAAAATAAATCACCTATTCACTAACAAATTGAAGATTTTCACCATGCTTGTGATCAGTTGGTACAAGAGTATCATACTTAGGTTTCGAATATGTTGAGCATGTCACATGGTGCATTTGGTAAAAGTTGGTAAAAGATTCAGACAATGCCACAGTAACGCACCTTAGCATTTACCAGTAATAAACTCTATCAACATCAGCGTTGTTTTATACCAGCTAGCTTGAGTCCGCGTCAGAGAATATACATATCCTGTCTCCTCTACAGATCAACAGGAAAGGAAAGTAAAACAGGGGAAGAGATATTAATTAATTTGGCTAAATAAGTCAAAGTTGCTGCAATTATTTTTAAATGTAGGACACCACATAATTTCCTTTTTCTAGAAATTTCCATGTCTTACAAGTTTTGTAAGGTGATACAGAGATATGCTTATCAGCCCACACCCTGGCAATTGAAAACAAAATGGCAAGAGAGTGGAAGTATTAAAAAATAGCACTTTCTTTCCTTTAAGCCATTACATGGCATCTGTTTTTGTGCGCTTCATACGTTGTGTTCCCATATACAGCAAGAAACAGACTACTAGTTGTTATAAAGATAAAGTTGGAAAACTGGAAATATTCAAAGTGATACAAAGGGAGACTTTTAATAAATAAGCTGTAAAACTTGTAGATCCAGCTGTTAAGAGTTGTTTAATTTACACTTTGATTGTTAATTAGAGCAATTGAATTGGTCATTTAGACAGCTCTTTACTAACAACTAGTGTGTTACTATAAATAGATAGGCCAATGAAGCCTCTAAAGGCATCAGTTCTCAACTGAAAAAACTAAACTTGTCTTCTTTCTTCTTCCCTTGACTAGCCACATTTGGGAGGCTAGGTGCCGTATTTTCTGGAAAAATGAGGCTTCACGGTGGCGGTCCTGCCAAGGTTCGTCGACATTTGCCACAAATCTTAGTGGCATTGGCCATATTGGCTGTTGCTAATGTAGTGTCAGCAGACCCTTATGTGTACTCTTCTCCACCACCTCCAACTTATGAGTACAAGTCACCACCTCCTCCTTCGCCATCTCCACCACCACCCTATGTGTACAAATCTCCACCTCCTCCCTCACCATCTCCCCCATCACCTTATGTTTATAAGTCACCTCCTCCTCTGTCTCCATCTCCACCTCCACCTCCTCCATATGTGTATAAGTCTCCACCACCTCCATCTCCATCTCCACCACCACCTTATGTGTATAAGTCTCCACCTCCTCCGTCACCGTCTCCACCTCCACCATATTACTACAAGTCGCCACCTTCACCATCATCTCCACCACCATACTATTACAAATCTCCACCACCGCCCTCACCATCACCACCCCCGCCATACTATTATAAGTCTCCACCACCACCTTCTCTTTCACCTCCTCCACCATACTACTACAAATCTCCACCACCTCCTTCACCATCTCCTCCTCCACCTTATTACTACAAGTCTCCACCTCCTCCATCTCCATCACCACTCCCAACTTACTACTACACCTCGCCACCACCACCGGTTAAGTCACCTCCTCCCCCATACTATTACAGCTCTCCACCACCACCAGTGAAGTCTCCCCCTCCACCATACTACTACTCCTCGCCGCCACCACCAAAGAAATCACCTCCCCCACCATATCACTATACTTCTCCACCACCACCTGTTAAGTCACCGCCTACTCCATACTATTACAGCTCCCCACCACCACCAAAGAAATCACCTCCTCCGCCATATTACTACAGTTCCCCACCACCACCAGTGAAGTCACCTCCAACTCCATACTACTACAAGTCTCCACCACCACCACCAAAGAAATCTACTCCCCCACCATACTACTACACTTCACCACCACCACCAACTTATTACTATCCTCCACATCATCAATTAGTGGTCCAAGTTGTCGGAAAAGTATATTGTTTTAGATGCTACGACTGGAAGCACCTAGAAATGTCTCACGGCAAGAAACACCTGAAAGGTATCACAATATAATTTATACAACACTCGCATTCTTTATTTTCCTTTAAAATATCATCAAAAATATATTTAACTATATATTATCTTTTTTGTTGCTTTGCTCCTTACACTCTTAACAGAATTCATAAATGTGTATCTTTATTTGGATCTTTGATCCATTTCTGTTTTTCCAAATGTGAAGTAACATTAAAATTTAAAAAGTCAAGAAATTTTTCTAAGGCAAGGACAATATCTATAATTGTGACTATAGAGTAAAACATATTGAAAAAGAAGGTATTCTGTTCTTGCTTGCAAATGAAGAATTAATATCGAGTGTAATTCATTCTCACATTGGCTGACAAAAGTCTGTACACATTGGCACACAAGTTGCCATTAACATGCAGTTTATTTCCCTTATTAGATTACAAAATATTTTTTATCATGTGATGAGAAGGTTTGTTTTATTTCATATTATGAGGTAAAAAGTGCTCGAATCTAAATGATCATCATTAGTATTGGAGTTAATTAATGTTTTCTTTTATATGGATTAGGTGCGGTTGTTGAAGTGACTTGCAAGGCTGGTGACAAGAAAATTGTGAGTTATGGTACCACTAAGATCAATGGAAAATTTAGCGTCACAGTAGAAGGATTTGAATATCGCAAATATGGAGCAAAGGCTTGCAAGGCTAAACTCCACAATGCTCCAAAGGACTCAAAGTGCAACATTCCTACAAACCTTCATTGGGGAATAAAGGGTGCTAACCTCAAAGTGAAATCAAAGAATAGTTATGAAGTTGTACTTTATGCAAAACCATTTGCTTATGGATCTAAGACACCTTATGCAGAATGCCAAAAGCCCAAGCCTACACCTGCTCCATACTATTATAAATCTCCTCCACCTCCATCACCGACTTATGTGTACAAGTCACCACCTCCTCCATCACCAAAGTATGTGTATAATTCACCACCTCCCCCAACCCCGACATATGTTTATAAGTCTCCACCACCACCTGCTTACTATTACAAATCACCACCACCACCAACTAAGTCTCCACCTCCACCATCACCAAAACCTGCACCAGTATACTATTATAAATCACCACCACCCCCATCACCGTCACCACCCCCACCTTACTACTACAAGTCCCCGCCACCACCATCACCAAAACCTGCACCTGTTTACTATTATAAATCACCACCACCCCCATCACCGTCACCACCCCCACCTTACTACTACAAGTCCCCGCCACCACCATCACCGAAACCTGCACCTGTTTACTATTATAAATCACCACCACCCCCATCACCGTCACCACCCCCACCTTACTACTACAGGTCCCCACCACCACCATCACCATCACCATCTCCTCCACCTCCATACTACTACAAGTCCCCTCCTCCTCCATCACCATCTCCCCCTCCACCATACTATTACAAGTCACCACCGCCACCATCCCCATCACCTCCACCACCCTACTATTACAAGTCTCCTCCTCCTCCATCGCCTTCTCCCCCTCCCCCATACTACTACAAGTCCCCTCCTCCACCATCCCCATCACCACCTCCAGCCTACTACTACAAGTCTCCTCCTCCTCCATCGCCTTCTCCCCCTCCACCATACTACTACAAGTCACCACCACCTCCATCGCCATCTCCTCCACCACCTTACTACTACAAGTCCCCTCCTCCACCATCCCCATCACCACCTCCACCTTACTACTATAAGTCGCCGCCTCCACCATCACCTTCTCCACCACCTCCCTACTACTACCACTCTCCACCTCCACCAGTAAAGTCTTCTCCTCCTCCTTATTACTACAGCTCACCACCACCACCAGTGAAATCACCTCCTCCACCCGTATATATTTATGCTTCCCCACCTCCTCCAGTCCACTACTAGGAGTTTCCAGCAGTTCAGCCATTCTCCGCACTCAATCAAGTGAGTAGTTGTTTAAATTAGTAAAAAAAAATTCATATGAGATCAACTTTTTTTCATTACAGCTCTAATCTTCTATTTGATTGTTTCTTTTCAGATTTTAGTTGGAAACACAAATTAAATGATGGCTTCTTGAGGAAAAGATTCAAACGTCAATGGAACAAAGCAATTAACCTATGGAATAAGACATTCAATTTTTCAATTGAAGGATTGATTTTTAGTTACATGGACCAGTTTGGTTCTACTTCTCTTTTAACTTTCTTGCACATTGTTCTCTTAGTGCGTTCACACATGAACGTATCTAAGCTTTGATGCTTCTTAGAGTTCATTTCTTCGTAATTTATTGTTTTATATTGAGGACACTGTCCTCATTTTATTCATTCCTATTAATTATTGTATGTTGTTCTTTTGTAATACCTTCATGTACTTTGTGCACAAATCAATAAAAAGATCAATTTCATTACATTCACTTTCTTTTCTTTCTTCTACATCTTTCCCCTCTTCACAAATGTTACAAACAAATTAAATTAATCTTCTCCAAATATATCTAAGCAAATTGGAGATGAAAATACCTACAATTATTTTAAGATATTTAATAGTTTAATGTAGAAGTAGTTCATGACATAACTATAAGTAAAACATCTAAAAAACACCTCTGTGTTACCACAATGAACTAGTTACTTCTTACCAAAATGGAAGAAAAGCCATTTTCCTTTTTCTTGTTTTAGTGTGGCAACAGAAATTTTAACTGTTGCCTCCACATGCAGTTGATCTCATCATTGAGCATTCACACGAATTTCTAAAGATTATTATAATGAAGAGATTAAGAAGGCTATAATATGATGCTTTGAATAGTAACCAAAAATGAATGAAAATATCAAAATACTTTTGAATAACTTATTTCATGAACTGATGCTTCTGAAATAAATAATAAAACATTTCAGAATAAAGAAAATTTGTCAAACTTATTTTTCAATAACATAAATTCTCTTGGTATGTTGTTTACACTGGCCTCCCATACCACTTGTCGGATTACACTTGGTATGTTGTTCTTTTTGTTGTAAACTCGGATTTGGTGAAACAATTCAATGTCAAAAAAAAAAAAAACATCATTTCAGTTGGCAACATATAATTTAAAGCAATCAATATACATATTTGTAATTTATAAACCATGTGTCCATCAGACCATCACAGTAAAAAAGGTTTTTTTAAGTTATCAAGGTTCTTGCGACCAACTAGTGATCAAAAAGAAAATATGTTATGGGTGCAGTATTTATGTTATGAAATCTTGTTCTGTGCTTTACTATGTATTTGTGTGGTGTCTCCTGTCCTGAGCCGGGGGTCTATCGGAAACAGCCTTTCTACTTTTTTAGAGGTAGAGGTACGGACTGCGTACATCTTACCCCCCAGACCCCACTAGGTGGGAATACACTGGGTTTGTTGTTGTTGTTGTTGTATTCGCTAACAAATTGAAGATTTTCACCATGCTTGAGATCAGTTGGTACAAGAGTATCACACTTAGGTTTCGAATATGTTGAGCATTTCACATAGCGCATTTGGTAATAGTTGGTACAAGATTCAGGCAATGCCAGCGTTGTTTTATACCAGCTAGCTTGAGTCCGCGTCAGAGAATATACATATCCTGTCTCCTCTACAGATCAGCAGGAAAGTAAAACAGGGGAAAAGATATTAATTAATTTGGCTAAATAAGTCAAAGTTGCTGCAATTATTTGTAAATGTAGGACACCACATGATTTAATATCATAGAATATATGCACTAGCTTTTTTCTAGAAATTTTCTAACTTAAAAGTTTTTTAAGGTGATATAGAGATATGCTTATCAGCCCACACCCTGGCAATTGAAAACAAAATGGCAAGAGAGTGGAAGTATTAAAGAATAGCACTTTCTTTCCTTTAAGCCATTACATGGCATGTGTTTTTGTGTGCTTCATATGGTGTGTTCCCATATACAGCAAGTAACAAACTACTTATTGAAAAGAAAATGTAGAAATATACAAAGTGATACAGAGATGGACTTTAATAAATAAGATGACAACTTGTAGATCCAACTGGTAATAACTATTAATATTCTTTTTGCACTTTGATTATCAATTAGAGCAATTGAATTGGTCCTTTAGACAGCTCTTTACTAACAACTACTTCTAAAGGTGTGTTACTATAAATGCATAGGCCAATGAATCCCCAAAGTGCATCAGTTCTCAACAGTAAAAAATAAAAGTTGTCTCTTTTACTCTTCAGTTAACTAGCGACATTTGGAGGCTAGGTGGTATAATTATCCGGCGAAATGAAAATTCAAGGTGGCGGCCCTGCCAAGGGTCGTCAATATTTGTCACAAATTTTAGTGGCATTGGCCATTTTGGCTGTTGCTAATATAGTATCGGCAGATCCTTATGTATACTCTTCGCCTCCACCTCCACCGTATGTGTACAAGTCACCACCACCTCCTTCTCCTTCTCCACCACCACCTTATGTGTACAAATCTCCACCTCCTCCATCACCTTCTCCCCCGCCTCCATATGTTTATAAGTCACCTCCTCCTCCTTCTCCACCTCCACCTCCACCATATGTGTATAAGTCTCCACCGCCTCCATCGCCATCTCCACCTCCACCATATTACTACAAGTCCCCTCCTCCACCATCACCTTCACCACCACCACCATATTACTACAAGTCTCCACCTCCACCTTCACCATCACCTCCACCACCATATTATTACAAATCTCCACCACCGCCCTCACCATCACCACCACCACCATACTATTATAAGTCTCCACCGCCACCTTCTCCTTCACCTCCTCCACCATACTACTATAAATCTCCACCACCTCCTTCACCATCTCCTCCGCCACCTTATTACTACAAGTCTCCACCTCCTCCATCCCCATCCCCATCACCACCACCACCATATTATTACAAGTCTCCTCCTCCACCATCCCCATCACTACCCCCACCTTACTTCTACAAGTCTCCACCTCCTCCCCCATACTACTACAGTTCTCCACTACCAGCAGTGAAGTCTCCCCCTCCACCATATTACTACTACTCACCACCACCACCAAAGGAATCACCTCCCCCACCATATCACTATACTTCTCCACCACCACCTGTTAAGTCACCGCCTCCTCCATACTATTACAGCTCCCCACCACCACCAAAGAAATCACCTCCTACACCATATCACTACAGTTCCCCACCACCACCAGTGAAGTCCCCTCCAACTCCATACTACTACAAATCTCCACCACCACCACAACCAAAGAAGTCTTCTCCCCCGCCATACTACTATACTTCACCACCACCACCAACTCATTACTATCCTCCACATCATCAATTCGTGGTCAAAGTTGTCGGAAAAGTATATTGTTTTAGATGTTATAATTGGAAGCACCCAGAGATGTCTCACGGAAAGAAACACCTGAAAGGTACCAGTCTTATAATTTATACTACACTCTATTCTTTAAAATACATCATTAAATATTTATTTAACTATATATTTTCTTTTTGGTTTCTTTTCTCATTATGCTCTTATCAGTATTCAAATGTGTATTTTTCTTTGGATCTTTGATCCATCTCTTTTTTCAAAATATGAAATTAGAATTAAAATTTTAAAACGTCAAGAAATGATATAAGGGAACTATAGATAAAATACATTGAAAATGGAAGTACTTAGTTCTTGCTTGGAAATGAAGAACTGATTTTGAGTGTGATCTATTCTCACATTGGCCGACATAAGTCTGTATTGACACACAAGTTTCCTTATTAGCATACAATATATCATAATAAAGCTAGACAATGAATTTTTATCATGTGATGAAAAGGTTTGTTTCATTTGATGTTCTAGGGGAAAAAATTCAGATACAAATGATCATCTATTAACAACCCAACTGTTTTAGTGTTAATTAATGGTTATTGTTACATGGATTAGGTGCTGTTGTTGAAGTAACTTGCAAGGCTGGTGACAAGAAAATTGTGAGTTATGGTACCACAAAGATCAATGGCAAATTTAGCATCACGGTTGAAGGATTTGAATATCGCAAATATGGAGCAAAGGCTTGCAAGGCTAAACTCCACAATGCTCCAAAGGATTCAAAGTGTAGCATTCCTACAAACCTTCATTGGGGAACTAAGGGTGCTAACCTCAAAGTGAAATCAAAGAATAGTAATGAAGTTGTACTTTATGCAAAACCATTTGCTTATGGATCTAAGGCACCTTATGCAGAATGCAAAAAGCCCAAGGCTACACCTGCTCCATACTATTATAAATCTCCTCCACCTCCAACACCGACTTATGTTTATAAATCACCACCTCCTCCATCGCCGGCTTACGTTTATAAATCACCACCTCCTCCATCGCCGACTTACGTTTATAAATCACCACCTCCTCCATTGCCGACTTACGTCTATAAATCACCACCTCCTCCATCACCGACTTACGTTTATAAATCACCACCTCCTCCATCACCGAAGTATGTGTACAAATCACCACCTCCCCCAACCCCGACATATGTTTATAAGTCTCCACCACCACCTGCTTACTATTACAAATCTCCGCCACCACCAACTAAGTCTCCACCACCTCATTATTATTACAATTCTCCGCCTCCACCATCACCAAAACCGGCTCCGGTATACTATTACAAATCACCACCACCCCCATCACCGTCACCACCCCCACCTTACTACTACAAGTCCCCGCCACCACCATCACCAAAACCTGCACCTGTTTACTATTATAAATCACCACCACCCCCATCACCATCACCATCCCCACCTTATTATTACAAGTCCCCACCACCACCATCACCTTCTCCCCCACCTCCCTACTACTATAAGTCTACTCCACCACCATCGCCGTCTCCTCCTCCACCATACTACTATAAGTCCCCTCCTCCACCATCTCCATCGCCACCCCCACCCTATTACTACAAATCTCCTCCACCACCATCACCATCACCTCCACCTCCATACTACTACAAGTCTCCTCCTCCTCCATCACCATCTCCCCCTCCACCATACTATTACAAGTAACCACCTCCACCGTCACCGTCACCTCCACCACCCTACTACTACAAGTCTCCTCCACCACCATCCCCCTCACCACCTCCACCCTACTATTAAAAGTCGCCTCCTCCACCGTCACCTTCTCCACCACCTCCCTACTACTACAAGTCACCTCCTCCACCGTCACCTTCTCCACCACCTCCCTACTACTACCACTCTCCACCTCCACCAGTACAATCTCCTCCTCCTCCTTATTACTACAGCTCACCACCTCCACCAGTGAAATCACCTCCTCCGCCCGTATATATTTACGCTTCCCCACCACCTCCAGTCCACTACTAAGAGTTTCCAGGAGTTCAGGCATTCTCGGCAATCAATCAAGTGAGTAATTGTTTAAATTGTAATTTTTTTCATATGAGATTAACTTTTTTTTGCTTCTTTTCTTTGAATTAGATCTCTAATCTTCTATTTGATTGTTTGTTTCCAGATTTTAGTTTGAAACACCAAATAAATGATGGCTTCTTGGGGAAAAGATTCAAATGTCGATGGAGCAAAGCAATTAATTTAAGGAATAAGATATTCAATTTTTCAATTGAAGGGTTGATTCTTCGTGACATGGACCAGTTTGCTTCTACTTCTCTTTTGGCCTTCTTGCACATTTTTCTCTTAGTTCGTTCACATAAACGTATCTAAGCTTTGATTCTTCGTAGAGTTCGTTTCTTCATAATTTATTTTGTGTATTGAGGATATTGTCCTCTTTTTATTCATTCCTATTAACCATTGTACGTTGTTTTTTTGTAGTACCTCTGTGTACTTTGTGCACAATCCAATAAAAAGATCAATTTCGTTATATACACTTCTTCTCTTTTCTTCTTCATCTTTCCCTCTTAATCTGTTACAAACAAATTAAATTAGTCTTGTCGAAATATATATAAGCAAATTGGAAATGAAAATACCTACAATTATTTTATGATCTTCAATAGTTTTAGTATTGAAGTAGTTCAAGAAATTTAATTGTTGATCATTTGTCTAAATTGTTATAATAACGATACAAGCAGTATTTTGTTGCTTTTAAATCCCCTGCCTTCCTTTGTGTTCGACTATTATGCCAATGACACTTTGAAATAAGGGTCATATTTTGTACCTGTTAGTTTTTAATTTCCCACCATCCTTTGTGTACGACTATTCTCTCCAAACCATTATAGTTATTCGTAATAATATGATAAGATTTTCATGCTAGATACTTTTTCTTGGAGGAAAGGAACTTTAATGAAGTTAATCGATAGCAGGTTATTACTAAATCTTTCAAGTTTACTACTTGTTAAGAAAAGCGGAGTATTTGTTGTTGTAGGTCAATATAACCTTATGGTGTAAAAATATATGCTCACACAGTTAGTTCACATAACTTAAGTTTGAAGGGGAGCTTGGTGTAACAAGTTAAGTAGTTGTCATTTGACCAGGAGGTCACGAGTTCGAGAAACATCCTCTAATGCTGCGTACAATAGACCCACATGGTCCAGCCCTTTTCCAGATCCCCATAGCAGGAGATTAGTATACGAGGTTGTCTTTTTACTAACTTTTTTATAACGTAAGCTCGAAAGAAAATAAAGTAAACTGAAACACGGATCTGTGCTTTTTAAATTAGTACAAGAGCATGCCAAGTCTCAACTAACAAATTCTTTTCTAATCTTACATGGTATTAAACGAAAATGAAAAAGATATTTTTTTATAACTCATTTCATGAACTTATGCTTCTGAAATAAATAATAAGAAGATATCATCATAGAATACACTCGGCATAATACATAAATATGACCCTAAACTTGACACCAAATTATAACATTGACCTTACACTTTGATAGTGCACAAATAGGACCTTTAACTATTCAAAACCTGAACAAATAAACACCCCGATCCTATGTGGCAAAACACGTGTTGCACACGCAAAACGGCCCGCGTTCGAGTTGGAATTGAAGGTTTTTTTTGGTTTAGTTTTTGTATAGTTAAGGCCTATTTGTGCACCGACAAAGTTAAAGGTCATACTTATAATGTGTTTTTTTATTAGGTGGCACCATATGAGTGGATTAGTAATCCACGTCAGAGCAAGTGAGGTACATGCGTGTAGTTGCAAAATCGAAGTATCTTTTTGTTCAGGTTTTGTATAGTTGGCCTACTTGTGCACTATCAAAGTTTAAGGTCAATGTTATAATTTGGTGTCAAGTTTAGGGTCATATTTATGTATTATGCCAATACACTTGGTATGTTGTTTACGCCGGCCTTCCCAGACCACTCGTAGGATTACACTGGGCATATTGTTGTAGTACACTCGGTTTGGCGAAACAATTCGATGTCAAAGAAAATGTTGACGTTCTAAGTTTCTAGAACACCATTTCTAGTTGGCAACAAATAATCGAAGCCATCAACTTTCAGTATAAATGCTTATAAACCATGCACCCGTCATAGTAATAAAAAGGGTTATTTTAAGTTATAAGTTATCAAGGTTCTTGAGATCAACTAGTGATCCAAAAAGAAAATCATTCATCTATTCGCAAATAAATTGAACATTTTCACCATGCATATGATCAGTAGCGGAAGCAGGGATCCTAATAAGGGGATTCAAAAAGGTGCAAAAGTGTTACACTTAGGTTTCAATTTGAGCATGTCACACAGCGCATATGGCAATAGTTGGTATAGAATTTGGACAATGCCGTAGTAACGCACCTTAGCAATTACCGGTAATAAACTCTATCAATATCAGTCTTGTTCTTTTACCAGCCAGCTTGAGTCTGCGATATAGAATATATATATATATATATCCTGACAATGCTACAGATCATCAAACAAGTAAAACAGGGGAAGAGATATTAGTTAATTTGGCTAAATAAGTCAAAGTTGTTGTAATTATTTGTAAATATAGAACACCACATAATTAAATATAATAGAATACGTATACTAGTTTTTTTCTTGAAATTATCAATCTTTTAAGTTTTGTAGGTGATATAGAGATATGCTTATCAGCCCACACCCTGGCTATTGAAAACAAAATGGCAAGAAAGTGGAAGTATTAAAAAATAGCACTTTCTTTCCTTTAACCATTACATGGCATGTCTTTTTGTGTGCACATTCATATTTTGTGCTCTCCATAGCAGGTAACAAACTACTTGGTAAAAAGATAATGTGGAAATATTCAAAGTGATATACAGATGGACTTTAATTAACAATATGAGAACTCGTAGATCCAGCTGTTAAGAGCTATGAATATTCTTTCTACACTTAGATTATCAATCAGAGCAATTGAATTGGTCATTTAGACAGCTCTTTACTAACAACTAGTTTTCAAGGTGTGTTACTATAAATACATAGGCCAATGAATCCTCTAAAGGCATCACTTCTCAACTGAAAAACTAAACTTGTCTTCTTTCTTCTTCCCTTAACTAGCCACATTTGGGAGGCTAGGTGGTGTATTTTCCGGAAAAATGAGGCTTCACGGTGGCGGTCCTGCCAAGGGTCGTCAATATTTGCCTCAAATCTTAGTGGCATTGGCCATATTGGCTGTTGCTAATGTAGTGTCAGCAGACCCTTATGTGTACTCTTCTCCACCACCTCCAACGTATGAGTACAAGTCACCACCACCTCCTTCTCCTTCTCCACCGCCACCTTATGTGTACAAATCTCCACCTCCTCCATCACCTTCTCCCCCGCCTCCATATGTTTATAAGTCACCACCTCCTCCTTCTCCATCACCACCTCCACCATATGTGTATAAGTCTCCACCACCTCCATCGCCATCCCCTCCACCACCATATGTGTATAAGTCTCCACCACCTCCATCGCCATCTCCACCACCACCTTATGTGTATAAGTCTCCCCCACCTCCATCACCATCTCCACCTCCACCATATTACTACAAGTCTCCACCTCCACCTTCACCATCACCTCCACCACCATACTATCACAAATCTCCACCACCGCCCTCACCATCACCACCCCCGCCATACTATTATAAGTCTCCACCGCCACCTTCTCCTTCACCTCCTCCGCCATACTACTACAAATCACCACCACCTCCTCCACCATCTCCTCCTCCACCTTATTACTACAAGTCTCCACCTCCTCCATCTCCATCACCACTATATTATTACAAGTCTCCCCCTCCACCATCCCCATCACCACCCCTTCCTTACTACTATAAGTCTCCACCACCACCGGTTAAGTCACCTCCTCCCCCATACTATTACAGCTCTCCACCACCACGAGTGAAGTCTCC
The DNA here is from genome assembly GCA_030864225.1 of Capsicum baccatum var. pendulum. Taxonomy (NCBI): domain Eukaryota; kingdom Viridiplantae; phylum Streptophyta; class Magnoliopsida; order Solanales; family Solanaceae; genus Capsicum; species Capsicum baccatum. The sequence continues at coordinate 9,858,852 of CM061561.1, read as the reverse complement.
CCCTCCACCATATTACTACTCCTCACCACCACCACCAAAGAGATCACCTCCCACACCATATCATTATACTTCACCACCTCCTCCATACTATTACAGCTCACCACCACTACCCAAGGAATCGCCTCCTCCACCATATCACTACAGTTCCCCACCACCACCAAAGAAGTTACCTCCAACTCCATACTACTACAAGTCTCCACCACCACCACCAAAGAAGTCTTCTCCCCCACCATACTACTATACTTCACCACCACCACCAACTCATTACTATCCTCCACATCATCAATTTGTTGTCAAAGTTGTCGGCAAAGTCTATTGTTTTAGATGTTACAACAGGAAGCACCCAGAAATGTCTCACGGCAAAAAGCACCTTAAAGGTACCATAGTCTTTAATAATTACACTAATCTCCACTTTGTTATGTTCTTTTAATTTTATCATCAAAATTTTATTAGCTATATATATTTACTTTTTGTTGCTTTCTTCATTGCGCTCTTAACGAAATTCATAAATGTGTCCATTTTTATTTGGATAGTTGATTCATTTCTATTTTCAAATGTGAAAGTATTGAAATTCAAAAGCATCAAGAAATTTTACACAGAAACGACTTTAAATATAATTGTTACTATAGAGTAAAATATATTGCGAAATGGAAGTAGTTCTTGCTTGAAAATGAAGAACTAATTTTAAGTGTGATTTATTCTCACATTGGCTGACAAAAGTCCGTATTAACATGCAATTAATGTCCATTACCAGAATGTAAAATAGTTAGTAAAGTTACAATAAAGAAATTTTTATCATGTCATGAAAATGTTTGTTTTACTTTTGTTTTAGGGGGTGGTAGGGCTTGGATCGAAACCATTTATTAACAACTCAATTCCTTTAGTGTTAATTAATGTATTTTATTTACATGGACTAGGTGTTGTTGTTGAAGTGACTTGCAAGGCTGGTGACAAGAAAATTGTGAGTTATGGTACCACTAAGCTCAATGGAAAATTTAGCATCACAGTTGAAGGATTTGAATATCGCAAATATGGAGCAAAGGCTTGCAAGGCTAAACTCCACAATGCACCAAAGGACTCAAAGTGTAGCATTCCTACAAACCTTCATTGGGGAATTAAGGGTGCTGACCTCAAAGTGAAATCAAAGAATCGTTATGAAGTTGTACTTTATGCAAAACCAATTGCTTATGGATCTAAGACACCTTATGCAGAATGCCAAAAGCCCAAGCCTACACCTTCTCCATACTATTATAAATCTCCTCCACCTCCATCACCGACTTATGTGTACAAGTCACCACCTCCTCCATCACAAAAGTATGTGTACAAGTCACCACCTCCCCCAACCCCGACATATGTTTATAAGTCTCCACCACCACCTGCTTACTATTACAAATCACCACCACCACCAACTAAGTCTCCACCACCTCAGTATTATTACAAGTCTCCACCTCCACCATCACCAAAACCTGCACCAGTATACTATTATAAATCACCACCACCCCCATCACCGTCACCACCCCCGCCTTACTACTACAAGTCTCCGCCACCACCATCACCAAAACCTGCACCAGTATACTATTATAAATCACCACCACCCCCATCACCATCACCACCCCCACCTTACTACTATAAGTCCCCGCCACCACCATCACCAAAACCTGCACCTATTTACTATTATAAATCACCACCACCCCCATCACTGTCACCACCCCCACCTTACTATTACAAGTCCCCACCACCACCATCACCTTCTCCCCCACCTCCCTACTACTACAAGTCTCCTCCACCACCATCGCCATCTCCTCCTCCACCATACTATTATAAGTCCCCTCCTCCACCATCTCCATCACCACCACCACCCTATTACTATAAATCTCCTCCACCACCATCACCATCTCCTCCACCTCCAAACTACTACAGGTCCCCTCCTCCTCCATCTCCATCTCCCCCTCCACCATACTATTACAAGTCACCACCACCACCATCGCCATCACCTCCACCACCCTACTACTACAAGTCTCCTCCTCCTCCATCACCTTCTCCCCCTCCACCATACTATTACAAATCACCACCACCTCCATCGCCATCTCCTCCACCACCCTACTACTATAAGTCCCCTCCTCCACCATCCCCATCACCACCTCCACCCTACTACTACAAGTCGCCTCCTCCACCGTCGCCTTCTCCACCACCTCCCTACTACTACCACTCTCCACCTCCACCAGTGAAATCACCTCCGCCACCCGTATATATTTACGCTTCCCCACCACCTCCAGTCCACTACTAAGAGTTTCCAGCAGTTCAACCATTCTCCACACTCAATCAAGTGAGTAGTTGTTTAATTGTAATTTTTTTCGTATGAGATCAACTTTCTGTCATTACTGCTCTAATCTTCTATTTGATTGTTTCTTTTCAGATTTTAGTTGAAAACACAAAATAAATGATGGCTTCATGAGGAAAAGATCCAAACGTCAATGGAACAAAGCAATTACTTTACGGAATAAGATATTCAATTTTTCAATTGGATTGATTCTTCATTACATGGATCAGTTTGTTTCTACTTCTCTTTTGGCCTTCTTGCACATTGTTCTCTTAGTGCGTTCATATGAATGTATTTAAGCTTTGATGGTTCTTAGAGTTGGCTTCTTCGTAATTTATTGTTGTATTGAGGATATTGTCCTCATTTTATTCATTCCTATTAATTATTGTGTGTTGTTCTTGTAATACCTTCGTGTACATTGTGCACATGATTAGTAAGAAGATCAATTTCAACGAAACAAATTAGATTGTTGATATTTGTCTAAATACTGTTATAATAATGATACATGTAGTATTTTGTTGCCTTTTAAATCCCCGCCTTACTTTGTCTATGACTGCTAAACGATCCTTTGAAATAAGGGCCAAAGTTTTTATCAGTTAGTTTTTAATTCTCCGGCCTCCTATGTGTATGATTGTTCTTTCCAAAACATTATAGCTATGAATTTTACCATTGCTATGAACAAATGAAAAATGAAATACCATTACTTCATTTGTACAGGAAAAAGGGAAAGTTTTCAAGAAGAGTTGGCTCATATAGCTGCACACTCAACCGCATAAACTTAAAATAGCCGGCAGGTGTATAATATACGTAATATTCATGTAAAATTAGAGTATAATCTATGCATCTGCGGAAAAAAGTAGGAAGTGAATCTGATCAGCTATTTGTGTAAAGATCCCAATTTTCTAAGCAAAAAGATTATTTGACATTATTATAATACCAATATAGAAGTAAATGCTATGGAGGCAGACGGTGCACTAAGCCCCCCCACTATCTACGGGGTATGGGGAAGAACCGGACACAAAGGTCTATTGCATGCAGTCTTAACTTTCATTTTTGCAAGGGGCTGTTTACACAGTCAAACCTGTGAGCTGCTGGTCATATGGAAGCAACTTAACCGGCTATGCCAAGACTCGCACCAATGTAAAAGTAAATGATACAGAAAAAAAGGTCAGCCCAGTGCACTATGCTCTCATTTTGTGTAGGGTTCGAGCAAGGACCGTACCACAAGCGTATATTATCATAGGTGGAGCCAGGATTTCAACTAAGGAGGTTCAATATTTGAAGAAAACCTAGCCGAAGGGGATTCAATAGTATATACATACATAAAAATAATTTTAATCATGTATAAATAGTATATTTTTCCGTTGATATATTATTATCTAGCCTTATCCTGCATTTCTGCAAGAGACTATTTCCACAGACCAAACCCTTGACCTCCTAGTCACATTGCAACAACTTTACTAATCACGCCAAGGCTCCCCTTCAAGTAAATGCTTCAGTAAAAGGACAGCCCAGTGCACTAAGTTCCCGCTACATGCAACATAATAGGGTCAGGGAAAGAACCGGTGCACAAGGATCTACTGCATGCAACCTTATCCTCCATTTCTACAAGACTATTTCCACAGCTCGAACCCATAACCTCCCGGTCACACTGGTAATAACTTTACCAGTTACCTCAAAACTCTCATTCAAGCAAATGCTACAGTCTTTCCATAAAAAGAACATAGAAAGACAGCTAAATTAACAATTTTTAATAGAGAATTTAGCACCTTTTACCTCTTATTATATCTACAGCTGGGGTGTGTAACTGGTGCAATCTTTGCTCCTCTTGTTTGCCTTCATCTCTAAGATTTCCAGTTTCATTTTAAAAATCAATTCTTTTTATAATCGTGATGTCCGGGACAGCTACCTTTATTACATATTATTGTTCTTACGTACAAACAGCTTGCGCGCACCTCGAATATTTGCCAAAAATAGGTATTCTTTTCAACTCCTCTTTCTGAAAATTGGCATGATTTGCGAAATTGAAATTTGCAGGTTCAGTTGATTAATTTGAAAACATGAGCTTTAAATTTCCATTTGAATAAATAGGAAACTAATTGAACAGGAAAGCGGGAAGTAGGGAGACGGTTAAATTGGGGAAAAATTAAAAAACATGATTAAGTATGCTGAAAAATTAAAAACAAAAAAGGATGGCAACATTATAAAAAGAGAAAATAGTGCCATAATTGAAGCGTAAGGAATAGTAAATAACAACATAAATACAAAATAAAGGATAAGTGCACTATGATTAATATTAGATAAATTAATAGATAAGTGTCTACGTAGATCTTTAGTGTGTTGGTACTAAGGTCGTAAAAAATATGATTTTAGTTAGTCTAGGAATAATAGGATCATCTTAAAGTTTGAATGTGTTTTTGAGTAATTTCGTGTATAGTTTAGAATGCAAATTGAGCATTTTCTCTTCGTTTTATTCTAATATGTGGTCTTCACATCCTCCCATCTAATACTATATTCTCGAGAAATTATACTGCATCATGTGTTGTCTAATCACATATTACTAGTACTTCTTCCGTTTATTTCTTATCGGTTCTAAACCAGGGTCTATCGAAAACAACCTCTATTTCACATGAGATAGTTGTATGGTCTACGTACACTCTACCCTCTCCAGACCCCACTATATGGAAATAAACTGGGTATGTTGTTGTTCTTCTTTTTCTGTTTATTTATATCTCTCTTAAAATCATTCATAGATTAAATCTCGCACCATGGTATTGGGACATTCGTTCATCTCCTCTTTATATGTTTGAATTATCTTAATTTCGCTTCCCGCATTCTGTTCTTGTCGCGACCACTCTTACCATGTTGAGAAAATTTAACTATTAAGCCTCTTCAAGTTTTCAATTAGCAAAATGACTTGCTTCTATTTTCTCATCCGTTAGATTGATAATCGATCTGTCCATATACAGATCAAATCGATAATCGATCTGTCGGATTAATAATCGAGTTGTCCATATATAGATCGGATTGACAATCGATTTGTCTATATACCCTAGCATGTGCACACATCCATCATCCTTCGATTTGTCTATATACCCTAGCATGTGCACACATCCATCATCCTTATTTTTACATAGCTCTTAATTGACCAATACTTTGCCTTATACAACATTTAGTTGGTCTAAGCACCACTCCGTTTCTTTTAAGTTTTGATCATACCTTCTTATCACACAATACTCCGAATGTATATCATCATAAAATTTTCAAACCATGCTTAAGCATTTTAGGCTTATTCCAAAAAAATATATATATATTTTGTTTAACAATTAATAAATGTTAAATTTGGAGAAAATAAAAGGTAGTTAACATGTCATTTCTGCAATTTATATACATTTTGGATCTCACAGTTTGTAAGTAATCTCTGGCTGAGTCTAGGTGCTTCCACACTGTTTAAACAATATGTCCATAGTTCTTTTAATATTTTTAACATTAAATTTATTATATTTTTAAATTATAAATTTAAATATATGTACTATTTATTGTAATTTTAATCAGGTTAATAATTTAAACATGAGACAGATAAAATATGAAGTATTCCATCTTTTTATTTTTATTATTGATATCCAATATTATATTTTATTTTAATTAATTTTATTAATATTGTTTGGGATGTGAGAGGTCAGCATCATAAATGACAAGTGGAAATGACAAACTTTTTGCTTAATTCTATGTCTAGAATGTTCTTTCTAAACAAATATAAAAAAATGTGAAGTCTGGAATGTTCAAAGATTTATTTATTGGAAGAACAGAATCTATTTCCTATACTTATATATTATATATACTAATATTTTATTTCAAATTGTAAGTATAACAAAAATAAAATTATTTTTATCTGAAATTCGTCATTCGTAGTGTAAATCTGAACTAATCAAAATTTTAAAAATACAAAATACTAAATGAGAAATTAAAAAAAAAAAGTTGAATTAATCTAATTCCTTGATACTAAACAACAAATAAGAAACTAAAGAAAATGAACTAGTTTAATTGATTAAAAACACAATTTCAATAATGAATATAGATACAATATTAAATATTTAACTACTTTAATACAAAGTTATTTCTTTCTCATTTTAAAGTGTGAAAATAACTTTTTCACAAATATAAAATAAAATCCTCGACATAGCGAAAACTTCGTTATAATCTAATTTTTTTTTCTAAATCTTAATTTAATGCACCAAACTATTTTATTTTGTAATTATTTCCTATTTGGTTGATAAAGATAGTTAATCTAACTCCCATCTCTTTCACTAGTCCCACTCTCTTCACTTACAACCAAAGGAAAAAACTTCACCAAAAACCCAAGAAAATCTATAAAAGCTCAAAAAAATCCAATTTTTAATCATACCCAAACCTCAAAATTCACTAATTTATCTTCCCATTTCACTAATTTCTCCATTTTTAGCTCCCAAAGATCATTCTTGAGTGATAAAAATGGTAACTTTAAATATAAAAGTGTTAGGATTTATGCTAATAATGCTTACAGTTTGTGCATTAACAAATGGTGATGAAAATGAATCATCATCAAGGCCACCAACATTAGTGAAAATAGTAAAGGGTAAAAAAATGTGTGTTAAAGATTGGGAATGTAATAAGTTATCAAGATTTTGTTGTAATTTGACAATTTCAGATTTTTTTGAGACATATCAGTTTGAGAATTTGTTTGCAAAGAGGAATTCACCTGTTGCTCATGCTGTTGGTTTTTGGGATTATAGATCTTTTATTATTGCTTCATCTTTGTATCAGCCTTTAGGATTTGGTACTACTGGTGGTAAAAAAATGCAGATGAAAGAAGTTGCTTCTTTTCTTGGTCATGTTGGTAGCAAAACTTCTTGTAAGTTTTGTTTTATAAAAAAAATTAAATTTAGTTTAATTTATGTCATTGCATTATTATCTTATTTGTGTCTGAAGTTTATTGTTTGTGGTGTAGTATTATCTTATGGCTAGTGGTGTTAGTTTATTTTGCAGATTGTACTAGTTTATATGCATTTATGTTTTGTGTCTGGGTCTATCGGAAACAGCCTCTCTACTTTATAGGAGGTAGTGGTATGGTCTCACTTTACCTTCCCCAGGCCCTATCATGTGTGAATACACTGGGTATGTTGTTGTTGTATGTGATTGCATTATTATTTTGTTGTAGTACCCTTTGATTAATAAAGGGGAGCTAGCCTTGGCGTAACTTGTAAAGGACGTCATGAGTTCAAGCCGAGGTAATAGCTTACCCCTTTGTTGGACTCCGTGCATAGTGGGAACTTCAGCGCATTGAGCTGTCCATTTTACTGTTTTGTTACTATTTGTTGTTTTTGTTACCATCTGTTCTTTCTTGTACTTCCATTAATTCTTTTTGGGATTGCTTTGGGATGGTTTTTTTTTTTTGAGCCGAGGGTCTATGGGAAACAAACTCACCTCTGAGGCAGCGGTAAGATTTGTGTGTACCTCTATAGATCCATTGTGGACTACATTGGGTATGTTGTTGTTGTTGTATGTCATTGCTTGAAAAAATGACATATTTTAGAGAATCTCAAGTTTTGTAGAACCTGTGATATTATAATTGTTACTATTAGTATTTTATATATGTAACTTATTTTGTCGAAGAGAGCCTTGGAGTAACTGGTAAAGTTGCTTCTATGTGACCAGGAGGTCACGGGTTCAATCCTTGGAAACAGGCTCTTGTAGAAATGCAAGGTAAGACTGCATACAATGCACTCTTGTGGTGGGGCCCTTCCCCAAACCCTGCGCATAGCAGGAGTACTAGTGCACCGGGCTGCCCCTTTAACTTAGTTTGTCGACCCCAACTTGTTTGTGACTGAGATGTAGTAGTAGTTGTATGAGAAGATTCATATAACCAACCCTTGACTAGTAAGAGATTGAGCCATACCTTCTTGTTTTTGTCTTATTTATTTATTTATGTGTGTCACCTTTTATAGAGTGATTTCCCTTTTTCTCACTGTGTCACTCAAATCCCGCAGAAACTTGTTGCAACGTGTCGGATCCTCCTAAAATGCATAACTTTTGGAGGATCTAACAAGCACTTGGCAACATTTTTGAAGGATCTGAGCAACATAACTTTTTGGTGCTTTGTTGTTCAGAAAATGGTGAAAAGATGAATGGAGAAATGTCATGTTTGATTTCCTTATGATTTGAAAGTAATATTGAGAACATTTCCTCAGAGAACTCGAGGAAAGTGAATGGTTTTTTCGAAAATAAGAGTAGTTCATGAAAAAATTTGATCTTGTAAGGATTAAAATGTATATGGATTATGATTGAACTTTAATTTGATCAAACATAGCAGTACTCGGAAAACATCAATAGCTTGCAAAATCAGTGAACTTGAGGTCTTGAGAATCTGTGCAGTTAACATATGATGAGCTAATTCTATCGATGTCTGAGCAATTTAGTTTGGCCTAGTCCAGATAATGAGAATAACAAACAATGGTGAACCAATTCTGTTTCATCTGACTTGCGTATGCTCCAGTTAAGCAGTCGCTTAAGATTCCGTTCATTTAAAAATCAGGGAGCTTGTTGCTTGATCTGTATCTCTGTGTGTTCGTGCGTGTGTATATAACCTCTTTTCTAGCTAGACTTTTGTCTTATATATAAGTACATTTTAACTTCCAATTGTCGTCCTCTTGAATGAATAGCTATCACAGGATAAAATCACTTGTTACTGCCTATTATCAACCAAAATTAGCGACAATCTTCTGGTTTTATTCTGCTGTGCTTGCACTTTTGTTGATTTATCTCCTCTTACTGCCAATTTACAACTTAATTTAAATAGGTGGTTACGGAGTCGCTACCGGTGGGCCATTTGCTTGGGGCCTTTGCTATAACAAGGAAATGAGTCCTAGTCAAGATTACTGTGATGACTACTTCAAACTAACCTACCCATGCTCTCCTGGAGTCCAATATTATGGACGTGGTGCTTTGCCTATCTACTGGTAAATATTTCATTACGTATTCATCTAGATTGTATATTGATTTTTTTCTGCTATGTTGCTTGAACTTTCCAAAAATGCCACCGGTGTGTGGATCGTCCAAAAGTACTATGGTAGTGCATTTTTTCGGAGGATCTCATATGGAAGTGGCACTGTATCTTGAGAATCTGAGCAACATAGCTTTTCGTTACCAACCGACCATGCAAGCCGATTGAGTTCTCCTCTTTGTTGCTTTGTTATGCTCCAATTAAAAATATGTTTTTTTTCCTTTGATGCTTCTACTTAGGAACTACAACTACGGAAAAATAGGCGAAGCACTGAATGTAGATCTGTTGAATCATCCCGAATACATTGAACAAAACGCAACCTTGGCCTTCCAAGCTGCAATATGGCAGTGGATGAACCCAGTCAAAAAGGGCCAGCCTTCAGCTCACGATGCCTTCGTTGGCAACTGGAAACCAACAAAGAACGATACACTGTCTAAACGAGTTCCTGGTTTTGGCACCACCATGAACATCCTCTACGGTGACAATGTTTGTAACCAAGGTGATGTCGACTCCATGAACAACATCATCTCACACTACTTGTATTTCCTCGACTTGATGGGCATTGGTCGGGAGGAGGCAGGACCTCACGAATTACTCACTTGCGCGGAACAAAAACCTTTCAATCCATCTTCCGTCCCAGCTGCTGCTTCTTGAAGCTTATGGGATCTTCGACAGCCTGCATTTGCTACTTTTATCATCGACTTTTTCACTAAGAAAGCATACAATAAGTGGAGCATGATCGGTGTCGTCGTCCTGCTCCCGGTGTAAACTGTGTTTGGGAGTCAGTATACTGGAGTGCATTTTGATCAGTGTAATGCAGTGCAGTGTATGTGAAACCGTAGTTTGTAATCTTTTAAACTGTTAAAAGAGAAGAAATGAGCAGCTAAGTACTCTTTTTTCCTTGTGAAAAAACTTACTGTTAGTATAAAAAAGATGTTGTTTTCGATAGCGATAAAAGGTTGTTTCCGATAAATTCTCAGTTAATGACAAAAATAGTACAGAAGAAAATGGTAATGGAAGTACAAGAGATAATAGATAGCAGCATACAGTAAAAAGGGCAGTCCGGTGTACTAAAGTTATCGTTATGCGCGGTGTCTGAGGAAGGGTCCCAGCATAAGGGTGTATCATACGCAGCCTTATTTTGCATTTCTGTCAGAGGCTATTTCTAAGGCGGCTTGAACTCGTGACCTCCTGATCACATGACAACAACCTTACTAGTTACTCCAAAACTCCCCTTCAAACAGTACTAAAACAAAATAATATTACAATCAAACTATACAATAGATAGTAACAAACATTAAACGAGAAACTACAAGAGTAGTGCTACAACTACTAATAAGGGAAGCAACATCGACGTTGAGTAGTGTAAATTGACGTATTGCGTTTTGATGATGACTTTCATGATATCTAGGGACCAGGTCCGTCAAAGTTGCGCTCTCAAGAAATAGAAAGTTACTTTTCTCAACGGACGTCATAGCTTTCATCTTTATTTTTTGAGTCTTTGAGTCTTGTTCTAATAGAGTAGTCTACTCTTTCAGTTATGGTGTATGTTATGAAACGGACAGGGATGAGCAATACCACAAAACAGAAGAAAATAAGAAAATACATAAATTTACGTGGAAATCCTTGACAGGAAAAATCACAGGAGAGGAAGAGGAAATTCACTATAATGAAAAGGAATACAATGAGGAGACGAATTTAATCGCGCTTCAATACGATTATTGAACCTGAAATGAAAATAGATTATCCAAAAGGGCAACATTTGCTGACAAGTGACAGCTAAATATACTTTGACATTTTCTTCATTTCTCAATCATATCCCTTGCCACTCTGACTTACGCGAATTCAGGATTTAAAGAGTGCGAATGCACCATTATTTTGATATAAGCGGTCAAAAATGTTTCAATAACAATTGATGAGTGATAGTGTCGTGTCTGACTGACTGATCGGTAGAGGCTTAAACAATAACAAAAATACAAATATATAGACCAAATATGGGTTTTAAGGTGATAAATGAACCTAACTTTGTAGAAATAAATGAGTCCAGTAGCCCAACGCGGTAAAGTGAAAAATATCAACTAGAACCAACGTGTCCAAAGTACATTAGTGTTCAATGAGGTTCACATAATTTATAGTATAGTTTCTTAAGGTATATACGTATACAGAACTTTTTTCGAACTTAACGGATATATACATATATAAAAAAAAATTCGAACTTAACGGGTGCACATGCACTCCCCACCCTAACAGTGGGTCCGCCTCTACCCTCTGGAGCCTCCACCTCACTCAATTTCACCAGAAAATTTAGTTAGCGTTTGATAATAAATTTTATTAAATATTTTTGATAAATTATTTTTGAGTTAAGATTTTAATGAAGTTTAATTATGTGTTTGACCACAATATATGAATAACATATTTTATCCTTAAAAGAATGAAGTTTGACCTAAATACTAATTTTTATTTGAAAATTTAGATTATTGGCCAAATAATGATGAAATCATATGGTCAAAAATAATTTATCACATTTTATTCAAAAACTACTTGGAAAATTTATGGCCAAACGGGAAGTTAGGTGTCGATCATTTAGTTGTCCTTCACTATGATATCGGATTAGAAATGAAATTAAGTTTCTAGCATTTGGTCGATCTCCAATGAGATTACCCAATACACAATGAAATTAAATCTTGAGCATTTCCTCGATCTTCAATGCGATTATTGAATTCAGAATGAAATTAACTCTCGAGCATTCAGGCGATTTACAATGAATTACCAGATATATACTGAAATAAATTCTTGAGCATTTAGTCAATCTCCAATGCGATTACCAAACTCAAGTTGAAATTAGATTTCGAGCATTTCATCGATATCTAATACAATTATCAAAATTGGAATGAAATAAGGTCTCGAGCATCAAGTCGATCTCCAATGTGATAACCAAACTCGAAATGAAATTAAATCTCGATCATTTAATCGATATCCAATGCGATTATCCGATACATAAAGAACTTATCTTTTAAGCATTTAATCGATCTCCGATATAATTATCAAACTCGAAACAAAATTAAGTCTCTCACATTTAATCATCTTTGATACGATTATCCAACTCCCTAAATGAAAATAAATTATCTAAGAGGAACAACTTCTTTTTTTTGGGGAGGGAGGGGGGGGGTTTCTCAAAGTATCCCCACAGCTCCTACTGTCAGCACACTAAGCGGTAGGAAACTGGCCACATAATTTTTTCCATTCACCTGAGTTGGGGATCGAACCCCCCAACCTCTTGCTTAAGAGGTGAGGTGTTGAACCACCACAGCAACCCCTGACAATTAAAGACATCCGCAAAGTGAATTTTATGAGGTAAGATGTACGTAATTATAGCAGATAAAGCGGTGTTTGGTGAAGACAAAAAATATATTTAAGCATTTTATTTTAGATTTAAAAAGTACCAGAAAAAGTCAAAAATTAAAAATCAAAAATCAAAAACAAAATACCTTTTTTTTTTTGTTTCGTTTCATATTAGTTGATCCATATAAACGTGACACATGTAAAAAAAAATCAATAAATAAAAATTCATTTTACATATCCAAACACCCCCTAAATACACTTTTAGTACGGTAATTAATTATCTAAAGGGAACACCTTTTGCTGACAGCTAAATACACTTTTAGTAACATTTCTTGAGCTCTCAATCATATCCCTTACCTCCCCGCACCCCCGCCCCACGCCACCCCACCCCCCTTCCCTCAATTTTCTCAAACGTTTAACAAATCTTGTTTTCTGGCATTTGCCTGTCTTTGTTGTAAACCAAATCTTGATCATCAAGAACCTGAATAACACGAACAACAACAATAAAGATTCAATTTTTATCAGGTAAAAAAAAATTAATTAAAAAAATAACCCCTTAATTTTCGGTTGATTTCTATGGTTGTAGTTTAATGGAAATGTGTTGTTTAGTCTTTTAGCTATGACCCCTTATTGAGTGTTCAGGGTTTCATTTTTTTTTCTTTTTCTCTTTCTATTCAGTTTGAATTTTTCTTTTTCAAGATACTTTTTTTTTTGAGACCCTCTGGATCTACCTCCCTGTCTAGAATTTTTTTTTCAAGATTTTGTTTTTATTGTTGGGTTGGTTTGTTGTTTTGGGGTTTGTGAATTGTAGCTGTAGTTTGATTGGTTTTGATGGCTATGGATGATATTTACCACAGGCAAGGGCTAGTGGTAAGAATAGAGGTTATCCTTTTGTGTTTCTTGGATATTTATGTGTGAATTTTCTTTGAAATGTGGATTGTGGATTGTCTGGAAATTTCCAAGATTGTAGTTTTTGTTGGTTTGTGATTTTGGGGTTTGTGAATTGTAGCTGTAGTTTGATTGGTTTTGATGGCTATGGAGGACATTTAGTATAGGTAAGGACTAGTGGTAAGATTGGATATTAACCTTTTTGTGTTTCTTGGCTATATATTTTGTAGAAAAGAGGAGTTTTTGTTTTGTTTTGGGGTCGAGGCGTCGTTGATTTGATTGATTGATTGATTGATCTCTAGCTATGTAGATTGTGGAGGTTTGGTTTGTTGGAAATGGAATTTATTGTAGAATTATATTTTTAGTTCTTTGATTCTATGACAGTTTTGTCTCCTTTTTCCAAATGAGGAGGAATGTACCGTTTTGGGGGCTTGTATAGAAGGAAATGAAATTGGAAGCATTGAATTGTGATGTATTTCTTGTAATCTTGGATCGATAGCTTGTATTACATGTTCACTTTTTGTGTTTCTTGGACATATATGTTTTCTTATGCAATCAAATGTCATGCTATGAAAGAGAAGTTTTTTGTATTGGGATCGAGGCATGGTTGATTGATTGATTGATTGCTTGATCTCTAGCGATATGTGAGTGTGCTTTGAAATGTTGCTTGTGGAGGTTTGGCTTTGTTGGAAATGGAATTAATCGTGGAATTCTATTTTTAGTGTTTTGATTCCGTGATGGTTTTGTTTAGTTTCTTTGTTTTGTTCCCTTTTGTCCAATGTGGAAGAATGTGCCGTATTTCGGGCTTGTATGGAAGGAAATGAAATTGGAAGCCATTGAATTGTGATGTATCCTTGTAGTCTTGCATCGATAGCATGTATCTTTGCTATTAATTTATGTGTCTTTTGATATTAATTCCATATTTTTGGGGGTGAGAAAAGTAATATTCCTGGTTTGTCTGCTCCTTTCCCTTTTCTCCTCTTCCTTTTAAAATGCAAGTTATGTTTACATAGGAGCTTTTACTTGAGATACTTTTTGTTGGCAAGCCTGGATATCTTTTTCCTTTTTTCATGAATATTAAGGTTGTCTTGAGCCGGGGGTCTATCGGAAACAGCCTCTCTACTTCTTCGGAGGTAGTGGTATGGACTGCGTACATTTTACCCTCCCCAGATCCCGCTCGGTGGGAATACACTGGGTATGTTGTTGTTGTTGTTGTTTCATGAATATTAAGGTTAGACATCTTTCATCAAGAATATTATGTTCATGGCTTTGAAATGGAGCTCTCTTTCCTTAGTTCTGTTGAAACCGTGTTCGGAATCTCTGCGGTAATGCACTCTTAAATGAAAAAAAACTCTTAAGTGGTTATGGTCTCTTAAAAAGCTTGTGTCACTTGTGTTTCATTTGTCATTTACATTTCATTAAATCACACTCCAAACAAGAAGAGAGTGGTATGCCATTTTCAATCTATTATTTTTTAAATGAAGTGGTAGTATGTGTTGTGGTTTGCATGATGTAATGAAGTTTGTTCATTATGAATCATTCTTACATTTGACTTACTGCATAGTCACATGATCCTCCTCCTGGTCACTTTTCACGCTTGGAGAACAGAAAGGCTGAAGACGATCTTTATTTGAGAAAGCGAGTAAGGATGAGAAGGTGGCTGT
Source organism: Capsicum baccatum var. pendulum (assembly GCA_030864225.1). Lineage (NCBI taxonomy): Eukaryota > Viridiplantae > Streptophyta > Magnoliopsida > Solanales > Solanaceae > Capsicum > Capsicum baccatum. The sequence goes on along the minus strand of CM061561.1, from coordinate 9,843,599 downwards.
GTTGCACCTGTCAAGTGGAGGAGTCCTATCCCTCACATGAAACCGAGCACCTTAAAAACCCTGCAAGTCATGCTGATGGTACGCTATTTCATTTTTATGCTTCAGTATCTAGTGAAATCCCCTTAGTTACTCTTTGTTTGGAAGAGGGGAGCCTTGGAGTAACTGGTAAAGTTGCTGCCATGTGACCAGGAGGTCACGGGTTCAAGCCTTGGAAACAGCCTCTGGTAGAAATGCAAGGTAAGGCTGCGTACAATATACCCTTGCGGTGGGGCCCTTCCCCGAACACCGCGCATAGTGGTAGCTTTAGTGCACCGGGCTGCCCTTTTAGCTATATCTAGTGAAAGTCAAATTGTTTATCTCCTTCTTGTCGTCTGGAGATGAGTCTTTGAAAATCTCTGTGTATAGTTTGGAAAATGGATATCTTACGAAATTGTTGGACTAAGCCTACCACGGTAAAGAGAATATGATATACTGATATCCAATGAACAGATACATCCTAAGCTGGATTTTACCTTATAGGTGACTCTAACTTTACCATCAATACATTTGCCTCTTACACAAAAGGGTAGAAAACAATGGTTGCACATGTTATTGTTAGTTTTAGATGCGGTATAAATTAACATTTATGATATGATAACAACTCTTGGCCTTACGAGACGCGGGCAGTTTTGCTATTCAAAGGGATATAAGTAAGAAAATGTTGGAATCTTAGTATAGTTTCCAAAATTTTATATACATACAATTTGAGAGAGTTTCCAAGATATGAAAAACCACTTGTAGTATTCAGAAGTTTTGTCCAACGTGAGCAGTACTAATCTGGATACTAGAGTGGCCAAATGAAGATTTTGCTGAAATTAAGATATAGTCGAAATTCTACTGGAATAGTAATTGCAGAAGATTCTGGTTAAAGATAAATCCCGATTTCTCCTTGCAAGATAAAAAATTAGATCAGATGAGCTTTGATCCAACTCCTGTAATTTCTCCATAGTAGTGTTGTTTATTTATCCCCTTGATAGTCTAATCGTTGCATCAGGAAGATTTTGCTTGTGAATAAATTATACGGGTAATCAGTGATAGGCCACTTGATTTGCCATTATTAATTCCAACCTCCTAGGAAGTTTTCATCGCTTTCCTAAAAGATTAACTTTAAAAAAAATATATATGGACCTAATGTCGATTTCAAATATGAAATTTGATTCTCTGTGCTCATTTGTTTTGGATTCGTTTGGTTGAAAAATACTTTCTTGATAACCTGGGAAAGTGCCTCAAACATTTCCCTTGTGCTTGTTGGCTCGGGGAATATTGTGTCAAAAGTGTATACAACCTTTCCCAAGTGAATTTTTTTTTTGATGAAGACATCTTCGAACTGTTCTATTTTAACTTTCTAGATTATGAGTGTCACAGAGTCCCAGATGAAACTATTGACTATGAAAAATAAAGATAAAATCTCAATGTTCCGATTAAAAAAAAAAAAAACTCAATGTATGTTCCTAACATTTTTGCTACATAACTAGCTGGAAGTGTTTTCTTTTTCACCTTTAACCTTTTGGTCCCAGACCCCAGCTGTGGATTTAACTGTGTATGTTGATGTTACCTTTAACCTTTTGCGATGAACTATCAGATAATCATTTTCACCAATCAAAAAGAACAGAAGTATGGTATATTTTCCTTCAATTGACTATATTATGTGTATGCCCACATTTAATCTATTCATCTGGATCAGTTTAGGATAGTTATATCTATGTCATGTTTGATAGCACCAACGTTCTAGTTCTTCTTAGACAAGTCTTAGTTATCCAATGGACGAGGTGGTTTTGGTTTTCAATCTTCTCCATTTCCCTTACCAGGATATCAGAAAGGGTCGAGAGTATCAGATCCTTTCAAGGCTGAAGCGGAAAAAGCAATACCAACTATAGAGGTCCCAGAATTGTCTTTGGATGAACTAAAAGAGGAAACTGACAATTTTGGATCGAAAGCATTAATTGGTGAAGGATCTTATGGGAGAGTATACTATGCTAATCTAAGCAACGGCAAAGCAGTCGCTGTGAAAAAGCTTGATGTTTCATCCGAGCCTGAGACTAATGTTGACTTCTTGACTCAGGTGTCTTTTCCTACCCGAGTCTTTTTAGCTTCTCCGTGTATTGCTGTGATACTTGAAATTCCCTCTAATATATGTTTCCTGTTTCATCTTAAGGTCGCTAGAGTTTCAAAATTGAAGCATGACAATCTTGTTGAGTTGCTTGGTTACTGTGTTGAAGGAAACATTCGTGTATTAGCTTATGAGTTTGCAACGATGGGGTCCTTGCATGATATTTTGCATGGTATGAAATTCTTTTTTATATAGTTGAATGCGATAGAAAATTATTATCTTGATATATAATATATTTTCTGTATCGTGTTTGTGCCTTACAGGAAGGAAAGGTGTTCAAGGGGCACAGCCTGGCCCAACACTTGAGTGGGTGCAGCGGGTGAAGATTGCTGTTGATGCCGCAAGGGGCCTCGAGTATTTGCATGAGAAGCTCCAACCTTCTATAATACACAGGGATATCAGATCAAGCAATGTCCTTCTCTTCGAAGACTACAAAGCGAAGATTGCAGATTTTAACCTGTCAAACCAGGCTCCTGACATGGCTGCTCGCCTTCATTCTACTCGAGTTTTAGGAACATTTGGCTATCATGCACCAGAGTAGGATCTCTCGCCTTTCTCTTCTTTAACCAAGATTTGTTTTGTTCAATCTGTTCTCTGTTTATCCTCAAATGTTTTTACACATGGTTGTGTGCTTTTTGGGTTATTTGAACTCTTTGCCGTTTAAGTTCTAGGCGCTAGATTAACTTCCTTTTCGGTTTGATCCATTTTGAACTAGAATTTAGGATTCAAGTGTAGAAGTGGGGAAAGTGAAGCTACTACGTTACTCCTTTCTTGTTGTAAAAGATGCTTCAAGAAGTAGTTTTGTTTCAGGAGAGTTATCTTACCGGAGTTTCCTAAAACTAATTACAGATACGCTATGACTGGACAACTGACACAGAAGAGTGATGTGTATAGCTTTGGAGTTGTCTTGCTTGAACTTTTGACTGGAAGAAAACCTGTAGATCATACAATGCCTCGAGGACAGCAGAGCCTGGTTACTTGGGTGAGCACTGCTTCCCGCTCGACTTACCAGAAACACTCTTTTCATACATTTTATTCCTTATTTGCTCTTCTCGTCCATTTGCTTTGTTATATATTTAGATTCTATTTCGTTATGTATAATTACTTTTAACTTTGTAGGCTACCCCGAGACTGAGTGAAGACAAAGTCCAGCAATGTGTCGATCCAAAGCTGAAAGGATGTCCTCCAAAAGCAGTGGCTAAGGTCTCGTCTTCTCTTCTTGTGTCCTATATCTGTTTCGTCTCTTCTTCCCCTCCCCCATCAGACCCAACACGACAATTATAGTTTAATCCGAGGCAAGTTGTGGTTGGTTATATATATATATTCTCACTGGATATGTCACCCCACTTGAACTTATCTCAGACTAATATTATACAAAATGAAAATAGAGAGTACTCGAAGTTCTCTATTTTCTATTGGTATTAGATCTGAGATGACTAAAAAGACTCATATAAAATATAGGACGTATGTTAAACGTACTAACATGACTAAAACTCAATCCCCATTAATTGATATTGCCTATATAGATATCTTTCTTCCATTGCGCGTTATCTTTCGCTAGGTTTGCATCTTCTCTAATACAAAGGTAGGTCCTTCGAGACGACTTCCTTCCATGTTTTCAACGCCTTCACTCACTCATAACTAACTTTAACTTGATTGGAAAACAAGAAGTGCTGTAAAAATCTCTTATAATTTCATGATGGTGACTTTCTTTTTTCTCTTGAATTCAGATGGCAGCGGTGGCAGCACTGTGCGTGCAATACGAGGCTGAATTCCGTCCAAATATGAGTATTGTAGTCAAAGCTCTCCAACCACTACTGAGGGCACCTGCTGCACCTGCTCCAGAAGTATAGGGAGCCGATCATCGCTCGCTTGTTCTGGAATTTCTACATGCTAATTTGTAACTGTTTTGGTATATCATCCCAGTATTTCATTTGTGACGTGATTTCGAAAAAACAAAAAACAAACAGAGGCTTAATTTTTTTTCCCCTTTATTGAAACTGGTGTGTAGGATTTGATTGATTGCTTAACTTACATGGTGAGATTGTTTGAGGATTTCCCTGAGAACTGAGGGGTGTCTATATTTATTTATTTTTCCCTGAAAGAGAACACCTGGAGTCTGTTCAATTTCTGTAATATATTTGTACTTATTGTTGTTGTATTATATTTATGGATTTATATGTATGTACTATACAGATTAAACCTCAAATTTGTGAAATTCTTTTCAATTCCTGAGTTTTTGGAGACGCAACACGTCAAGGACAGAGCTTCAGGTGACTTGTTAGAACACTCGAAGAGCAACGAAGGTCACTTGTCGGAGAAGTGGTCCTCATCGATGCTCGATTCAAGAGTCCTAACTAACTCTCAAGGTTGGGGTAAGGCCTGGGTGCGTTCTACCGTTCTCTGGGACTAAAATGGATGTGATGTTAGCTTAAGACTCCACATATGGGACTATACTGAATGTGATGTTCTTAGCTCAATCATCAAACTGCTCTTTTATGCCCCCAATTACGGTGAGGCATGCTCTTGAAGCTAGATCCACTCCTTGTCTCTGGTGATTAACTATTCCAGTGCAATTTGCCTTCAGGCATGCTCTCAAAACTGAATCAACTAGATTCATTATTTCATTCATTCTCGTCTCTGTCTGTCAACCTATTCCAGTGCAGTTTGGAGATTAGCGTATCCTGCACTACTCGAAGCCTTACCTTAAGTCGTCGTTTGTTTCAATCGTATTGGAGGTTGTTGTGAGGAGATCCTTGTGTTCGTGAAGATTGCTTTCAACGATCTGGAAATCAAAAATACATAATTGTTTTTCCAACTCCCTCCGGATAGATAAAAAGGATCCATGTCCAATCCCAACTTTTGAAAAATTTAGGCTTTCTACCGAGAGTCATCAAGGGAGTGGGCATACGCTGGTTCGATAAGCCAAGAAAAACAACCTCCGCTTGTCACTCGATTAATCTAGCTATCTACGACACTACAAGAATTAATTTAACCAACTTAAGTCCACCATCAGAATCTCTTCAATAATAACACTCGGTGCATTTTCAGAGAATCCGATATGGGTACAACAACAGAAATCGATCAACATAGGTCGGTAGCTCCAACCATTATGAACATATCACTGGGGATCTCCATAACCCCATGATACAACACAATATCCACGAGTATTGCCATTGATATGATACAGAATTAGACAGATTATCAAATTCAATCAGTAATCTGAGAAGCAAAAATACTTGCAAGGGGATCACCACCAAAGAGCTAAATTATATTTAACATGATCCATTTGAATTAAGTTTTTCAGGTGATAATTATGACTTTCCTCAGCTGTTTTACTTGTACAATAACATAGCTACGACATTCGATAGCATACACTTGAGTCCTGCAACAGCAAGTTGAAGCAGGGGTTGGAGTACACGGGGGGAGAAGAAAGGATGCCAAATTCAGCATCTACATATAATACAACAAGGATTGGGCTATGGAGTTTATCAGCTAATTCTCACGCCGTAGATGGTCAAATGTGTATGAATCATGCGCGAGATTCTGCATGAAGAATGAAGTACATTAGGAAAAGAGTAAACGACAACAACAATGTACCCAGTGTATTCCCACAAAGTGGGTCCGGGAGGGTAAAATGTACGCAATCCATACCACTACCTCAGATGAAGTAGAGAGGTTGTTCCCGATAAGACCCTCGGCTCAGGACAGATAACATAACAATAACATAACAGTATAACAAACAAAAAATATAAAAGCACACAACATAAGAAAAGAGTAAACATCCGTCCAAAAGGAAAGAGACTATAGCAATTACCAGACGTTAAATTTAAATTGTAACCACAAGCTCATTGACCAACAAACATGAAGAGATTGAAAAGAATAAGCTACTAAATGGAGCTAAGAGATGCCAGAACTGGAAGAGAGGCATTTCAACTTAAAGAACAATATCAGTGCAGCTTAAAGAAATAGACCAGCAATTATCCCAAGAGATCGGTTTGTTCCTCTGATTTGATGAACTAGTAATGCTGTAGATTACACCATAACTCAGAAGGATTATTCTATTACCTTTTATTGGCAAGTAAAAGAGCTTTTAGCCTTTTACCGTCAAAAAGAGGAATTTTTATCCTTCGAAAATAAATTCTGCAACTTAATGGTATCATTATATGGAAAAAAGAGAACACAAAACTCGGAAAGTAATTGCTGTACAAACTTTTTTAGGTGACAAGACGTACAGAAACAGGAAATGCAAATTGTACATACAAGTAAGCCTTTAGAGCAGTCCACAGACCACTAGAAGGCACCAAGGATATGGAAATAGATGAACTCAACCAACAAACTACATTGAAAGCATTTTGAAAGGAAACTAGGGCTTGATTAAAGGGGTAACCACTTATTATTTAAATCCAGATTTCCTAGCATGAATGAGACGTGCTCCAGGAAGGCAAAAATAAATTCACCTCAAGTCCAATTGGTCAACGCTGACCTTCATGAATGGTTTCAAATATTCGTGAACATCCCAAAATGGAAAGAGAGTTGTATTAATTTAGGCTGGAGGGAGTAATAAGTTTCAACCTATTTCAATCTTGGCTAGAAGTTATTTGTTAGCGAGCACTCATAATTTCCCGTACAGTGACCATTGAGTACCTGTTCTTGGGCACGGAAATACATGAAAGGCGTATAGTGTAGAAAGTTTGAAACTCTGGAGGTATAAATATCAGCATATCTGCAGTTTCAAGAGAAAAAATTTAAGAGTCAAGGTGCTTAAAGAATTTTTTTACCATCAACTAATAGGTCGTAAAGAAGTGACATAAATCTTCACAACATATTGACATACTTCTCAATTTGACGCATCAAGTGACTTTTATCCCACAGACCTGCACGTGAAAGATAACCCCACCTGAAAGAGAAAATAAGGCAGATTGATTACTCTCAAGTCCAAATTCGTCAACTGAAAGCTCATCTGAGAAATATGCAGATGTGAATAATTATCCGTGGCGACTGTAATAGGCTAAACTTGGTCAAGGTAATGTTGACTCTCCCTGAAGATTACAATGTTAACTAAGAGCTAATGAAACCATAAGCAAAGCAATCTAGTATAACAAATCTAAGGCTGAAGCGAAGAGACAGGTAATTCCAAAAGAAAATTTTCCGAATCACCTTTTGTTGAAAAGCTCTCCGTCCTCATCCAACATTGGTCCTATTTTCTGATCTAGCCTCTGCATAACTAGAAGTAGCTTTTGGATGCTTTCTGTGAGTTCGTCATCGTCCATATGTGTGGCAGCAAGGGTCTGATGCATATTAAGACAATAAAACTTTAAACTAGTTGCATCAAGCAACAAATTGACAGCATAAAGTAATCCGCACAAGTCATTAAACACATTGCCATGAGTCTTGTTAGAGAGCCAAACTATTTCTTCCTTTCTATCTTTTTCCAGAAACAGGTAAAAGAATATAGTGAAACATAACTAATTTCCCCGAAAAAGAACAGAAATGGTCGCACAAACTGCTTATGATCTGGCAGACTGTTCCACTCTGTTTTAAAGCTACATCGTAATTCAATTTGCAGACCACCATTTTTCTTTTCAATGGATTTCCAGAAAAGAAAAGAAAGATTAGTTCTTTCTACTGACTTTATGATCACCTGTAGGTTGATCTTGCCATGCAGATAAAACACCTTTAATGAGAAATGTTATACAATATCAAGACCAAACCGGTGATACTTTGCACTTAATTTGCATAATTCCAGGCAACATGTCAATAACTATTTGTCAATGTACACGGTGAATATTAGATTGAAGATACTACTTGCAACCATGAAGCAGGATGCAGAATATTTTAGTTGAAGATTAATCTACAGAAATACAAGAATTTGATTATGCTAGATCTAGTACACTTACCTGTGCAGGACGTCCCGCAGTTCTCCTCTGAAGAGCAAGCCGAAGTTGGTTAAAGAGATCGCCTAAAACCTCCTTTTGATTGATAAGATCTATCAAAGTAGCTCTCTCTTGTTGACTATGAATTAACGCATTATACTGCAGAACAAGAATAAAGAACGTCATATGCAACGTCTTACAGACAATCATCAAAGAGCTATCAATATGATCTCTTAGAAAAGAAATTCCATAAATTTTTCATTTATTTCTAAACCATGCTTTTCGTTGGTCAACAAACATCTAAAGTGCTCTCTAATTCTTTACCACTTGTATGGGAAAGGTGGAACAAATGAAGTCCTTTTCTTATCAAGAATGGATCGTAGTTCTAAAATGTTCTTAGGTACAGAGATGAAAAGAAGAACTAGATCATAACAAAATCCAAAGCAGGTTAAATACTAAACTCCCAAGGTTTTGGTGGAATGGAACCCCCAATCCAACTAAAGGAGAAAAAAGAAGCAAATAATTGTGATCCAATTCCAGAGACCTGATGAAGATTAACTAACCTCCTCTTCTAGTTCTCGACAAATCAAAGCAGTTCTCCACCGGAGATGGACTTTGGATTGGCTTACATCTGTATATATATGATCACCAACATATAAGATTTCATCTCCATGAACGTTGAGCGAACTCTCAACCATCTGAGCGCTTCCTCCAGAGTACAATCCACCTGTAAGAAAATTATAAGCTGCTGCTTAAAATGGACAAGTCCTCACGATGTTCAAAAGAAAATATGAAATATCATTAATGATCAACTGTGATGGTGATCGCTGAAAAAATCTCCTCACAAATGAAAATTCAAAGAAGCCTAACACCTACAGAAATCTGATCCTAAATCAAAAGCAAGAAATTTCGATGTTCCATCCTCTTTTGTTTACTTCCCTTTTTTTGGAGTGTAAATACATTGTTAGGGTCATTTGTTGGGCTATCGTGCCAGTTCTTATGGGCGCTAGATGTGCTTTATTAGTTTTTATGGCAGCCCATTATTGAGAACTCAGTCGACATGCTTCTCCAACAAGAAGATAACTACACCAGGACCATAGCTTAACCTCCGGGAAATCTTTAGCAGCAGAACTGTTTACCAGGAATCTACCAAAAACTTACCAGGAATACCATTGTAGATATTGCCTATCTTATCAATAGAATACCACCTAAAAACCCTCAACTTTCAGAGTCCTCTAAAGGCTTTAAAGGGTGAGAATTAATATATTGCTCCTCGAAAGGTGTTTGGGTGTGTCTGCTTTCTTCACACTAGGAATTCTGAGAAACTTGATCCTAGAGTCCTTAAAAGTATCTTTATTGGATATTCTCCTACACATAAACGGTGCAAATGCTATCATCCTCCCTCCACGAGATTCTTTATCAGCACGGATGTTATGTTTTACTTGCACCAACTCTAATAACGATCTTAGTAGATACGGTGACCTTTTAAGCCCAACTACTTCCATAATACATATATCTCAATAAGATAGCAACTTTTATTAAGGAAACAGAAAAGAGTCACAGTTAGCTAACCATATACAAAGACGACAAAAAATGTTGAAGAAATAAATTGTGCTAGAAAGTTCAAAAAAATAAAGAATTGTGCTAGAATGAGACAGTAGGAGGAGAAGATTTTCATTTACTTATCCAAAATAGGGATGATTTTCATATCATCAATTTAGACGATTAATCACCTGGGCGAGCCTTAAAACAAGGGCGCATTAGACCTTCACCAGTCACCACTTCATACATTGGGTGGGACATTTGGAAGAATTCTGGCTTCCTAGCTGAGACTATAACCTGCATTAGATAAAGAAGGAAAGGAGATTTGGTTATGGAGGTATTTAACAATTAACACTCAAATAAAATTGATCACGGACAGAGAAAATATGACCTCATATATGCAATATTACCAGAATACAAGAAAAAAAAAATTCACTATTATAAGGATTTCAAATAAACACTAGCTCCAGACAAAGATGACATGAGTTAGCTTTTAAGGTTGGCTTTACGCCCAATGTCATTTTCTTAACATGGCATCAAAGCCAGACCGATCTTTATTCTTGGTTTATGCAATGGTGAGCCCCTAATGTCATCTTGTCCATGCTCCAGACATCCAACACTATGCATGCGGGGTATTGGAGTGTCCTAAATTGGTTGAAGGAATAGGTTGTTGTCGTATATGGTATTGGGTTTATCCTCATCTCCTGAGCTTATCTTTGAGTTGAGTTAGGCCAAAAGTCCTTTTTTAACATCAACACCATTAGAGGAGCTCAACAGCAGTTAGAAAGGAGAACCTATGAATTACTTGTTCAGAACTCAATATGAGCAGAATAGTTGAGAAAGGACAGAGAAATTTGAATTTGTACAAAGCAAAATTCTCTTTAAAAGCATTACACTATGAGACCAAGATTTCAGTGGTGAAGGAAATTATCTATTATTATAATACTGTTTTGCTTACTCACCATCTCAAATAGCTCTCTCCAGCTCATGTCATTGGGAAGGTATCGATTGAACGAATGCTGCATCATTTTGTCTGTGTAATGATAATCTGAATTTGTAATCAGTAAGAGCCTCTTCCCAGCCTGATAAAACATGAAATGTTAGATGCTGAATCAGCCATCTTTTTTCGCCAGGGGCTTAATAAATCTTAATAAGAAATCGGACTACTTATTCTCCCAATTGATTGTCCTATTGGGACTTTTACACTTGCTATGCTAAATTCATTAAGATTACTTATGCAAGTCTCTAAATAGAACTGTGGTTTTCAATTCAAATGGATAGAGTTAGATACCTCCTTTTGATCCAATAATGCCAAAGGTAGCTCAGGATCAGGTTCCACAAATAATTCAGGTTTCGACATTATCTCGCTCTGTGTGGGTGAAAAAGGTTAGAGTGACCTTTGCAGCTCCTGGCATGTGAAGCTATCAATCAATTAAACACATACCTTCAGCTGGCCTTCTACATGTGCCCTGAAGAGTGCCTTACCAACAGCCTAAATAGAATAAAAGAACGTTGGCTAACTCAAGGATCACATCACAATCCATTCACGCACAGCATCCAACCATACCTTGTAAAGACATTTATACTCAAGAGGACAGAGATCTGGTCCTATAAGTCCTTCATCCATCCTATCTACCAACTGCAAAAGAGACATGTATAGGACGTAGGGCAGCTGAAGAAGTAATATGACATTCTTTTTTGTTGAAATCCCAGGTGTTAAAACAAATTTATGCAATTCGAATTATCATTGTTAAGAAGAAACAAGCAACTGGATGAACCTTTATCCACAGAGTAAAGCAAATATCAGCCTCTACAGAAAACAATAGTATACAACTATCAATAAATTTGGTTAAAGAGAGAACAAGTTCAGTAATAAAGCATCTACTTCATGAGACTGATCTTATCTTTTGCAGGTTCAGCAACACATTAACTGAATGTGGAACAAGAACTTAAATGAAGATTTAAACCAATCATTAGCTAATGACAAACTACAGTATACATATCTAGCATCTTATAGAGAAAAATTCTGGAGGAGTCTGTTTCCAGCTTGTGTAGTAAATTGTTGAACAAAGGAAAAATACTTTCGAAGTGGAAAGGGGATGAGACGGGTTTAAGCAAGTTTCTGAAAAGAACAAGGATCAACGATTCTTTTGTCAAATAAGTTGTTGAAATAGTGTTGGTACAGAGCTAAACTCCTCTGCAGAGAAGCAAAAGTAAAACAGAGGACGAGTAATGAAGCAACCTTTCAGGAGTGAACAGTACCAACCCACATGGTCAATTGTTTATAGTAGGACACCAAGATAGAAACCAGGGCGACAAAATAGACCATATGACCTGATACTAGCATGCTAGGACTCTAAGTGCTTATCAGTCAATTAATTGTTCAAAAGAAACCAAACTACAGAAAAGCCCTAAAACCAATGTTGCTCGGACTCTCCAAAAAAGTTGCCGCACCCGTGCCAAATTCTCCAAAGTTACACTATTTTTGGAGTATCCGACACACACCAATAGATATCCTTGAAGAGTACGAGCAACATAGCCTAAAACAACTAGAACATAGACAATCGAAATATCTCAACATAAAGGAAAGAAACATAACAAAAATAATGGAACCCTCAACCTACTAAAATCTATATATTATTAATAAGAGAGGATGCAACCTCCTCAATAAGCCAAGTGGAATTATCTGAATTGGCCATTTGGCATATTTGGATGAACATTTTAAAAAGTTTGTTATTGGTTATTTTACCTAATCATTAAACAATTAATTGTAAAAAAGATTTAAAAACTTTGAAAATTACTACCTTGAGTGGCATATCCACATTTCCTATATTAATGGCCCCAAAAACTGTCTTTACCTAATAGAAACTTTCTTTACAATACACATTTTGAATTCTAACTTTAAAATTGAATTCTACCTAGCAGTGGAATACCACAACATATGGTTGCATTAATGGCAGAAAAAAATTTTACAATACAAATTTTTGAATTCAAAGTGGGTATAGTGTCGGGATTCCACAACTTTGTTGTGGGTATAGTGGGCAAAGTATCTCTGCAATGCAAATCTTCATCAACATGTACAAATCAGCAAGACGATGAAATTTTGATTATCATTAAAGGAATCCATTGATGGGTTCTAAAAAGAAATCAACTAAGAGGACATGGTGGTTAATAATTGGGTTGGTTATCAACAACTTTTTTACTTCTGCATTTTCGATTCTCTCTTATACTCCATTTTCAATATCTTTTTTATGATTTTAATTGTTATATCAACTGCAAATTTGAAGCACAGACAATAACAAATTGGGTAATGCAGTAAAAAGAGGACTTGTGTATCCAAATTAATTGACTTTGTAAAATTGGGTAATGCATTAAAAAGAGGAGTTGTGTATGCAAATCAATTGACTTTGTTAGGGACTTCCATATTGGTTCTCTGCCTTTCATCTTGATGATTAACACCCTTTCAAGTACAAAGTTGCAATCAAATCTTAAAATATGTATGTTTATCATTTTACTCTTCTTTCTCCCTATTTTAAAATGCATTTTGCTCATTTTCTATGACAATAAGAATTTAAGTACACTTAGATACACGTGTAGAAAAGTTCTGATAGAGGTTTGCCATCATTCATAATTTATATAAATATAATAACTTGACTGCTAAAGTATTATTCTCATATTGTCCCCTTTCTCTTTTTGGAAATTTTACCATGTTCAATTTATTTCAGATCTCCCTGAAATTGACTTTACCAACTACATGCCTCATAAATTTTTGAGAAAAAGATATTTGGAAAGGTTATTAAATGTCTGGTGCTAAAATATCAACTTACAGCCGAATGTTGGTGTTTTTTGCATTCAATTGCAGCCATGTAATCTCCTCTTTCGTAAATGGTCACCTCTATGTATTGTTAACTAACTATTTTGGTGATAACTTTTTCAAAATACCTCATCTCGGTTAATTTTCAAAATAATATATTCTCTAAAGGTTTTATTATGGAGAATCATTTCTTCTAATTAATATGATCGGAAAGTCTATCGGCATTTGTTTATGGCTTAGAAATTGGAGTTGATGCAGAGAAAAATAGACTGTGTGATGTGAGTATAAAAAGAGGAAGAGCATCCAACTTGCATATATTGATGAACAACCAAACTACACATTCTAATGAATTTTAGGATAGGATGGAGTTGGAAAGCATCTACAATCCACTCATTCTAGAGTAGGTATGTGTCAAGATGGAGTTGAAAAGCATCCAGTACAATCGAATCATTCTATAGCAGGTATGTATCAATAAGAAATTTTTCTTTTATTCTAAGCTAACTTTTATTAGAGTTGATAAAATGCATGTTAAATTTTCAGTATTGTATTTGGTTTGTTATCTCATTTGTTAAAAACGATGATTCTATGATTCAAGAAAGTTCAATTCAACTACCAATACCTCTTCCAACAAAATTCTAAAAATTCTCTTTTACTCACAATTTAATTTTTAGTTGTGGAGAGAGGCAAGGGTAGTTCATTGGTGGTCTAGCTATACATCGGAACAGGGGCCTATGAGAAACCTATCATGTCTGACATATCAATATTCTCCGCCTTGCAAATTGTTTTATCCTCTCATATCAAGTTCCTTCTATGCATGGTTGTCTTTTTCACCTGTAGGTATACAGTTAAATTAGAGAAGCACAACCTCACTGGGAGAAATTGTCTTTAGTAAATAAACACCAACCTCCAGGGTCTTTAGGCTTACGCAAGATTTGCTATGAGATGTTACTATTATGATCCTATGACAATATATAAAGGCTTAATTCATATCAATTTCTTCTTTCATTTTAGGGACAACTAAGCAATAAAAAATAGCATATCAGTAAGCTACATTACCGTAAAAGAAAAGTTCAAATTTTATGATAAGTTGGTGAGGACTTAGCTTTCTTACGGGAAGGAGAATTAGAAATAATGCAAATTAAGGTAAGCTTCTTACATTTTTGGAAATATAAGTATGAAGGTTCTTTGAATAAAAGGAGAAATTACAAGAGGAAGAAAGAACAGGAAGGGGCGCGAAGGCAACTAAGTATGATAGTTTTCTTGGAAATTGTTTATTATGCTGCTTTCTTGCATTCCTGGAAATATATCGATGTTGCATAGTTAGTTGATTAATGGGCATTCCTTTGCTAAATTTATCATTAACTTTACAACATACTATTTGGTTGCTGGAGGAGTCAGTTTGATGACAACTTTTAATACTCTTTTTGGAGCCTGTTCAGGATGATTCTGAGTTAAACTATGCAGGTGAAAAGGCCGCGTAAGCTCCTCCAAATAGTCTGGACAAGGAATTCGGACAATTTAATACTAAAATTTTACTTTTGTAGCATCTGAATACAATTTTCTTTTGTTGTCATCTAATTGCAGTACTCTCTTAAGTGCAGCTCCAAGTGGAAGTAGCACATGCATTATTGTGTTGAACATCCAGAGGAAATCATCGAACTCACCAAGGTGAAAGTCTAGATTTCAGAAGTTAATGTTGTTATTGATGTAAAATATCGAGAATGTACAATATCTCTAATAACTATTTACCTTAATATGTGGTAGATGGTTTAACAGTTTGCATGAAAGTTTGACATTGTCTTCTCTTTTTGTGTAATAATGACATAATATAATTCAAGACAAAACCATACATGATGGAGCATAAGATTTATTTGGATCTTAAAAAGATTCCTTACATTAAAGAGACATCAAGGAAAATAGTTATAATACGACCAAGCATCATAATATTATTTAACTCGCAGATGTCTGAATGTATACTATTCTAAAGTTGACTGCTCACCATATCAGAGGCTGAATCTTTTAGAGCATTTGAAGCATGTATCATTTGTTATTTTTGTTTAAATTTTTTAAGGCCAAACCCATCGATAGCCTCTCAAACTTGTCCCGAAAATTCACTTGAACCCCTAAACTAAGACTTGTACCTATCAGGCACCTCAACTGCTTAAATTGATACCTATCAGGCACAAAATGCTGACTTGGCAAGGAGAGTGTGTTACTGCGTGAGTTGAACCAAAAATAATATTTTACTTTTTTTATTATTAAAAAACTTATACTTTAATTATTTTATTAATAAAATTTTTAATTATTATAATTTTTTTAATTTTAAATAAAAAAGAAAAAGAAAAGAACAAACCCCCCCCTCCCCCTCCATTCATCGTCTTCACAGCCCCCTTCCCCCGCGTCATCATCTTCACTACACCCCACCCCACCCCCAGCCCTTCAATGCCCCCCCCCCCCCAGCCCCCAGCCATCTTCTCCATCTCTATTTTTTTTTTCTAATTCTTAACAATTTGTTAATACAATTAACAATTTTCAATTAATTAAAGAATAGAAAAATAATGGAAGACGTGAACTTTAGCAGTGGAAAATTTTTCAAATTGTTAATACATGAACTTTCCGGCGAAAGTTCTAGCTATGATGGAAAACAATCTTGTTAACATAGAAGAGTGGCTGGCGAGGTTAGCATTAACAATGTATCAACAATATGATTTAGGTGGAAAACTTTAGCATTGGAAACAATCTTTGTTTAGAAATCAAATTCTGGTCTCCATTAATTTCGTCTTCAATGGCGATTTACGATGACGAAGGGAAGTTGATGGAGGAGAGAGGGGCGGGTGGGGGTGGAGGTGGGGGCGGGGTATATCAATTGTCATTTGTGGGTGGGTGGGTGATGACATGGGGGGTATGGTGAAGAAAACGACTACGGGGGGTGGGGGTGTTTTTTTATTTAATTTTTTTTAATTAAGAAATTATTATTAAATACATAATTAAATAGAAAAATAGGAAAAATCAGAAATTCCACTTATAATTTTTTTGGCCACGTTCTTTTTTTTAATTGATTAATTTTGGCCACGTCAGCGTGTGTGTGCAACACACACTTTAGCTTTTAGCTGATTGGGTAAAAAAGGCCCAATTGGAACCAAATTGGGGGGGTTTAGGGGTTTGATAGGTACAGACCTTAGTTTTAGGGACCTAAATGAATTTTAGGAACAAGTTTAAGGGGCTATCGATGGGCTTGGCCACTTTTTAATCTAGATAAAACAAGATTATCAAATTTATGATTAAGGCGACAAATGCGCTTTTGTTTGAAAAAAATGAATAGGGTAACTGTCCTTTATTACCTTTGATCTTGGTTTTGCAATGTATCATTTATTTTTTGTTTATAGTGACAACTAAAATTACATGGAATAACTAATTACTTATTACTTAAGATATGCTTTATTTACACTATCGTTTGTCCATCTACACTTGAAGTATTAAATTCTTTGAATTTTTATGTTAGTAATTTTTGAGGAAATATATTTGATTAAGGCACCTACTCAGCGTCTACAGTCTTGATAGATTGTTGAGAGATGTTGTCTTAAATATATAGTATGTAACACAGAATCTATATCTATATATTACTAATAAGAGAGGATTTTTTAGGTGGGTACAGTTACCAGGTATCTGTCGCTGGTGGGAGGTAGCAGGTCTCCCGTGAATTAGTTGAGGTGAGTGCAAGCCGTATCAAAACCCCACGGTTATCAAATAGATAAAAAAATCTTAATACAGAAACAATAGGTGATGGATTATGTCTTGATTTCAATCTTTTCGCCCGTCCAAATAAGAACAAATAGTCAAGACAGTACCTGCGTGATGCTTCTGCTAAAACAACAAAGCACCTGTTTTTTTTTTTATGTGCATTCTCACAAGCCTATCTCGCTGATGCTCTGTCCAGGTAATAGATGAATATACAAAGGCGGGATCACTTGGGAATGTGGAATAGGGTGACAAGAAGGGAAAGGAAAGATGATCAAGGCATTCGGTAGTGTTGTGGTTGATATAATTATATATCATATTTAGATGGTAAGGAATGAATCTCTATGGAATATGAATGTACTATTGGAGTCCAGCTATAGAATTTTTTACAAGATACACACACAAAGATAAAAGATGGATAGAAAGATATTGTTAGAAAAATGGTATATAAAGAACTCGATTGTTAATTGTAATAGCAATAGATAGAAGTTTAATAGTTGGTTGCTGGCTTTTTTTGTTTTTTGATAATGTTGTAAATGGGACCATTTTTTATTGGTGTTTTAATAATATATGATTCATTCAATTAGGGCAGAAAAAGAACTAATCACATAATCTCTTTTTTGCTAAAGTAATGTACTTAGTTAATTTGGAGTCGATTATTTTTTGAATTATAAATAAAGAACAAAATGAGAATATACTTATATATATAATCTTAATTGTTTATATGTTGAGTTCAAAGCTCATAATGAACCTATTTCAACTCCTGACTATTTGTAATAAGTACTATATATGATTATGATGTTTGAATTTGGTTCAGAAGTTATTCCACGACTACGGGATAGTTTTATAGTTGTTGTTGTTCTAAGATACATAATATTATAGTGTTTCTCTAGATACAATGAGAAAAAGAAAGATGACATTTGAGATTCTGCAAACATGAAATTATATTTTACATAATCAACAAACAAGAGAAAAATTTGCAACAATTATTTTCTTTTAATATGTCGTGCATCGCGCGGGTACTAATACTAGTCTTTTATAAAAGGGAAAGAAACGGCATTAAGAAGAGATAGAAGTCATACAATCATTTCACAAGGAAAAAAATAACAAATGAATATGACAAACATGAAGCAATAATTACTTTTAGTATCGAGTCATGGCATGCACATTGAGGGAGGCCAAGTGATCTACCTGCATATAAGCCACTGCTTCTGAAACAGAGAATAGTGTATTGAGGAACTCCCATCTACTCTCCTTACGCAGATCAACCAGCTCTCTCCCGTAGATCTCACTTTAAAACATAGAAAATATGAGACACTATCTGAAATCCAAAATATTACCCAATTCTCCGCAGCACATAAAAATGCAGAACATTCATTCAGATTTTCATGGAGCAAATAAAAATTTTGGCTATGTAGTGCAGTGTGCACATCAACCAAAGATTTACATGGAGCAAATAGATTTGAAGTTACTATTTCCCAATTTGCAAAGCAACGGTTTGTGGACGATCTTTGCTAAAATACAGATTTATGGATCAATATTTTGAGCTGATAAGTAGACACAAAAGCCCAAGTCATACCTCACTTCTCGAGTTGACAGCATTCTTGTTCCATGCATTACCCTCTTAATATATCCAAATCTGTCAGCTTTAACCAGGTTACCTTTCTCTTTGTCTATTACAAGACCTCTAATCACCTGTTTTACAGTGAAATGTCCTCAAATAGGTCTTAAGACAAATTATTAGCATGATCTCACATGGTCAGACTATACCAGATCAGGGTCAAATGCAAGCCCATCCACAGGGAAACCCACATTTCTCAGATTCTCCATGCAGTAATCATAAGCCCTTCCTTCCCAGGCCTGTAAATTATGGACTTCATCATACTACACCAGTAACATATGCCAAAAACAAGAACAATTTAAAGCTCTCCAAGGGACAATAAAAATATATACAAGACCGTATTTTAAATTTTAACATCTAAATGCTAATCGCTCATGGCACTTCCAACCACAAACTAAGAGAATAAAACTGAAAAAAGAAGTAGCAACTCAAAAGAGCAAGATCAATGAAATTGGAGCCAATAAAGCACTTTTTTTATAACGCATATGTAGCTCTTTTTCTTATCATCAGAATTAAATCCTCTAACACTAAATGAAGTAAGAACTTCATCAGGCACCAAGATAAAAGGGTTAGTAACAGATAAAGATATACATGGATAAACACTGCCTACGCAGCCTTATAGCATTAGTCCCTTCTATGGGCACAACATTGTCACATGCAATTCAGTAGTCATGCAAACAATAGATATGGTTGAGAAATGAAAGAAATAATGTGTAAGAACTAAGCGATGAACATTAGCCTCAATTTGTAAAAAGAAACCATGAACTAATAATTTACATCTCACAAAACAAGAATTAAAAGGTACCATCACGTTATAGTGCATCAATGTATAGTCCATATCATATCCAATTGCACTGATTGATCGCAGATTTAATGTGCGGCTGCAAAATATGCCACGCGGCGAATGTCGAGCATTATATGGAACCTGCACATTGTGTGAGTCAGAAATTTGCTAATATTTACATGCCAATGCTGCAGCTGCTTCTAAAATAAGAGGTTACAAATCTTCAGTGAGTTTAAGCATCAAAGATGTCTCCTTAACACTGCACGCAGTTAGCCATGATAAGAAGCTAAGATTCCATGAGTATAGAGTGCAGAAATTTAGCCATAATAAGATGCAAAGATTCCAAGAGTATAGAGTGCAGAAAGCCAGAAACGGACCACTACCCCACCCCACGCAATCTGGCCATCTTTTCATTTCCCTTGACCCTTCCCCTTATTTATCTTGGCAACTAAAATAGAACCCTTTGAAAGCTTTTAAAGAAGAACAACGCACATTTTCGCTTACACATTAAACTGATTAAAAAAAACATAGAACACAATTATACTGATTAAGAAACGTACAACCTCTTCACCCTTCTCTTTTCTTCTATATTCCAATTTTTATTTCTATTGCACTCAAATATAAGTTGAGTATTAGTACTATATAGAAGTGTGAAAAATACTGAAGTGTCGACAAAAGGGAGAAAATGAGAAAAGTAAAAGTGAATGGACATGCATGGACAGATATATTCTCCATCATTCAAGGCTGAAAGGGAGATAATGTTACGGCAGATGATTGGCGCTTTTTTGGAGCAACACGGAGTAGATAATTAAAAAGGAATGACATCCAAAAAGAGAATGGTACCGTTCATATCAAACAGTATGTCCATGACACACCAAAAGCGTTTAGCCAGTGTAAGAAATTTCAGCAAGTGATACACACATCAAAATGCCAACTTGATAAATGCAATACAAAGATAAAGTCAGTATTAAAGCACCGGAATGCCCAAGTGTTGAAGCAAGTTCTCTGCCTCTTGAGCCTCCATCTTTGCCACCTCCTCAACAGGGCCTTGCAATGCCTTGCCATCAATTCCTGCATCATTTGTGGTAAAATGGTAAGGAACTACCAAGTTCAGATCATAATAGCTAACACAATACTATATACATTTCAAAAGTTGCATCTTCTCTTTGCTCTTCTATTTAAAGGTCTGTTTAATTTCAATAATCAATTTCATTAATTATAATCAAAACTTCAGTTAACATAAAGATCCACCTTTCGTTTTTCTCAAATGCTAGTGAGCAACAAAACCTTTATTTTTCCAACGCAAGTGATTATTAAACACACCATTTCTTCCATTTTATGCCGATGATTGAGTTGACACTTGACACAAAGTTTGAAATGTTAAATTTGACTTGTATATTAAATAAGTAAAATTGAAATAGTGGTTCAAATATTAGTTTGATCAACGAAATCGAAATCAAATGATAAAATTTGAAGAGTTAAATGAAATTTGAATTCTTGAAAGTTACCTATAACAATATTATTAGTGGAACCAAAGAGGAATGAGTATCATATAAACTGGAAAATAGAGTCTCACCTGGCAAGTAAATACCCCAACTTTGAGTATGCACATATAGACACCTCAACTCATCTCCATTGTGTCAGTTGAACATTCCAACTAACAAAATGATCATCTAAGACACCCCAAAAATCATGTGCCACGCCAGCATCGGGTGTCCATGAGACATAGTGGAAACGAGTTAGGGTGTTCAGTTGCCAATTGAGACCAAGTTGAGTTGTATGCATGTGCACTCTCAAAGTTGGAGTGCTCACTTGCCATCTGAAACCACGTTTGAGTGTCTGTTTATGTATTATGCTTTTAAATAACCATAATCAATTCAAAAGCTTAACCTTTTTAGAATATAAGTGATTAGCAGCACTTACTTAACTAATCAAAATCAATCCATAAGCTCAACCAAACAAACCAAAATCCTTTTTTATTATTTGAGGAGTCCCGAAAATGCAAACCAAATTCATATTTAGTTCTTCCAACAAAGAAGTACCACTTAATTAACTAATCAGAATCAATTCAAAAACTCAACCAAGCAAGCCAAAATCTTTTTTTCATTATTTGGAGAGTCCCAAAAATGACAAACTAAACTCATATTTAGTTCTTCCAAAAAAACGAGCACCACTTCTCTTATCAGAATCAATTCAAAAGCTCAATCAAAAAGCCAAAATTCTTTTTTTTTTTTTTTATTGTTTGGGAAACCCCAGAAAGTGACAAACTCCAATTCATATTTAGTTCCTTGAACAGATAAGCACCACTGTAGTATTCCAATCCATTAGCCAAGGGAAAAGAGGAAATATCAACAACCCATCACAGGGAAAAATAAAGGGCAGCCCGGTCCACTAAATCTTAAGAGCAAATACACCAACCCCTCACAGGGCAACATAAAGGGCAGCCCAGTGCACTAAAGCTCCTACTCTGGGGGTTCAAGGAAGAACCGGACCAAAAGGTTCTATTGTACGCAACCTTACCTAGCATTTCTAGAGGAGGTTGTTTCCACAGCTAGAAGCAAATTTACCAATAACTCCAAAGCTCCCCTTCAACTTGAACAACCATAATCAATTTAAAAGCTAAACCTTTTTTATAATTTAAGCTATTAGCAACTCTAACTTAACTAATCCAAATCAATTCAAAAGCTCAACCAAACAAGCCAAACTCCAATTTTTTAATTATTTTGGGAGTCCCTGAAAATAACAAACTCTAATTCATTTTTAGTTTGTCAAACGAACAAGCACCAACTATTTCGTAACTGACTAAAGTTTCCTACTACCACCAACTATTTATCACAAGGCACGCATCAACCATCAATTGTTCATTGTTCCTACCTGAAATATCACCATCGCTCAGCAAGCAAAAATGAACGCTCAGTAGTTGAGGTGTTTATTTATAAATAGTTGGTAAAGGTAGTTGGTGATAGTTGAAACCCATACCCCTGATCGTTAAAGTATGAAACTCAAAAGACCAATACACTTTAGCTACATTTTCGACCATTAACTCAAACTGAAAATGTAATGTACCAAAATTGAGATTCAAATACCAAATAGTTGGTGATAGTTCAGCTAGAAAACTCGCAGACCTAATATTTCAGGTATGAAACTCAAAAACCCGATACACTTTAGCTAACATTTTCGATCATTAACTCAAATTTAAAATGTAATGTACCAAAATTGAGATTCAAATTACCAAATAGTTGGTTATAGTTCTGCTAGAAAACTCGCAGACGTGATATTTCTGGTATGAAACTCAAAAAAACAATACACTTTAGCTACATTTTCGAACATTAACTCAAAATTGAAAATGTAATGAACCAAAATTGAGATTCAAATCACCCAATAGTTGGTGATAGTTCAGCTAGAACACTCACAGGGTAAGAAACTCAAGAAAAACGATACACTTTAGCTACATTTTTTAACATTAACTCAAATTGAACATTAACTCAAATTGAAAATGTAATGTACCAAAATTGAGATTCAAATCGCCTTTCGTGCTTTGGCCAAGGTAATCAACTCCGGACAGAGCATCAGAAGTAACAACAGAAAACACATCCTCTCCAGGCGGAACAGAGGTAGTAGCACAACGACACAACGAAAATCCACCATTCACTTTATTATACGAAACAGATGAACGGAACAACGCCAATGCACCATCGCATTTCTGAGTATTTGGAAACACAAACGGTTTGTGCAGAGTTCTACTAGTACTATTTGGTATATTCATACAGTTTGTTACAGCTTGGCAAATTGTCGAACAGTTCATGTGCATGAATTTGTAAGTAAAATTTCTGTTAATATTTTTCAATTATAGTACTCGCCGGAACGTCGCCGGTAATTCGCCGATGGACGGTGACGTTTATATATGTACACACTTTACTAAAATGATCGGAAAATTTTGCGATTTTTTTCCCCTCTTTCTATATTTGTCAACTCTTTGGGGAAAGAAGTTGACACTTTTTGAAGACCAAAGCCAAACATCACCTAGGGTTTGACACTTTTTGACTTGGAAGAAAAAACAGAATTTCTCCAATAAGCAATTTTCTAACAGTAAAATAAAACAAACTTTTAAATTAGGATAATGAATAATAAAATGACTAAAATGTCCTTTTAGCAATAGCATCTGTAAATGCAATCATTGCGTTTGTCTATAGTGAAAATAATTGTCACAGAATAGACAGTTATTAACTTTGTTTTTAAGTGTAGGTACCTAAATTTAAAATAGAGTCAATAAATATCTATTCTTCGATACAGGTTGACATGCGGCATAATTTTCTAATAATAAGGCCAAACAGGTTTTTAAATTTAGGTAATGAATAATTAAATGTCTAAAATGCCCTCTTAGCAATAGCATTTGTAAATATAGTTGTTGCATCTGTCGTGAAAATAAATATTATTGCATAGACAATTATTTCAAGTCTAGGTGTGTTTGGGTGAATTATGGTTTCTACCTGGTGCAAGAAGTCTCGTGTCAATCTATTTTAGGGTGAATTTATGAATGCTATCGATTGCAAGACGTGTAGATAGCGTGAGATTTCTTACACTTGGGTTGCACTCATAATTCAATCCAAATTACCAAGACTTGGAATGGAGTCAATAAATATCTATGCTGCGATCAATGTCTATTCTACGATATAGGGTGACATAAGACTTCTTTCAATTTTCTAACAGCAAGGCCAAACAGGTTAAATTTGGGTAATGAATGACTAAATGACTAATATGCCCTCTTAACAATCGCATCTGTAAATACAGTTATTGTGTTAGTTGTGAGAATACATATCGCAGAATAGATAATTATTAACTCGTTTTAAGTCTAGATACGCTTGAGTGAATTTTGGGTGCCACCTGATGCAAGAAGTCCCGTGTCAATCTACTTTAGAATGAATCTACAGGTGCTACTTGTTACAAAACGTATAGGCGATATGAGACTTCTTACACCTAGATTGCAACCATAATTCAATCCAAATTACCTAGACTTAGAATGGAGTCAACAAATGTCTATTCTACAATGATAACTTGACATGATAAATCTTGAAATTTCCTAACAGCAAGTCCAAACAGGTTCTTAAATTTAGGTAATGAATAATTAAATGACTAAAATGCCCTTTCAACAATAGCATTCGTAGATTCAGTTATTGCATTTGTTGTGAGAATAAACATCGCAGAATAGACAACTATTAACTGCAACTTAAGTCTGGAAGTATTGTGCGTAAATTATGGGTGCTACTTTGTGCAAAGATATCTCGTGCCAATCTACTTTAGGGTGAATTTATGGGTGCTATCTGTTGCAAGACGTATAGGTGATATGATACTTCTATCACTCGGGGTGCAAGCATAATTCAACACAAATTACCTAGACTTATAGTGGAGTCAATAATGAAGTGTCATGTCAATCTATCACAGTAGAATAGACAACTATTGACTCCACTATTAAGTTTAGGTACTTTAGGTTAAATTATGGCTGCAATCTTTGTGAAAGAAGCCTCGTTTCAATCTATTAAATAGTACTCCTATAAAATTACAATGACACGATTAATAATATTTTTTTGTACTCATGTTGTCCAAATCAAGAATGGGTAAGCTAACTGGGTGTCTTGACCAGTTTTGTGATGTCCGAGCCAATAACAAGTATTAGTTAACTTAGGTATGCTGACTAGTTTTCAATTGACAACATGTACCCGATAATTTTTTCACCAAGGTTAGGACAAATGAAAAGAAATCATTTAGTGTTTTTATCTCTACTGGAATTTGAACTCAACACTTTATGATTATCAGCTAATTAAATTGATCATTACGTCACACCCTTAAATGCACGATTTGTAATTTAATTTCACACGTTATTTATTTATTGATGTTACTAATAAAACTGATACACATGTAAAATTTTTAGAGTTTAGTTTTGAATAAGCAAATAAAATTTTAAAAATATATATTAAGATAGATAATCTGGTTGTGAGCATAACTGGAGTGGCTAACTTACTAATAATGCTAAAATTATGGAGTTATCTATATTTATAATTAGATTTATGTAATCTAACTAATATTTACTATAGTATTTATTTACAGATGGATTAGACAATATGAGTCTTCATTTGAACCTCGTTTTTTTTTTCTTTCAAAATATTAGAATTAAAATGTCACTGAATATAAAAAATTGAAGTACTTTCCAAAATTAATCAAATAAGGAATAAAATATATATCCAATTTTTTAATTTATGCGACGAATCGAATATGATTTCATGATAACCTTTAATTGATTGTAAATTTTCAACCATTCTTATTTTATGTGATTACGTTACTTGCATATACTGAAAAATAACTCTTACACAACTATTACAACAATAATAAATTAGTAACGTACCTTTAGTTATTATTATCCTAGTAAGGGTTGAAAATCTGCTTTGATTTATCGTCAATTTGCCAGATTGATGAAAGTCACAGACATTCACATAGGTTGGTCTGGAACTCTTACAGCTTGTTTGGATGGTGGTTTGTTATGGTTTCATAATGTATGGTACAGTATGATATGGTATAGTACAGTGCAGTATGGTACAATACCATGTTTGGATTGACTGTATCCTTCACTGTGGTTTAATAATAGTTTTTTTGTTTGGTTTGATGGTATGATATTGTATGGTAACAGGTAAATTTATTAAAATACTCTTATTTGATTATTGCTAAAATTGGCTATTCCCTTCTTGTTCTTGTAAACTTCACCATCGGTACCCTTTCAAATTTGAACTTTTGAACTGAAATTCGAAGCTTCTTAGTTCACTTTTTAGCAGAATTATCGGAAGGACCAAAGTTTTTCTTTTCTTGGGCTTACTGCAAAGAAAAGCCTCGTCATTGTTTTTCTTTTCTTGGGCTTTTAGCAGAAGTCTCGTCTTTGTTGTTGTTAAAGTTGCTGGGAGATTACTGCAAAGAGCAGAAAAGAGAATAAAAAAATAGGGTGGAGGGTGAAATAGGATTAAACAAAATTATACAAGAGCATAATTGGAAGAAAAAAAGGGAAACCATGGCATACCACCAAATTGGTGGTTCAGAAAAATGAAGGATTTCATGGTTCCCAACCCATGAAATAGTAGCAAACTATACCATCATTTTTAGGATACCATGGAAACAAACATGATATCCATGGTAACCATACCATACCATACCATGGGAAACCACCATCCAAACAACTTGTTAGTCAAAGTCTTAACGGTAAGGACTATAGACATTATTTTATCAAGGTTAATCGAAAAATCTTAGCGAAATTCTTGATTTATATCTAGAAACATCGTTAGATTTTGTGAATATAATATAGATTCTTGAAATCTCTATTTATTTATCCTTAAGGTTCTAATTTATAGAGTCAATTCCACAGTCTAATTTTATAATCAAACACCAACTAAAATAAGGATATTAATAGCAATAATAAATATAACAACTTTTAATAGTGCAGGTAATTCCACATATTATTATTATTATTATGGGTAAGTATATTTCATTTACTCTCACAAGGGTAACTTTGTGACCAAATAATTTGAGATAAGCATTTTGTATCTCTTAACTATGATTAAATTTACACAGTTCAACTAAGTTAAATTTTAGCGTATTTTTATCAACTCTTTTAGTTGACAAAAAGCACGAGTATAACATATAATCAATTAAATAACGTATAATGTCGAGGATTATACCTGATCCCAAACTTCAAGGCCAATTTCATGATCACCCTCCTCCATCTAGGACTCTTCTATCATAATTCACCTTAAACCTATCAATTTCTTGACTATAATAGTGAATTAATGTCATGCAATAATACATTATCTACTAACAACTAAAGAAAAAAGATATAAACACACCACTGAAGTTGCCACAAATTTATAAAAAGACATTTTAAATTTGTGGGCGTCCTATCAACCCATAAAAATTATAAAGTCTATTTTAATTACACATTTTTGATCGATTTTTACATCAACCTTGGACTATTACTCGATGATATTGGACGCTTTTCTTTTAATTAATTAATTTAATGAATCACTAATATAAATTGTGGAGCCTTCGCACAGAGAGAACCAAAAAGGGATTTCGAATTTATAGCATTTCCTAAGGCATCTTCGATACTTATCTCAGCAAAGAATTTTTACAAATACGATTCAAGATTGCATTTAACATTTTAAGAATAGTTCCCTCAAAATCTAATTACAAAAGATAATTTGATTTCACACATTTTAACAAATTAAGAAGAAATTAAAGCTAATACATGAAAAATTTCATATCATTTTTGACGAATTTAATTAAAAAGGTGTTTTTTTTTCGTCCAAGCTTCAACGGCTATGTTAATGGAGTATTGGGGAAGATGAATATTTAAAAGAGAATAGAATTTTTATTTTCATAAAGAAGAGCAACAAAGACGTTTGTCCGTGATATGTTTTAATTAGTTGGGGCAATAAATATTTCTCCTTCGTGCACGTCAGATACGTGATTACAATATGGGTTGAAACTTGATTAAAATGGTGTATTTATAATGGTCTATACAAGATTTTTTGGGGGTTGATAGGACACTTTCAAACTTAAAGTGTCTTTTTATAAATTTAGGATAACTTCAGTGATGTCTTTGTATCTTTTCTCAACAATTAAAATTCTTATATTAATGGGCAAAATTTAGAAATAACATACTTATTCCTTTAATTATGAGTTTCATAACAACAATTTTATAATTACATAATATAACAAGTTGTATTTTGTATTTTTGCAAATCGTTGCTACAAAAAATATAAATACATATGATTTTTACTGCCCTTATGATCGATATGTATTTTGTATTTTTGCAAATTGTTGCTACAAAAATACAAATACATATGTTATAAAATGTAATTTGATAAAAGTATTGTTATTTCTTGTAATTTAATACTTAAGTACGCTACTTTATGTATTTTTACACTTAATAATTTACCCCTTGCATAAAAAAACAGTCAAGTTAAGCTTAAACCCTCCCCAAAATTCATGAACTAATGATTTTAAGGTTAATCAATCGAAAAAAAATTCATGTTTCTCTCATAAAATTTTAAAAATAACTTTAATTTATATTTATAGCCAAATACAACTCCAATTCATGGCGAAGGCCATAATCAACCGATCGGACATGAAGGGAATAACACAGAAAGAGTAGGGATATATGTGGAAACAAAACAAAGGCTTGGCATATAACATTGTCAACTCCTCTTAACCCAATTTTCCAGATCTAGGGTTTGAAACTCACTATCATTTTGCTGATATCTGAGAATTTTTTTTCGTCAAATTTATTTAACCAATGTACGTATTATCTACTTTTAATAGTATTTTGATACTTTTCCTGGTTTTGCCGAACACTTGTGATGCATGGCCGGTGGATTTAACGGCACCCCATTGTGAAAACGATGTTATTGATAGCAAGGAATTGGCTATAAAGGAATACAATGATGAGTCCAACGTATTTTAACTAAGGTAGATATACAAGTTCACAGGTTAGTACTATTTTTATCTTCAGAGATATGTTTACAATAATATTGAAACGTAACTTTTAATTCATAGACTTGTAAGAAGAAAAAATATACTGTGAGATTCGTCAATTTGATGTTTATCTATTCAAGAACAAAATTAAAATGAGTACTTGGTAATAATAGTTTAAGAGAAAAATGAAAGTTCATGTAAGGAAAATCTAGTTCTCCCACATATAAGGTGTCACATCACCTCTTAACTTCTACATTCTCTTTTATTAGTATATATTGATAACTATTATCGTAAAAGATGTTTTTAATTGCCACTAAATTAATGTGTATGCAATAGGGATATTCAACGTTTTTCTTATACGTCCTTCCTAATAACCTTTTCGTTCTCTAGAGATAAAAGACAAAAGTTCTCTAACTTATAAATTAATGTGTATGCAATAGGGATATTCAACACTTTTCTTATACGTCCTTCCTAATAACCTTTTCGTTCTCTAGAGATAAGACAAAAGTTCTCTAACTTATGACTCGCGGAATTAGTTCATATTTAAAATATATCTTGGCTCTCAAATTTTTATGCACTTTAATCTACCTAAATGTATTTTAGGTGAGGAATGACTCTGACGAGGTTTAAAAATGACTTAAAAGAACATCAAATTAACTCGGCATAATACATAAATATGATCCTAAATTTGACACCAAACTATAACATTTGACCTTAAACTTTGATAGTACACAAATCGAACCTTTAACTATTCAAAACCTGAACAAATATGACTTCCGATCCTATGTGGCAAAACTCGTGTTGTACACGCAAAATTGGGCGCGTCGGGCTAAAAATTTGAGCGTTCCAACAGTTAAAAAAAAAAAGGATAAAATGACTATTATGCCCTTACTAATTCCTTTTTATATATTTAAATGACTTTTCACTATTATTTTTCATTATTTTTAGCTCAAAGACGAAACTATACTAATAATAGATAAAAAAACTTATAGTTTTAATAAAACATTATTAAATTAACGTTATTAAAACGTTATTAAGGACAACAGTAGTAGTATATTAAATTAACATTATTAAATTAACGTTATTAATAAAACGTTATTAAGGGTAGTAGTAATAGTAAATTAAATTAACGTTATTAATAAAATGTTATTAAGATGAAAATTTTATTAAAATATTGTTATTAATAGTAGTACTTAAAATGTAGAAATAGTAGTAGTAGAATAATAATAATAATAATAATAATAATAATAATAATAATAATAATAATTATTATTATTATTATTATTATTATTATTAGTAATAGTAGTAGTAGTAGTATATTGATAGAAGCAATAGTAGTACGTAATATGTAATAATAATAATAATAATAATTATTATTATTATTATTATTATTATTATTATTATTATTAGTCGTAGTAATAGTATATTGATTGAAGCAATAGTAGTACGTACTATGTAGAAGTAGTAGTAGTAGTAGTAGTAGAATAATGATAATAATAATAAGCAAAACGTCGTTTTAACTTATAGAAGCAAAACGACGTCGTTTTAATTGAAAGACAAAAGTCCCTCCATGTTGACCCTTTTAGTGACGTCGCATCGTATGATTGGATTACATATCCACATAGGCGCAAGTGAGTTACACGCATGGAGGTTGCAAAATCGGAGGTCATATTTATTCAAGTTTTAAATAGTTAAAGGTCCTATTTGTGTACTATCAAAGTTTAAGGTCAATGTTATAATTTGGTGTCAAGTTTAGAGTCATATTTATGTGTTATGCCAATTAACTCTAAGTCCAACAAAATATGTCCATTTTATATTTAGGATCAAAAGATACTTAAAACTTAAATCACTTTGGGTTGAAAACGGAAATGAAATTAAATAAATATGTTACTTCTTCGTGAAGATGCATAGAGATCATGAGTAAATAGTCGTTTGGAATCAAACTTTTGAACAAAAATTAGAGCTATATAGATAAATTTGTACAATTTTATATGCATAGCCTGAATATAAACTATTTTGTATAATGTTTGTGTAACATATTTGATGTGATATGTTATTCACACCTATTTAATTAACATATAAGTTAATTAATTTGGCTTTTATTAATTAAACTATATATATACCTAAACAAACTTAAATACGCAACAACAAGAAAAGGCCAGTAACAATAATTATTAAAACACATACATTAGGTAAACGTGGAATAAAGAGTCTTGAAAGTACTAATAAATACCAAAACAGTTATACTAAAAACACAGACTTAACCAATACAAATATTAAAACAAATCATAGCTGGAGAGAAACTAAGTTTGATAGGTCGCAGTTTGCGCTTTCACTCGAGTTATGTACTCATCCTGATTCTGTTAAAAGCAAGATCACATATTGTAATGACAAGCTAAACAAGAATTAATATGGTTTTTACTATAGTATCACATTTATATTTTCTGATGATAGTTAAATATCTAACTAAATTTTGGAAGCATATTAATAAACTGTAATTTCACAAAACCTTATAATAACATGCATTCTTAATAATGAATGAGTATTACGTACTCAACATATCAAACTTTCATAAAATACTTGAGAAACTTGAGTCAAATAGTATTGAAGGATTTCAATAAATCACTAAATGTTGAGTAATTAATACGCTATAAAAAAATTTCATCTCAATGTTTATGTATTCCACTTCTTTTTTTTAAAAAAGAAAAAAATTCATGTTTACTATGACTAAATTTTTTTTTAATTTTCTTTTTATCACATTGATTATAACCATCTGGATTCTATTAGTAGCTTTATTCTTTCTCTTTATCAAGGTGTGGTCAACTAATCATAGTAGTAAGGGAGCACACACTTTGGATTATGATTTTTATGAAAAAGAAACAAACATTTATTTATCAAAAAACAACTTCCAGAAAGAGTATAATTAGAAGTGTTATAGCAAGCTTTCGACATATTTAGTACTACTAAACCATACTCTTATATATTAAAAAGGAGAATTTGACATGACAGTGAAAAATGCAAGAAACTTTTACTCATATTCGGTTTTCCGTAGATGACACAGTCCCATATCATAAAATTCAGATCCCGACGATCAACTTGTTCTTTTCTTGGCCCAGCCTTGATATCCTAATTAAGGAAAAAAAGGATGAAGAGACCCGTTATTAAGTGAACAGATGTACCCTTAAAATAATCCATTAAGCAAACGAAAATAGGATCAAGAGATCGTATAAATTGAGTACAAAGGATCGTATACACTTATTTTGTTAGCAGCCCATTCAAATCGTAATTGTTTAATGTGTTGAACTGCGGGAGTATCCGCCGACATACATACAATAATACCACCGTAAACACTTTCGCAGTTCAGCACATTAAACAATTACGATCTAAATGGTCTGCTAACAAAATAAGTGTATATCGATCCTTTGTACTCAATTTATACGATCTCTTGATTCTATTTTCGTTTGCTTAATGGATTATTTTAAGGGTACATCTGTTCACTTAATAACGGGTCTCTTCATCCTTTTTTCCTTAATTAGGATATCAAGGCTGGGCCAAGAAAAGAACAAGTTGATCGTCGGGATCTGAATTTTATGATATGGGACTGTGTCATCTACGGAAAACCGAATATGAGTAAAAGTTTCTTGCATTTTTCACTATCATGTCAAATTCTCCTTTTTAATATATGAGAGTATGGTTTAGTAGTACTAAATATGTCGAAAGCTTGCTATAACACTTCTAATTATACTCTTTCTGGAAGTTGTTTTTTGATAAATAAATGTTTGTTTCTTTTTTCATAAAAATCATAATCCAAAGTGCGTGCTCCCTTACTACTATGATTAGTTGACCACACCTTGATAAAGAGAAAGAATAAAGCTACTAATAGAATCCAGGTGGTTATAATCAATGTGATAAAAAGAAAATTAAAAAAGGTTTTAGTCATAGTAAACATGAACTCTTTTTTCTTTAAAAAAAAAAGAGTGGATTGCATAAACATTGATGAAATTTTTTTTAGCGTATTAATTACTCAACATTCAGTTATTTATTGAAATACTTCAATGCTGTTTGACTTAAGTTTCTCAAGCATTTTATGGAAGTTTGATATGTTGAGTACGTAGTACTCATTCATTATTAAGAATGCATGTTATTCTAAGGTTTTATGAAATTACAGTTTATTAATATGCTTTCAAAATTTAATTAGATATTTCACTGTCATCAGAAAACATAAATGTGATATTGTAGTAAAAACCATATTAATCCTTGTTTAGCTTTTCATTACAATATGTGACCTTATTTTTTACAGAATTAGGATGAGTACGTAACTCGAGTGAAAGCGCAAACTCAGGCCTATCAAAACTTAGCTTCTCTCTAGCTATGATCTATTTTAATATTTTTATTGGTGTAGTCTGTGTTAGTTTAACTGCTTTGGTATTTATCAGTATTATTAAGACTCTTTATTCCACGTTTAACTAATGTATGTGTTTTAATAATTATTGTTACTGGTCTTTTCCTGTTGCGTATTTAAGTTTGTCTACGTATGTATATATAGTTTGATTAATAAAAGGAAAACTAATTAACTCATATGCTAATTAAATTGGTGCGAATAACATATCACATCAAATATGTTACACAAACATATTATACAAAATAGTTTATATTCAGGTTATGCATACAAATTGTACAAGTTTATCTATATAGCTTTAATTTCTGTTCAAAAGTTTGCTTGAAACGACTACTTACTCATAATCTCTATACATGTTCACGAAGAAGTAATATATTTATTTAATTTATTTTCGTCTTCAACCCAAAGTGATTTAACTTTTAAGTATCTTTTGATCCTAAATATAGAATAGACATAGAAGGTGTTTGGATAGGATTAAAATCTGGTCAAACTAGATTTTAATCACTTTTTTAGCCTTTTTAGGTGTTTGGTAAATTAAAAAGAGCCTAAAAAAAAATCTCAAAATGGATTAAAAAAAGTAAAAATTGAGAAGCTGGATACCCCCAGCTTTTTACTTTTTAGATTAATTTTTTTTTAGGTTTGACCAAAATATTTACCTTTTTATCCCTTGTGTTTTCTACTAATTCCAACAATAGCCTAAATTTTGTAGCCCTTATTGATTTTTCTTTCTTTTTCTTTTTGCCGCTTTTTTTTCATCTTTGCCCTCCAGTTTTCTCTTCATCTTTCTCCTTTATTTTCAGAGAATCCATCATTACATAAGAAAACTCTCAAAAAATTTATCGTCAAATCGAGCTTGTGGTAAGTTCTTCTCTATCCGTTCATATTGAATCTCTGCATGTTATTTAAATTTTAAAAATTGATTTTTTTTAATAGTTTGTTTCATTCCTAAATTTTTTTTGTTGTTTACAAGCTTGCAATATTACAATATAATACTATATTTATATAAAAAATATCTTAAAATTTTTATTTTTAATATTTAAAAATAAAAAAGTAACTTATATTTATAAATTGACCTGACATAATCACTTTACGTTGAAAGTGTATTTAAATAGAAGCTATTTTTGAAGTATTAGAATTAAAAATCATAAATAATTCACGTTATTATGTGTTAACCGCTTTAAGGGTATTTAAGTCATTTTGACAACAAAAAAAGTGATTGACAACACTTGTTTACCAAACACATCAACAATTTTTTTTCTGTTTCAGTACTTCTATCCAAACACTTATCTGCTTAATTTAAAAGCACTTATTTTAAGCTTTAATCACTTAAGCTAAAAAATAATTTTTTTAATCCTATCCAAACGGGCTCATATTTTGTTGGACTTAAGAGTTAATTTGATGTTCTTTTAAGTCATTTTTAAACCTCGTCAGTGTCGTTCCTGTCCTTAGTAGATTTTTTGTAGACTAAAGTGCATAAAAGTTTGAGAGCCAAAATGCATTTTAAATATGAGCTAATTCCGTGAGTCATAAGTTGGAGAATTTTTGCCTTAGCTCTAGAGAACAAAGAGGTTATTAGGAAGGACGTATAAGAAAAACGTTGAATATCCCTATTGGATACACATTAATTTAGTGACAATTAAAAATATTTTTAACGATAATAGTTATCAATATATACTAATAAAAGAGAATGTAGAAGTTAAGAGGTGATGTGACACCTTATATGTGGGAAAACTAGACTTTCCTTAAGTGAATTTTCAATTTCCCTCTAAATTATTCTCTCCATTTTCCATTCACACATCCATCCAACTTAACTCAACAAATACTTATGACACCGTATCCAATCATAACCTGAGACACAAGATCTCGGGTCCCGAATTGGGATTGGGGTCGGAAACTCTCTTTCCTAGGTCTCGGATCTCTGAATGTTCTGGGAATTTGCAATTTTTTCTCTTCCTTTTTGTATTCTGTTTGTTTGTCACCTGTCATATATTTACAAAATATATTTTTATTTGTTACTTTTGACAATATCAAGAAAAAACAGTTTCAATTTAATTACTTTTCATACGTTCTTCCATTCACGAGAAAGTCGTTTCTTTGTACGTCTTTTAAGGCCAGAAAGAGATTTTATTATATTAGCTTTCATTATGTTTGCTGGAAATAGATGGAAATTGCCTGTAAGAAACGAATCTGGTGCACCCATGGCCCAAGGGTGTAACAGTCTATTTTTGGTGTAACAAAGTAACAATGGTATGATTAGGAAAAACTTCACAGTATGTTCAGCTTTTGGAGTCGATGGAAATGGTTGATTGTCTTGTTAAAAGTACTTCGCAAAAATTATATTTAAAAGTATAACGCGAATGTGTTTTGACAAAACCTTGTAAAATTCAAATGATAGTGCAATGGCATTTGTCAGTATGATATCTTGCAATTTAGAAAGAAAAAGGGACTTAAGTTTGCTCTGTGAATAGTCAATTTTGCTATCTATAATTATCTAGTACTAGTTCAACATTTTTGGTTCACGCGGAAAATTAGTTCTTGACCAAAAGAAAATGTGGTACTCATTCTCTCAGTGTAGGAAAGCTTATTGTTGTCGAAATTTGACTCACTATGAGTCTCTTTTAATGTACCAGAAATCGACTGCAGAGGAGCTTTTGGAAAAAGGAGTTTCATCTGAAATTTGGTGAGGTTGATCAAGAGCCAACTGGACGACTTGTACTCAGCAACTGTAAGGCCATGGCTGATATCTGCTATCTGCTTGAGTTTTGCTTTGCCCGTGCTTCAAATGAATTTATGGGATCAAGATAATTTCTTGATGTAGTAACGCTGCTTGCTGCAATCGCTGCTATTGGTCATATGTGTTTTTTTGATAAATATCTAAGACGTGCTTTTATACTAGTATGTCACTGGATGCGACCTTTATGCCAATATTTGCTTAACTTTAGATAATACAGAAAGCCTTTCCAGTGGTGTTGGACACTATTATTCTACTGCAACTTTGTTTTTCTTCTCTTTTGTTTGTATTTTGGTTGAGTGTCGTTCCAAGGTAATTTTTTTTTTCTGCCCAAAGGAGCATTACATAGAGCAAGTTAAACTTAAAGTGACAAATTAGAGTAGCAATGTGGTACTAAAATTTTTATTCAAGGCATTTGGGCCCTCCTTTGGTCTTCCAGTTGTTATAGCAGGGGCAAAGAGCTTTGTTTCCATAGAAAACTAGGAGGAACACATAGGCATGTCTTGCAATATTTCTAACAGAAGAACATCCATGGCTTGTGGTACGTTCTGTGTCTTGCTACATCGATCGTCTTGTACATTGTGGCAGGCATTGTGATGGCTTCACAATAACAGTTTTTCCTATAGCACCATCATTTGTCAAATAGGTTCTCGAGTTGATGGATAATTTACCTGCATATATGGACGCCTAGAGTCGCTTCTTACGATGTGTCTTACATTCTATACCAAGTGAAGTGTTACGTTGCTTCGCCAAGGATAGACCAGTGAGTGTTAGGATTATTAGACTATAGAGGTTTATTAAATGAAGTGTTGGATACTTGATCTTCCAGTGCTTCACATTCCGAGTGAAACGACTTAACCATAAAAATCCCTATTTTCATCTATGTTGTTTGGATTCTTCAAAAATGTTGCTGGATGTGTCTTGGATCCTCCAAAAGTAGTGCAGTTCTGGAGTATCCAACACGTGCGCAACGACATTTTGGGACAGTCTGAGCAGCATAGATTTTCATGTGGTTAGAATATCATTTTGAGATCTAAACTCTTTTCTTTATAACTCTACTTTTGATCGAATTTGAACCCCTTTACTGTTGACCCGACTCCTATTGGCCTGTGTGTTTCAGTATAGTTTATCCATGAACTTTGACCTGACTAATTCTAATCCAATGAACATGTTTTTTTTGCCCTGCTAACCATAAGTTTTCCCATTGTCCTTGAATATGATTTAGCTTGTGTATTCGAATAGCATACAGTTTTGTGATTCTCATTACGTATGTACAGTCTATATTGCTGTGGTTTCTTTGGCCCTCAATTCCTCTTTGTCTCTTTTGGTTCCTCTGTATCATTAGCGCTTCCACTTACTGGTGTTTGTTTGCCTGTAAAAAGATTACTTTAGTTTCGTGTGGTTGGGTTTACTTGTGTTAATTCCATTATGATCCATGTTGTTTCTTCTAGTTTGTATAGGTTTCATCACGATTGGTGTATTGTTCCACAGGGTATGGACCTTGATACTTTTCCTGATGGGGCTGAGGGTGTTGACGCACGGCCGTTGGACTTAAAGAAACTCTGTAGTACAAGGAGCATATTCAAATCAAGGATTTGGCTGAACTTGCTATAAAGGAATACAATGAATAGTCCAATGTATGCATCTTTTCTTTGTGGGATTAGTAGACATAATACGTTTTCTTATGATCGTATTTTGAAAATTGCTTAGTTACTACATTTGTTTTTAGCCAAATAAGTTACTTCCTAATTTAGGTTTGGCCGTTCCACATGTTTCATGAACCGCAGCATTCATTTGTCAATCGTGGTTTGAAGTTTTCTTCTGTCGAAGTAGATCTCCCTGCCATGATGGGACAAAAAGATAAAGCCGTGTCTAATTTAACACGAGGCATTGAGGGTCTATTCAAGAATACCAAAGTAAACTATGTTAAGGGATATGGCAAATTCCTCTCCACTTCTGGAATTTCTGTCTACACCGTCCAAGGTGGTCACTCTTTAGAGGCAAAAATACTGTAATTGCAACTGGCTCTGATGTCAAAGGTCTCCCTGGCATAACCATTGATGAAAAGAAAAAATTGTGTCATCGACCAGAGCATGAGCTTTGACTGAAATTCCAAAGAAGACCGGTTGTTATTGGTGCTGGGTATATATGCCTTGAGATGGGATATGGGGTCGCCTAGGCTCAGAGGTGACTGCTGTTGAATTTGCAGCTGATATTGTTCCAACCATGGATGGTGAATTTCGCAAGCAATTCCAACGTGCTCTTGAAAAGCAAAAGATGAAATTCATGCTACAGAATAAGGTGGTGTCAGTTGATATTACAGGTGATGGTGTGAAGTTGACCCTTAAACCTGCGTCTGATGGTCATCAAACAACTCTCGAGGCTGATGTCGTTCTCGTCTCTGCAGGAAGAGTTTCATTCACTTCGGAGCCTGGATTGGACATGATAGGAGTTGAAACTGATAAAGTCTGTAGAATGTTGGTCAATGAATGTTTTGCCTCTTAACGCCCCAGGGGTACATGCTATTGGTGCTGTCGTTCCTGAACCAATGTTGGCTCACAAGGCACAAGAGGATGGCATTGCTTGCTTAGAGGTCATTACAGGTAAGGAGGGTCATGTAGACTATGCTATGGTGCTTGGAGTTGTTTATGCCCACCCCGAGGTAGCTTATGTTGGGAAAACTGAGGAACAAATGAAGGCACTCCGAGTTGATTATCATGTTAGCAATTTCCTTTCCCAACAAACGGTAGAGCCAAGGCAATTGATGCTGAGGAAATTGTCAAGGTAATTGCTGAGAAAGAGAGCGTTGAGATATTGGGCGTCTATGTAATGTCTCCTAATGCAGGTGAGCTTATTCACGAAGCTGTCTTGGCATTGCAGTACGGAACATCAAGCGAGGACATCGCTCATCCAACAATGAGTGAGGCACTCAAAGAAGCAGTCGTGGCCACTTATGACAAGCCCATTCACATGCAGGCTTATGTTATATCTCCCAAAGAGGCTTTCATCAAGGTCTATATTTTTGTCTACTTGCTCTGCGATCAGTCAGTGAAGTCATTTTGGATCTCTAACTAATGACTCTCTTGGAAAATCCATCGAAGCAAACATTGATAAATCATACCTGGATTTCCAGAAAGAAAATGACTGGCCCAGCCTGGCTTAACCCGTCAAACTCAAAGCTCGTGTGGACACGAGCTAGCCTGGATGGCTGGACCGATCCGTATTTACAGCTCTACGTATAATGGTGTTTCCACCTAGTACTAGATTCAGAAAGCAAAAGTTCAACTGCCTCCAGCAAAGCTACTTCTCAATTCAACTTCATAGATAAAACCAACTGCATATTAGTCACAAAATTAGCCCTGAAGTATACATGCAAACCAAGGGAGATTTTCAGTTAAGAATTATTGCTTTTATTTTTTTTTCAAGGGAGATTTTAGTCCACAAGACTTGTAAGAAAAAAGATTGAACTAAGTATGAGATTCGAATCTATTATGTATTAAATAAAAATATTGATAAATACATATTTACTTCATTTAGCTATGACGTTTTTTCTCTTTAAAAAAAACACTTTAATTACATTTGCTGATCAGGTTCTAGAGTTAATTCCTCGAAATGTCATTGAATTTGTGTAAATATCCCATCAAAGTAACTTTTGTTTCTTTTAGGATAATATTGTCACTGAACTTATGCACTTCTTTCCATTATAAGGTAAACTAAAAAATTATTAAGGATATGTTTGGAGAACCACAAGGAAAGTGAAATTAGATATAATTACATAGTCCGATTCTTAATTAGGAATAGAGAATTAGGTGCAATTACGTAGTGTAATTACAAAGTTACATTTTATTTATTTATTTTTTTTTTTTTAAATAAAGTTTAATATCTTTTTCTTTTAAATTTCTTTTTTATTTCTATTATTATTATTATTATTATTTTACTTTTTTTTTCATTTTACATTATTTATCTTTCATTTTTTTTCTTCTCATTTTCCAACTTTACTTCTTATGATTCAATATAATTACTCTTTTTTTTTCTTTATTTAGCACATTATTGAATTTTTATAATTTTTATTCTAGTGTTTGAATTAAAATAATATTTTATTATTGAATGAGATTATAGACTTATGTGTTTTTTCGTTCTTCTGAATTATATTTACTCGTCGGAATTTTATGTATTATGTTTTTCTCTTGGATTTTGAATTTATGTTTCGGTGTATTTGTTTTAGTATTATAGACATGCTATGTCATATAGCATGTCACTGCAAATTGTCTAATAACATATAATTTCAATTTTTCTATGGCTTTCCAAATATGTCCTTAACTATTTTTTAGTTTCACCTTATTTTGGAAAGATGTACATAGTTTAATGACAATATTTTTCTAAAAGAAATTAACAAAAATTATTTTAGTGGGATGTTTGCACAAGTTCAATGGCAATTTGAAAAATTAACTCGATAATTTGAAGTGACATGCAGTATAAAATAACAAG
This sequence comes from Capsicum baccatum var. pendulum, assembly GCA_030864225.1. Taxonomy (NCBI): domain Eukaryota; kingdom Viridiplantae; phylum Streptophyta; class Magnoliopsida; order Solanales; family Solanaceae; genus Capsicum; species Capsicum baccatum. The sequence goes on along the minus strand of CM061561.1, from coordinate 9,802,944 downwards.
TCTATAGTACTAAAACAAATAAATTAAAACATAAAACAAAACACAATTTGAAAATCCAAGAAAAAAACACAGTACTCTTATATAAAATTTCAACGAGTAAATAATTCAAAAGAAAGAAAAACACATAAGTCGTCTCATTCAATAATGAAATACTACTTTAATTCAAACACTAGAATAAAAATGCGATAATGCGCTAAATGAAGAAAAAAATACGAGTAATTATATTGAATCATAAGAAGTAAAGGTTGGAAAATGAGAAGAAAAGAGATGAAAGATAAATAATGTAAAATAAAAAATAAATTAAAATAATAAAAATAAAAAATAAAATTAAAATAAAAAGAAATTAAAATTAAAAAAAGAAATAAAATGTAACTTTGTAATTACATCACGTAATTGCACCTAATTCTCTATTCCTAATTGAGAATTGGACTATGTAATTACATCTAATTTCACTTTCCTTAAGGTTCTCCAAACATATGCTTAACAATTTCTTAGTTTTACCTTTATAATGAAAAGAAGTGTATAGTTCAGTGACAGTATTATCCTAAAAGAAACAAAAGTTACTTTAATGGGATGTTTATAGAAGTTCAATGACATTTTGAGGAATTAACTCTCAGGTTCTAATACCCCCTCTTTGAACAAAGTTCGGTGATAGTTTTTCACCAGTAAAAATAGTTTTTCTTTTTTCTTTCAAATAAGTGATAAATTGTTTATTTTAAGAAAGTAAAATGTATTTTTACTGAGTCTTTATATCGAAAAAGATATAGTTCTTTAGTACTTTCTTTGATTATGTAATTTCTAAAAAAAATTAAATAAGTATAGAATTTAGAAAACATTATTAATGTGTTCTTTTGATATCAAACTTGAATTAAGATATGTATTAGAATCAAGAAGCCGAACTAATTTTTGAGAATCTATTTCAATTTTCAGTGAAAAGAGGTTGTGCGAGTAAGCAAGCTGGAGTTCTAATAACAAAACGTGGATTTCTCCTTTCAAGACATCCGTAGCAGTGCAATTACCATGAAGGCCATGAACATATTTGTTTTAAGACCAATATTGTGACATTATTAGTTATTGATTTCTAACACTTTTGCATAATTTTCAGATATTATATGCTATTTTTTTTGTCCATTTATGTGACACTGGTGTAATATTTGAGAAAGTCAATCAAATTTGTTTTATAGTTTTAGATATTTTAAGTTGTTAATTATATTATAATTTATACGATTTTCTACGTAATTTTCAACTAATATCTCTCTACCCAATTTATATGAAATAAATTATTAATTATTTTAATTTATAATATTTTTTACATAATTTTTAAATATATAATAAGTTAAATAAAATCAATAAATTAAAATATATGAAAAAGATACATTTTCTGAAATTAAATTAGTATTATGCTTTGAGAGAGATTTAACTTCACAAGACTTGTAAGAAAAAAATTGTATAATGAAATTCCTATTGGTGAGATTCCTCAAACGTGTAATCTTATCTAGTTTGTATGATTTTTTTTTTTATTTTTAAAGAAATAATATATAGTTATCACTTTAGCTAGGACGTTTTCTTTTAAAAAAAAAAAACACTTTAATTTTGCTGATCAGGTTCTAATACCTCTTTCAACAAAGTTTGATAATGGTCATCAGAATAAATAATGTTTTTAGCTTGAATATACCTTTAAAAAAATTACTCATCTGTAGAAAGTAAAATATATGTTTACTAACTAAGTCTTTTATATTGAAAAAAATGTAACCAACATGGGTTGTGGTGCAGTTGTGGGACTACTTCACTCTTAATCAGAAGTCTCGGATTGAGCCTTGGGCATGGAGGATATCCAGTTGGGAGCGCTACCCCCAAAATGGGCTTGGGTTTCGAGCCCTGGATATGAAGAATATCTTGTTTGGAGCATCGGATGAAAAACAAAAAAAAAGATATAATTCTTTTTGTACTTTACTTGATTATGTTTAAATAAGTATAAAATTGCTAAACATCATTATGCATTTTTTGATAATGTAAAATACCATTTATTTTGAAACAAAATAAAAAAGCTAAATCATTTATTCTGTAACAAATGAAATATATATAACTAATTATTAGAGTATATATATGTTAGTACTTTCAGAAAAAAAAGCTTACCATATTTTGCAAGAATTCATACAAAAGTGAATTCAAAATACTTTTTCTATTTAAAACTTTCCCGTGAACTTATCAAGAGGCAGGGTTGGAGGTAAACTTTCCTAATGGACTGTCGTTTGAGCTGTTAGAGTGGGTAAAAGTCCCACATTGATTGGAGAATGGACTGATATCAGAGCTAGGTCCATTCTCGTTTGGGATCCCGATCCACACGCTAGTTAGGACCTGAGCGTGATCTAGTACTAGAAAAACTAGCTTTACCCATAGGCTCAGTAAGATTTTCTAATGTTGAAATAGGAGTCACGGATAAATATTAGTGTTACTTTTGTTTATTTTTTTTAGAAACAATTTAGTTCAAAGACTTGTATAAGAAAATAATTGTACTATGAGATGCCTCAACGTGAATTTTTATCTATTCGATATGAAAAAATTAAAATATTTGGTAATAATAATAGTTCATGAAAATATTACTTTTATTCTTTTGAAAGAATTTTAATTCACGGACTTGTAATAATTGTTACAATATTATTACTAACATGAAAATTTAGACCTTGGATTTACTTTTCCCTCAAATGAATGAATTGAGCTAACTACGAAAAAGATTTTCATGCATACAAACAAAAATAAAATTCTCGCATGTATAAATCATGATCAACGTTCAATCAAAAAATGTAAAATTTTACTTAACAATGTAGAAATTTGCTTTAATACTGATGTTGTGACGTTATTAGTTATTGATTTATAATATTTTTACATAATTTTCAGATATTATATGTTGCTCTTTTTGTCCCGATTTATGTGAACCTGATGAAATACTTGAAAAAGTCAATAAAATTTATTATATAATTTTAGATTTTCAGTTGTTAATTATATTATTGATTTATACGATTTTCTACGTAATTTTCAAACAAAAGCAATATCGACTAAATAAAAATAAAATTCTTGCATATAAACAATATCGATTAGTTTTTTTTCAAATATTGAACCCCCTTAACTAAAATTCTGGTTTTGCCTCTGCTTACCATAGTGAATTCAAAAAATATCATGTGTTTAAAACTTTCCCGTGAACATAGTACTTATACAAGTACTTACCCGTGAACTAAATTGGAGGTAAACTTTTCTAATTTAGTAATAACGTTTCAGGATGAAAAAAGCAAAATAATACTCCTTTTTTTTAATATTGTACAATCTCACAGTTTCAAAAGGACACACACATATATAAAAGGTGTTAGCATGCATGTTTTTGTTACAAGGTTTTCACAAATTAGGGGGGGGGGGAGGGGGGGGGGGAATGACAGACGCAAAACAACTTTTTACTCAACTACGCAACGAATGGAAGATACACAAGATCCATGTATATATCCTTTGTACTCTTTATATATATAATCTTCCTGTTTTTGTTTGTTTATTTATTATATAATAACTACTAGTTTAATTTGTTTCTGTTCTTTTTTTTTCCTTAGGGTCTGAAGGCTGAAGCATATACAAATTATTTTATTAATGTTAAAAGAAGAAAAATGAGATGAATAGAATAATATTTTTACTCGTAAATTATTATCACATACTATTTTTATTTTGATTTTCATAACATTGATATCAGAGCCAGGTACAATTCATGTTGAGGAACCTCCTGGTACAATTTTTTCTTGAACTTTTATTACCAAATACTCATTTTAATTTTTCTTCCTGAATAGATATATTTCAAATTGAGGAATCCCATAGTACATTTTTTTTCTTACAAGTCTGCGAATTAAAATATTGAATGTCACGTTCAATATTATGGTAAAAATATCTCTGAAAGTAAAAATAATACTAACCCGTGAACTTGTATATCTACATTAGAAAAGTCTACAGTTCATTAATCATAAGGTGAATCAACCATAATATTGATTTGGCAAAGTGCTCCCTGTCATTTTTTATTTGACATAGCGTTTAAAAAATGGTAGATTTTTTAACTTTGTGTAGTTAAATAATTTTTATATATTTGTGACTATAAATTATTTTATTAAGGGTAAAAGAAGAATTTTTAAATAGTAAAATGATATTCTTTTTGGGGCAAACTAAAAGAAAATACCACATAAAATGAGATGAATAGAGTAATATTTTTATTCATAAATTATTATAATCAAACATTTTAATTTTTCCATACAGAATAATTTAGACTTCATGTTAAGAAATTATACAACAAAAATTTTATCTGTACAAATATTTGTTGAAAACTTTACAGAATTCACCCAATAATAATAGGAGTAAGAACTTTTAATCATTGCAATAACTTGAATGAAGAAGACTCGATCTTTTAAATCTTGAAGAATATTTTTTCTTTATGTGTCTTGTGAGATGTAAAGAAAAGAGAGAATAATTGAATAAAAACAACCTTTTATTAAATATTAATTTGTAGTTAATGACTAATTTTTGTTTTACAAAATGTACAGTCATTGGTCAAATTTTGCATTAAAAAAATTAAAATCATGATTTGAAATTTTAAAAAATGATTTCTCGAGCATTTGAGATTAGTATGAAATGAAATTGCACATTTAAACGCTAATACATATTTATATCGATCTAATTCTTTGGAAACAAAGAGAATAGTACATGAGCTACTATCAATGTTTGAATTCCATTAATTCTTAAAATAATTGTTCATCCTACTTCCATAATATGGTGACATTGGAAAAAATCTCCAATTTCAATCATGATTTGGCAAAAGGCTCCCTATCATTTTTTATTTGGCATAGTGTTTAAAAAATGATAAACTTTTGAAATTTGTGTAGTTAAAATAATTTTTAGATATTTATTATTATAAATTATTTTATTAATAATAAAATAAAAAAATTAAATAGTAAAATAATATTCTTTTTAGAACAAACTAAAAAAATACCACATAGAATGAGATTAACTTTCATTTTTAATCTCCAGTCACTATAAATGCTTCTATGGTAAGAAATAATCAGAACTTAATAGTCAAGTTCATTTATATCATATATATTTAATAAACTAAAACTAATACGTTAATTTTGCTATGTGAATAATTAGCACCGTGATATTCTTGTCTAATTGACAATTTTCATTGTCGTCTTTTTTCCCCTTCTCCTTTCAAACATAGTGAAAATAATTAGTTTGTATATAATAAAAGTATGTGATGAGATTATTTTCGTCCTTTTATTCCCCCCTCATTTTGTTCAATCAGTTCACTTATTTAATAATTCAAAGGCCACCAATAATGAAATTGACACTATTTTTCTTCAATTAACTTATTAAGCTAATCTTTTGTAAAGAGAATTATCCAAGTCCATATAAGCAAACTATCAGTCCAATATTCTTCCTTCATGCCCAGGTCCCAATTGACGCATGGATCGGGAGCCCAGACGGGGATGCACCTGTCTTTGATATCAATCCATTCCCCAATTAATGTAGGACTTTTACTCACTCCAACAGCTCAAACGACAGTTCATTCCCCAAAAAATAAATTAAAAATAACATTACTATTTACGACGACTCTTTTTTTTTTACGTTAGAAAATCTTACTAAGACTATGGCAAAGCTGATTTCTTTAGTACTAGCATATATCTAATAATTATTGGTATATATATTTCTTTGTTCCAAAACAAATAATATTTTAATATTTTTTAAAATTTCAATATTGGTGGTATTTCACATTATCAAAAGAATACATTAATGATGTTTTAAATTCAATACTTATTTAATTTGTTTTAAAAAATTACATAACCAAAAAAGTATTAAAGAGTTATATCTTTTTCAATGTAAACACTTGGTAAACATAGTTTTACTTTCTAAAAATGAAAGTTTATTAAGAGGTGCTCAATTTTATAACACACCTATTTGAAAGAAAAACTATCACCAAACTTTGTTCATAGAGGGATATTAGAACCAGATCAGCAAGTAATCAAAGTGTTTCTTTGTTTAATAGAGAAAATGGCATAGCTAAAGAGGTAATTTCGTATTTATCTCTATTTTTATCCAATACATAATAGATTAGATTTACACATTGAGAGATGGCATATTGTAACAACCTCAATTTTACACCACAACTTCAATATATATATTATACTTCCAAATCTGAATACAAATGAGAATTTTAGCAACAAAGTAACAGATAAATACTAATGAAAAATCTATGAGTAACAGAGGAATAAGGTGATTAAAAGAAGATCAGATAATATATCATTGAAGGGGAGATGGGAGAATATATACTAAACCAAGCTTCAACATAATTTGCATAATTTCTTCAGTAGGAAACTGCTCCCATTTAAGGTGTTTGCCTAACCCGGATCCCAAAGGAAATCCACTCTTTTGTTGGACTGTAACTTCACCTCACGCCAAAGTCCAAAGCCCATGACCGAGTTCATAACACATATGGACAACTCTGATATAAATGGACGAAGGAGATTAAGCCACGATAACTTAATCTCACGTTTTCCAAAGGACACGTATATAAATTTTATGTGGCATCTTTTAATTTGATACAATATTTTTTAAAAAAATAGTAGTCTTTTGAAACTTATATGGCTAAAATAATCTCTAGATATTGGCATAGTTATAAATCATTTCCCGATAAAAGGAGAATGTTTAAGTAAATTGTTTCTAATAATATATAATAAAGTGAAATTCTTTTTGGGACAACTAAAAAGGAAAGAGAGTCACATAAAATAAATTGGGTGCAATACTATTTTTACACGTAAATTTTTACTCTCTCCGTCTTAATTTATGTGTCACTTTTCAAAATTCAAAATTCAAACAAGTGTTTATATTTGATCACTTTTCATAAATTCTTTAAAAAATTTCCTTCATAGATTAATGTATTCTGAAAAGATATTACTCCTATAACGTAATTTCTTATCTAATGTTATTATTAATGACATGTAATATAAAATATTATTTTAAAATCTATATAATATGGAAGAAAAAGGTTAATATGTTCAAAGTCTGATCTCCTCCTCCTCCATTCTTAAATTTGCCTTCAATATGCTTTACAAAATCCATATGGAGTGAAGAAGCCAACAACAAAAATTAATTATGAATCAACGCTCACAACATTAGTATTAAAGCGAATATTCTTATGTAGATTTTACGTTTTTTGATTGATCCTTAATCATGATTTATGTATTGTTTATATGCGAGAATTTTATTTTTGCTTGTACACATGAAAATCTTTTTCGAAGTTAGCTCAATTCATTCATTTGAGGGAAAAGTAAACTCAAGGTCTAAATTTTCATGTTAGTAATAATATTGTAACAATTATTACAAGTCTGTGAATTAAAATTCTCTCAAAAAAATAAAAGTAATATTTTCGTGAACTATTATTATTATCAAAAAATTTAATTTTTTCATGTTGAATAGATAAAAATTCACGTTGAGGCATCTCATAGTACAATTATTTTCTTATACAAGTCTTTGAACTAAATATTTTCTGAAAAAAATAAATAAAAGTAGCACTAATATTTACCTGTGACTCCTATTTCAACATTAGGAAATCTTACTGAGCCTATGGTAAAGCTGAATTTTCTAGTACTAGATCATGCCCAGGTGCACGTGAATTGGGAGTCCAAATTGGGATGGACCTGGCTCTGATACCAACCCATCCCCCAATCAATGTTAGACTTTTACCCACTCTAACAGTTCAAACGACAGTCCATTAGGAAAGTTTACCTCCAACCCTTCCTCTTGATAAGTTCATGGGTAAGTACTATATATAAGTTCACAGGAAAATTTTAAATAGAGAGAGTATTTTAAATTCACTTTTGTATGAATTCTTGTAATTATGACTATGATAAGCTGTTTTTTTTTTAAAAAAAGTACTAACTGTTATGAAAACATACAAGTGTATGTCCATGTGTCCAAAGTAAAAGGACATGCTCTTATCATTTAATCTTTAATCATTATGTTTTATGAGTGGCAAAATGCCTACTCATTCTCCACTTCATAAAGTTGATGTGGATAACCTGTACCTTAGGCTATAAATTGCCACCTTTCTTATTGAAAAATAGAGCAAGAAAAGAACTTTGACTACTTTTCTTATAAGCCTTCTTTTAGCTAATATTATTAATCAGTTTCTTTTCTTTTCCTCTTGGATTGTTCTGGTAGTATCATTTAATTGACGAGGAGTAAAAGAAAAGACTACAATCTTTGTTACTTAGTCACTTAGATATATAAATTTATATCACGTTATCAGCACGAGTCTCTGCAAAACTCCTTCGAAGGTAATTAAAGGTTAGTATTTAATTTTCTTAAATAATGTCTAATATTTTCAGAAGAGATTTTAGTGCCCTAGATATATCTGGCAAAACCTATATGTCCTGAGCACTAGACGCAGAAATACATTTAAATGCAATGGGTCTGACAGACACCATTAAAAAATAATAATAATGCATCAGAATAAGATAAGGCCAAGGTCATGATATTTCTTCGTCATCATTTTGACGAAAGTTTAAAAATGAAATACTTCACGATCAAAGATCTCCTCGTATTGTGGAACAATTTAAAAGAAAGATACGACCACCTGAAGATGGTCATTCTTCCACAAGCTCGTAATGAATGAACCTATTTGAGATTTTAGGACTTTAAAAGTGTAACCGAATATAATTCTACGATGTTCAGAATTAAATCGCAGTTTCATTTATGTGGGGAACGTATCATGGATCACAACATGTTAGAGAAAACATTTTCTACTTTTTCCTCCTCGAGTATGATCCTACAGCAGCAATACCGAGAAATGGAATTTAAAAAATATTCTGAATTAATTGCTCATCTTCTTATTGCTGAACAACATAATGAGCTTTTAATAAAAAATAATGAAAGTCGGCCTCCTGGTACTGCTCCATTCCCGAAAATGAATGCTGCAAATTTTCACCCAACTTGGTGTGAAAGAAATCCTGACCCTAGTCGTGGTCGAGGTCATGGTCGTGGAAGGTATTTCAATTAGGGTAATCGTCTTGCAATAAACAATAACCCTCAGCACCAACAGTGCAAAAAGAGACATAAAGCTCCTGAAGTAACACCAAGGACGAACCCTGAAAGTAGATATTATCGATGTGGAGAAAAGGAACACTTGACACGTATCTGTCGTACGCTTAAGCATCTGGTAAAACTATATCAGGCGTCCCTTAAAAAGCCAGAAAATGATGTTGAAACAAATTTTCTCCTAGAAGATAACGTTGAGCCCATGGACTTGGAAATGTCAGATTTTTATACAGTTCCTGAAGAACATGTAAATCACCCTGAAGGTGATAATAATGATGTAATTCGATTATATTAATCTGTTAATATTATATTAGTTTAATTTCCTGACATATAATAATCTTATAAATATAATTTATATAATATGTTATGTGCTAGTTATATTATAATATTTATTTTATTTATATTTTTATTTTGAAGAAAATATGGATACTCCTCAAGTCTTATTTGGATCAATAATTGATCATGACAATATTTGTGTAATTGATAGTGGGACAACACATGCAATATTTAAAGATGAAAAATACTTTTTCCACTTACTTTGAAGAAGAGCAAATGTTACAACAATTGCTGGTACTTCAAAATTGATGGAATGCTCCGGAGAGCTACTATATTTCTGCCTAAGGGGACAAAATTAGTTATAGAAGATGCATCGTTCTCTTCTAAATCCCCAAGAAACTTATTAAGTTTGAAAGATATTCGCAGGAATGGATATCATGTTGAGACAATAAATGAAATGAATGTCGAATATCTTGGCATTACTAAGAATGTCTCAGGTCAAAAACAAATGTTGGAGAAATTACCAGCTTTGTCTTCCGGCTTATACTATGCCGAAATTAGTACAATTGAAGCACACTCTATCATAAACTAGAAGTTTACTGATATAAATATATTTGAGCTTTGGCATGATCAAATAGGTCATCCTGGCTCAATAATGATGAGATGAATCATTGAAAATTCAAAAGGGCATCTGTTAAAGAACCTGAAGATTCTTACACCGAATGAATTTTCATGTGCTGCTTGTTATCAAGGCAAACTGATAACTAGACCATCGCTACTAAAAGTTAGCATCGAATCTCCTCAATTTCTAGAACGTATACATGGGGATATATGTGGGACTATTCACCTAACTAGTGGGACATTTAGATATTTTACGTTTCTAATAGACGCATCTTCAAGATGGTCACATGTGTGCCTCTTATCATCTCGTAACCTAGTGTTTGTGAAATTATTGGCACAAATAATAAGATTAAGGGTGCAATTCCCAGATTATCCCATTAAGGCTATTCGCCTCGATAATGCTGGAGAATTTATATCCCAAGCTTTTGATGATTATTGCATGCCAGTTGGGATAAGAGTTGAATATCCTGGTGCTCATGTTCATACTCAAAATTCCCTTACTGATTCATTTACTAAGCACCTACAATTGATAGCAAGACCACTGCTTATGAAAACAAAATTGCCTACTACTGTTTGGGGTCATGCTATTTTACATGCAGCATCACTTGTTCGTCTCATGCCAACTCATTATAATAAATACTCCCCGTTTCAATTGGTTCTAGGCCATGAGCCAAATATTTTCCATCTACGAATTTTTGAATGTGCTGTATATGTGCCAATTGCACCACCTCAGCGTACTAAGATAGGCCCCCATAGAAGGTTAGGAATATATATGGGGTTTGAGTCACCCTCTATAATTCGCTACCTTGAACCATTGATGGAAAGTTTATTTACTGCTCAATTTGCAGATTTTCGATTTGATAAAATAAATTTCCCATAATTAGGGGGATAAAAATGTGATCTTAAAAAAAAAATTGCGTGAAAAGCTTCATCATTATCTCATTTTGATCCACGTACACCCATAAGTGAACGTGAGATCCAAAAGATCATTCACTTATAGAAATTAGCAAATCAAATGCCAAATGCATTTACTGATTTGAAAATGATAACCAAGTCACATATCCCTGCAGCGAATATTCCTGTCCGAATTGAAGTTCAAAAGAACCATCTTCTAATGTACTAGCTTCTGAATCCTAAACACGCCTGAAGCGTGGCAGACCATTGGGTTCAAAAGATAAAAATCCTAGAAAAAGAAGCGCGAAAAATGATAAAGATGATGTTGTAAAAGATTCTTCTGAAGAGACTCAAAATCTGATTAATCCTGATATTCCTGACGAAATCAGTGAACCCGAGACTCAAGTGAATGAAGAACTTTCAATAAGTTCCACTAATGATGAGGTAAATTTAGATCGATTGAAAATTATGGTGGATAATATTTTTGCATATAATGTTGCACTAAATATCATGCAAGACAATGAGGACCTTGAACCTCTATCTATCGAAGAATGTCGACAAAGAAAAGATTGACCAAAATGGCAAGACGCGATTCAATTTGAATTGAAATCACTTGCTAAACGGGAGGTTTTTGGACCTGTAGTCCAAACTCCAAGTGGTGTAAATCCAGTTGGCTATAAATGAGTCTTCGTACGTAAAATAAATGAGAAAAATGAAATTGTAAGATACAAGGCACGCCTTGTTACACAAGGTTTCTCTCAAAGACCCGGTATTGACTATGAAGAAACATATTCACCTGTCATGGATGCAATAACATTTCGATACCTCATAGGTCTAGCTGTACATGAAAATCTTGAAATCAATTTAATGGATGTGGTTACAACTTATCTTTATGGTTCACTTGATAACGATATTTACATGAAAATTCCAGAAGGATTAAAATTTCCATAAGCATATAGTTCAAAGTCTTGGGAATTATATTCAATTAGATTACAAAGATCGATGTACGATCTAAAACAATTAGGACGCATGTGGTATAATTGCCTAAGTGAGTACTTGAAAAACGAAGGATACATAAATGATGTTATTTGTCCTTGTATTTTTATTAAGAAAATGACATTGGGGTTTGTCATACTCGCTGTTTACGTGGATGATATAAACCTCATCGGGACTCCAGAAGAGGTCCAAAAGGTAATTGAATATCTAAAGAAAGAATTCGAAATGAAAGACCTTGGAAAGAAAAAAATTTGTCTTGGTTTGCATATTGAACATTTATCAGACTGAGTCTTCATTCATCAAACTGCCTATACCCAGAAGGTTTTGAAATGTTTTTACATGGACAAAACATATCCTTTAAGTACTCCAATGGTTGTTCGATCACTCGAAGTGAGTAAAGATCCATTCCAACCTTTGAAAGAGGGTGAAGATATTCTTGATCCCGAAGTACCATATCTCAGTGCTATTGGTGCACTCATGTACCTTGCTAATGCTAAAAGATCGGATATAGTATTTTTTGTTAATTTACTAAAGAGGTATAGTTCTTCCCCTATACGAAGACACTAGAACAGAGTTAAGAATATATTGAGGTACCTAAAAGGGACTGTTGATATGGGTCTGTTTTATACGAACAAAGCTAGTCCAGATCTTGTTGGTTATGCAGATGCATGTTATTTATCTGACCCACACAAAGTAGTCCATTGTTTCTACTTCTTCTAATCATGATGAGATAATGGCAATCCATGGAGCAAGTAGAGAATGCATATGGCTGAGATCAGTAGTACATTCCATCAAAGAGAGATGTGGACTGAAGCTTGATAACAAGGTACCTACAGTCATATTTGAATATAATGTAGCATAGATAGCTCAACTAAAAGGAGGCTTTATAAAGGGAGATAGAACGAAACACATTTCGCCAAAGTTATTCTTCACGCACGACCTTTAAAAGAATGGTGATATTGATGTGCAGCAGATCCGTTCCTGTGAAAATCCAGCATATTTATTCACCAAATTTTTACCAACTTCAATCTTTGAGAAGATGATACATAAGATTGGAATGCAAAGACTGAATAAGTTGAATTGAGGTCTTCACCAGGGGAGTAAGAATACGCGCTGTACTCTTTTTTACTTAACCAAGGTTTTTATCCCAATGGGTTTTTCCTGGTAGGGTTTTTAACGAGGCACCACTCAAAGCGTATTCAGTAAATTTTTCTTTACATGGACATCCAAGGGGGAGTGTTATGGAAACATACAAGTATTATGTCCATGTGCCCAAAGTAAAAGGACATGCTCCCATCGTTTAATCTTTAATCATTATGTTTTATGAGTGGCAAAATGCCTACTCATTCTCCACTTCATAAAGTTGATGTGGATAACCTGTACCTTAGGCTATAAATTGCCACCTTTAAATAGAGCAAGAAAAGAACTTTGACTACTTTCTTATAAGCCTTCTTTTAACTAATAGTATTAATCAGTTTCTTTTCTTTTCTTTTCCTTTCCTCTTGGATTGTTTTGGTAGTATCATTTAATTGACGAGGAGTAAAGAGAAGACTACAATCTTTGTTACTTAGTCACTTAGATATATAAATTTAAATCACTAACATATATATACTCTAATAATTGGTTATATATATTTCATTTGTTAAAAAATAAATGATATTTTAGCTTTTTTATTTCGTTTCAAAATAAATGGTATTTTACATTAGCAAAAAATGCATAATGATGTTCTAGCAATTTTATATTTATTTAAACATAATCAAGTGAAGTACAAAAAGAATTACATCTTTTTTCAATATAAAGACTTAGTTAGTAAACATTGTTTTGATACTGGTGAAAAATCATTACCACACTTTGTTGAAAGTGGTATTAGAACCTGATCAACAAAATTAAAGTGTTTATTTTTTGAGAGAAAACGTCCTGACTAAAATGATAACTATGTATTATTTCTTTATAAATAAAATAATTCATACAAACTAGATAAGATTTCACGTTGAGGAATCTCACCAAATGGAATTTCATTATACAATTTTTTTCTTTCAAGTCTTGTGAAGTTAAATCTCTCTCAAAAAAATCGCATAATAATAATAATTTAATTTCAAAAAATGTATCTTTTTCATTTATTTTAATTTATTGATTTAATTTAACTTGTTATATATTTGAAAATTATGTAAAAAATATTATAAATTAAAATAATTAATAATTTATTTATTATAAATTGGAGTACAGAGATATTACTTCAAATTACATAGAAAATCATAATATAATTAACAACTGAAAATCTAAAATTATATAACAAATTTGATTGACTTTCTCAAATATTTCATCAGTGTCACATAAATCGGGATAAAAAGAGCAGCATATAGTATCTGAAAATTATGTTAAAATACTAGAAATCAATAACTAATAACATCATAACATCAGTATTAAAGCAAAAATCTTCATTGTTAAGTAGATTTTACATTTTTTGATTGATCGTTGATCATGATTTATATATTGTTTATATGCGAGAATTTTATTTATGTTTGTACACATGAAAATCTGTTTCGTAGTTAGCTCAATTCATTCATTTGAGCAAAAAGTAAACTCAAGGTCTAAATTTTCATGGTAGTAATAATATTGTAACAATTGTTACAAGTCTATGAATTAAAATTTTCTCAAAAAAATACAAGTAATATTTTTGTGAACTATTATTATTATTACCAAATATTTTAATTTTTTTATGGCGAATAGATAAAAATTCACGTTGAGGCATCTCATAGTACAATTATTTTCTTACATTATACTTTCATGTCTAGGAATCTCATTATACAATTTTAGCCGTGACTTCTATTTCCACATTAGGAAATTTTTACTGTTGCAATTGGTGGTATTTCACATTATCAAAAGAATACATTAATAATGTTTTCTAAATTCTATTCTTATTTCATATTTAGAAAAAATTACATAATAAAAAAAGTACTAAAGAATTATATGTAAATACATATGGAGTGAAGAAACCAATAACAAAAATTATGAATCAACGCTCACAACATCAATATTAAAGTAAATATCTTCATTGTTAAGTAGATTTTACATTCTTTGATTGATCGTTGATCGTGATTTATATTTTGTTTATATGCGAGAGTTTTTTTTTTCGTTTGTACACATGAAAATCTATTTCGTTGTTGGCTAAATTCATTCATTTGAGCCAAAAGTAAAGGTCTAAATTTTCATGTTAGTGATAATATTGTAACAATTTTTACAAGTTCGTGAACTAAAATTCTTTCAAAAAAATAGAAGTAATATTTTTCATGAACTATTGTTATCACTAAACTTCCTTGGTCCTGAGTCGGGGGTCTATCGGAAACAATCTCTCTACCCCCATCAGGGGTAGTGGTATGGACTGCGTACATTTTACCCTCCCCAGACCCCACTATGTGGGAATATACTGGATATGTTGTTGTTGTTATTGTATTATTATCACCAAATTTAAAAATTCACGTTAAGGAATCTCATAGTACAATTATTTCCTTACACAAGTCTCTGAACTAAATTATTTCTGAAAAAAAAAAGTAGCACTAATATTTACCCGTGACTCCTATTTTCACATGAGGAAATCTTAATGAACCTATGGTGAAGCTGATTTTTTTTTAGTATTTACATATATCGAATAATTGGTACTACATATATTTCCATTGTTCCAAATTAAATAGTAATATTTTAATAGTTTTATTTGTTTCAAAATTGGTGGTATTTCACATTATCAAAAGAATAAATTAATAATGCTTTCAAAATTCTATACTTATATAATATTTTAAAAAAATTACATAATCAAAAAAGTGCGAAAGAATTATATGTAAATACACATAGAGTGAAGAAGCCAACCACAAAAATTATGAATCAACACTTACAACATCAGTATTAAAGCAAATATCAACTTTATTGAAGAAGACTCGGCCTTCTAAATCTTGAAGAATACTCTTTCTTTATGTGTCTTATGAGATGTAGAGAAAAGAGAGAATAATCAAATAAAAACAACCTTTTATTAAATATTATAATAATTTGTAGTTAATGAGTGATTTTTGTTTTACAAAATGTACAGTCATGATTTAAATTTTGCATTAAAAATTTTTAAATTATGATTTGAAAATTCAAAAAATGATTTCTCGAGCATTTGAGATTATTGTGAAATTAAATTGCGCATTCAAATGTTAATACATATTTATATCAATCTAATTCTTTTGAAATGAAGAGAGTCGTACATGAGGTACTATCAATGTTTGAATTCCATTAATTCTGGCGATTGAATTTCATTAATTCTTAAAATAATTGTTTATCCTACTTCCACGATATGATGACATTGAAAAAATCTTTAATTCCGGACTCAAAGCCCTAGAGGAATCCATTTAAAGCTTAAATTGAAATGTAAAATCAATAAAAGCAATTTCTTACAGGTAATAATATTGAAGGTCACGTTTCAATATTATGATAAAAATATCGCTGAAGGTAAAAATAGTACTAACCCGTGAACTTATTATATATCTATATCAGGAAAGTCTACAGTTCATTAATCATAAGGTGAATCAATCATAATATTGATTTGGCAAAACACTTCTTGTCATTTTTTATTTGGCATAGTATTTTAAAAATGACAGTTTTTTGAAACTTGTGTAGTTAAAATAGTTTTTAGATATTTGTAATCATAAATTATATTATTAATGATAAAAGAAGAATTTTTAAATAGTAAAATGATATTCTTTTTGGGATGAACTAAAAAAATACCACATAAAATGAGATAAATAGAGTAATATTCTTACTCGTAAATTATTATCACCAAACATTTTAAGTTTTGCATATAAAATAATTTAGACTTAATGTTAAGGAATCATATAACAAAAAATTTATCTATACAGATATTTGTTGCAAAACTTTTTGAAATTTTAAGAATAATAGGAGTAAAAACTTTCATTGCAATAACTTGATTGAAGAAACTCGTTCTTCTAAATCTTGAAGAATATTCTTTCTTTATGTATCTTACGAGAAGTAGAGAAAAGAGAATGATTGAATAATAACAACCTTTTATTTAATATTAATTTGTAGTTAATGAGTGAGTTTTGTTTTACAAAATGTACAGTCATGGGTAAATTTGTCAACCGAGCCGGTCTAGTTCAAACCGACATCGGCCCAATAATTGTAACCACTCTGTGGGCTGGTCCAACCCAGGCTCAGGACTTAATGGGCCCGTTTGATTTGGGCCCAACAATAAAAACTTCCTAATCAATCCGTGATCGACCCACTTAGCCTCAACCGGTCAAAATATAAAACAAAAAATAAATAAATTTGAATTTACATGTTATATAAACATGAGCAAATAGAGCTTCATGAGGGGTTTGATTTTACAAGTAGATTCTGCAAAGGCATGAGTTGTTTTGTTTTATATTTATTAGAGCTTCATGCACAAATCACAATTCAAAGCATGAGCAACTTTTTGTAGGTGAAAGTACAATTATTGAATGAACTTTTTTTTTTTTGAATCTTTACTTAAATCAGAAATTTCGAATTTAAACTATACAATAATTGAGTGACTTTTTTTTTTTTTTGCAATTTTTACTTTAAATCAGAAATTTCGATTTTAAACTATGCGAATATAATTTTTTTTGTAGGTGATGACGTATCAACTTAGATATAAACATATATGTGTGTGTGCATGTGCGTGTTTGTTAAATTATCTAGGTATCAAATTGACGAGTTTTTCTGAATTTAAACGGTTCGAAAGGAGGATAATGTTGCACCCACCAAAGATATAGGTTATGGTTGTTCAAAAATGATGTCGCATTTGTATCAGATCTTCAAAAAAATAGTTTTTGGAGGATCTGATATATATCTTGTGATATTTTTTAGGAGTGAGAAATTTCTTGCTATTTTTTAGTTGATTAAAATTTTATTATATAATATTCAAGTTTCTGTTTCTTTTTTCTTCCCTTCAAACATGCTCACTTTTCTCCAACTTAAGAAGTATATATATATAAAAAAACAAGGACCCTAGGAAGAATCATGAATGATATAACTATATTTATGGATTAATGTTATTATATGTTGTGTAGCATGTATATGATAATATTTTATGTTGTTTTTAGAGAAAAGAAAAGTTTTTTTTAGCTCGTTTCTAGGTATTAACTTAGATACTAGTTTAGGATACGCGCTTTGTGTGTAACGTTGCTTCAAGGAGTTCAATTTTATTAAATCGTTTCGATATTATAAATGAAAATATGTCTTGATTACTAAATAAATTGATAATTTTATTAAATACGAAAAAACACTCAAATAGAAATTAATATATTTATACAAAATCATATAAATGAATTAAAAATCAGTTCAAACTAAATTAAGAAAAAGACCAAACAATGTCGACACATTTATATGTGTAAAATATATATTTAACGTAGTCGATCGTAGATCCATAAAGATTGATTGAAATCGATATCACACAAAAGAAAAGTTAGTAAGTATTTTGAAGGGTCTTTCGAAAACATCTCTATCTCCTTGAAATAACAATATTAAGGTTTGTGTACATTTTGTCTTCCTTGACTCTCACTTATGAAATTGTACTGAGTTTTTTGTTATTGTTTTAATAAACAAATGGTAGTAGTATGTAGTGTGTAATTTAATTATGTCGTTATGTTAGATATTTCTTAGAGAGTACTAGTTTGCTTTTTTCACCCTGAAAAGTTATTACCAAATTAGAAAAGTGTACCTCCAATTTAGTTCACGGGTATAAATACTTGTATAAGTACTATGTTCACGGGTTATATATTTCATTTGTTACAAAATGTATGAATAACTTCTATTTATAATAAGAAATATACATTTCTTATGGTATCAGAGCCTGAGTAACCTCTACTTATAATAAAAAAATATACCTGTATAGATAAGTACATTTCCTAACAGATAAATGTTGGCTATCTATGGGATAAATACAACAAGGGTCCTAATAAATTCATCGTAGGCATGAGTTGTTTGATTTTATTTATTAGTGCTTCATTTGCAAATCATAATTCAATACATGAGCAACTTTCTAGGTGAAAGTACAATAATTGAATGACTTTTTTTTTTTTTGTAATTTTTACTTTAAATCAGAAATTTTGAATTTAAACTATATAATAATTGAATGACTTTTTTTTTTTTTTTTTGTAATTTTTACTTTAAATCAGAAATTTTGAATTTAAACTATGCAGATATAATTTTTTTTTTGGCAAAGACCATTATTCATTAAACCCTATCAACAATTTCTCCTTAACTGTTTATGCGAAACTTAATTTTTAAATTTATTTTTGTCACTAATGAAATTTTACTGGATATGTTATTATTATCATAATAGTACATTTATTTAGGTGATAGACTCATCAACTTGGATATAAATATATATGTGTGTGTGTGCGCGCGCACGTGTGTGTTAAATTATCTAGAGGTATCAAATTGGTGAGCTTTTCTGAATTTAAACGGCTCGAAATGGGCGGATAATGTTGCACGCACCAAAGATATAGGTTATTACTGTTCAAAAATGATGTCGCATTAGTATCAGATCTTCAAAAAAGTAATTTTTGGAGGATCTGATACACGTCCTGTGATATTTTTTAGGAGTGAGAAATTTCTTGCTATTTTTTAGTTTCAATTAAAACTTTATATATAATATTCAAGTTTCTATTTCTTTTTTCTTCCCTTCAAACATGCTCACTTTTCTCCAACTTAAGAAGCATATGTATAAAAAAACAAGGACACTAGGAAGAAAATCATGAATGATATAACTATATTTATGGATTAATGTTATTATATGTTGTATAGCATGTATATGATAGTATTTTATGTTGTTTTTAGAGAAAAGGAAAGGTTTTTTAGACCGTTTCTAGGTATTAACTTAGATACTAGTTTAGGATACGCGTTTCGCATACAAACGTTGCTTCAAGGAGTTCAATTTTATAAACATATTATAAATAAAAATATGTCTTGAATAATAAATAAATTGATGATTTTATTAAATACGAAAAAACACTTGAATAGGAAATTAATATAGTCATACAAAATCAAATAAAAGAATTAAAAATCACTTTAAACTAAATTAAGAAAAAGACCGAACCATATCGACATATTTATATGTGTAAAATGTATATTTATATGCAGTCGATCGTAGATCTGTAAAGATATATTGAAATCAACATCACACAAAAGATAAGTTAGTAAGTAGTTTATGCAAAATTGTCGCTAATAATATATATACCCTTTGTTTATGTCACTGAACTATCAGAAATAACTCATTTATGCCATCTGTTAAAAGTTGGGCTCATTTATGCCATCGCCGTTACAAAACTGACTCATCCATATCATTACTTTTTAACACCCGATTTTTAAAAATAGCCTTGCCATGTGTCAGCTTATTAGAGGGCCACATCATTTTTTTTTAAAAAAATTTTCTTTTTAAATTTATTTTGATCCATTAAAAAAAATCCACCCATTTTTTTGATCCATTAAAAATTAATTTGATCTATGCTTTTAAATTTGATTAATTTTTCATGATCAAATAAATATTTAAAGATTTTTTTTTTTAAAATCTACTACTAAAATTTATAACCAAACGCTATTCTAATTAAGCATATAGTATGTTTTAGCATACATGAAATGTTTTGTCAGCCGAATGCAAGTAACTTTTTATTTTTTTATTTTTTTTATTTTTTACTAAGCATAGAATGACATCATCAGTATCAGGGGCGATTCAAGCAAATTTATGGCCTAAGACAAAAATCAAATGGAGGCCTTGCATTTTATTTTTTTATATAATTTTTTTTTCTATAAATAGTATTTAATATATTTCTTAAAATTTGTAATTTATTATTACTAAACAAAAATAGACCCCTTAAATTTTGGGGTCTTAGGCGGCCGCCTTTTCTCCTAAAGGGTTGAACCGCCCCTAATCAGCATTCAATATTTGTACGTAACACTTTATGCATCATCATTTATTATTGCAAAAACAGGAAGGCGACAACATGCCGACATATATAGTATACGTAGAGTTGGCAAAATGAGAAGCTAACTGTTAATAATATAATAATAATATTTGATGTTTATATATCTCTTTAGTTTCGACTGAAAAATGACAAAAGCTTTAATTAACGTGAATCTTTTAAAATAAATAAATAAATAAAGTGATAAAAAGCGTGGAGTGTATACTCTCTCTGTTCCCTTTTATTTACTCGCCCGTCAATTGAAATAACTATTTTATTATAATATATTTATTAAATGATGTTTACTATTGTATTTGAAATTAATTTGAAGAAAAAAATAATTAATATTAAAGGTAAAATATGAAAACAATCTTAATATGTCAAAAATGACAAAAAAACGAATCAAACGAGAATGTTTTAAGAATATATTCATGAAAAATTAATCAAATTTTAAAAGCATAGATCAAACTAATTTTTAATGGATCAAAAAATTGCGTGGATTCTTTTAATGGATCATTTTTTTTATTATTTTATTTTTTAATTTTTTAAAAAAAATTAAAAAAATGATGTGGCCCTCTAATAAGCTGCCACGTGGTAAGACTGTTTTTAAAAACCATTTGTTAAAAATTAATGGCATAGATGGGCTGGTTTTATAACGGCGATGGCATGAATGAGCCCAACTTTTAACGGATGACATAAATGAGCCATTTTTGATAGTTCAGTGGCATATTTGAGCCTTTTCCCTTAAAAAAATAACCTATTTTAACTTGGTACGGAGTTTAAAAAATAAAAAAGACTTTTAAATTTTATAATCTTGAGTTAAAGTTATGTCAATAAAATGTCATTTAATTTTGTGGTCGTAGGAATTCAAGTGTTACCAAAAAGGGGGAAAAGATCATTTTTTGAAACAGACTAAAAAGGAAAGAGTATCACATAAAATGAAACAGGTGGAGTAATATTTTTACACGAAAATTATTACTACAACCCTCCTAATTTATATGCACTTTTTGAATTTTAAAATTCAAATAAATTTATGTTTGATCATTATTTTTTCATAAGTCCTTTAAAATATTTTAAATTGTCATTTATTATGTCTTAGCTTATATGGTATTTTTTACATACCAGTTTCAAGCACATAAATTTTATTTTAAAAGATTTAGATATTTCATGTCTAAATTTAAGATTGAATTTAAATTGTTTGACTCTGAAAAATGAAAAATACCACATGAAATGAAATTAAAATATAGAGAGTATCACCAGACATTTTAATTTTTAATACAGATCAATAGATTATACTTCATGTTGAGGAATCTTTGTACAATTTTCTCATGAACTATTATCTCTAAATACTCATTTTAATTTTTCATTCTGAATAGAAAAAATTCACCTTGAGGAATCTCACAGTACATTTTTTTTCTTACAGGCCTCGAAATTAAAATATTGAAGGTTACTTTCAATAATATGGTAAAAAGTATCTCTGAAGTTAAAGGAGTACAGTTAGAAAATTTTACTGTCTGTGAATTATAAAGTGAGGCAGTACTTTTTTTAACTTTATCTTTTTCTCCCTCGTTTTAATTAAAGAGAATGGCATATTTTAGTTTGACAAAAACTTTTAACAAATAAAAAACTTTTGTTATAAAACAAGAAAAAATAAAGAAGAAGAGTACAAAGAGTAATTCTTGTTTCTTCTCTTAAGGGGATGAAGGATCATCTTGATTGTAAATACAATGAACAAAACTCCTCTATTTATAGGAAAAATTTACTCCTAGTCTGAGTAAAAGATGGATGCTTCAAATCCTAATAGATATCAAACAAGATCTTGATAGATCTTGATAGACATTCACTATAATATAAATACATTTATAACACTCCCCCTTAAATGTCTAATTGGTAGATAATGTGCCTTGTTAAAACCTTACTAGAAAAAATCCAGTAGAAAAAAAAAATCTAGTGAAGGAAAAAGAGTACACATATCAAATAATACTCATTTCGATTGCCTCATTAAAAACCTTACAAAGAAAACCTAGTGGGACAAAACCTCGTAAGGGAAAAAGAGTACAACGCGTATTAACTCCCCCTAATAAGAACATCCTTGACCTTTGCACCTCAATCTTGTACAACATCTTCTTGAAAGTTGGAATTGGAGAAGATTTGATGAATAAATCAGTCACATTGTCAGTTGAACGAATCTGTTGCACGTTAATATCATCGTTCTTTTGTAGCTCATCTATGTAGAAAAGCTTTGGCAAAATGTGTTTCGTTCTATCTCCATTTATGAATCCTCCTTTAAGATGTGCTATGTATGCTGAATTATCTCTGTATAAAATTGTGGGTAGATTGTCATATTTCACACCACATTTTTCTCGAATTAGATGTATCATGGACCTCAACCATACACATTCTCGACTTGCTTCACGAATAACTATTATCTCAGCATGATTCAATGAAGTGGCTACGATAGACTGTTTTGTATATCTCCAAGATATGACAGTACCACCACATATGAACACATAGCCTATTTGAGACCAAACGTTTTGGGAGTCAGATAAGTACCCAAAATCAGCATGACCAATAAGATCGGGACTGCAATCTTTAGAATAAAACAAGCTCATGTGTTTTATCCCATTTTGATGTCTCATAATAGAAGCAGGAATATACCTTGCTAACAAATTGACTGAAAAGGCTATAGGCCTTGTAGTATTTGCAAGGTACACGAGTGCATCAATTGCACTAAGATATGGTACTTCATAACCAATCTAATTCGATATATTTAGAATTTCAGCAAATAATCTATTGCTTTGAAAACTCTCCAAGAGTTCTAATGATGTTCAAGCAATAAGCTTATACAATATAAGGATTATAAATAAGTTTACCAGAAACTTTTATATGCTTTAAGCAGTTTGAATCCTTAAAAGTTTTCACATAAGTTTTGTCAAGTGACAATATTCAACATTTCATGAGTGGCATCTTCAAGTGTCAGGACTGCAAATCAAATAAGTTTTACGCTTACAAAAATGCATCCTTTCATGTCACTTGATAAATGTTTCTACGTCAGCATGCTTAAAGAAACATAGAATTCAGATCCTCGTAATCTTTCACAATATTGCGCCAATATTGTGTCAAAGATATTGATGATATATCATTTTGTATCAGTTCACAATGCGACATAACATTTGAGATCTCATCACTTCATTATTTTCAGGTACATGAACCTCTCATAAAGTTTCATGAAGTGGTATGTCGTAGGCTCTTTAAGAGCTCATTACCTTCTTATTATGATTATTTGCTCCTTATTTTTCAAGGACTATTTCATTTGGAACCGATCAGTCTACCACGCTTCATGCATGCATAGACTTTGTCCTTTAGGAACACAAAATAAGAGTATTTGCGCTTAATATGAGATGCTTTCAGCATTTGACTTGAATTATCTTTTGGATGAGGATATGGTGATAACTCTCAACATATTTCATAGCGCTTATAATCTCCCCCTTATGTTAGGAAAACTAACATACATCCTCTACTTCTCTGAGGAATCGATCGTTGTGCATTATGGTATATTCATTAATCGTATACCGCACATCAAAATTATTAAATAAAATAATTGGTTCCCGACCTTGAACCAATTAAAAGAGAAGAAATAATCATAATTTATTGGTCTAATGCATACAAATGCTATTGCAATATATCATATTTCAGACCAATGCATTAAGTTTTGTTCCCATTAACAATGGTTTAGGTATTTATCGAAGACATTCAATGCTAAACCATCATCATCAAGATGAATTATCTTGATTACACAATCTGAAAATTATGCTCAATTTATATTGAACAAATAACTTTATGAATGTCAAACGTAGGTTGACCATGAATGTACATGTAATCATTTTATTGATGCATCTTATCAACATATTGTTTTGCGGAAACAAATTGACTTTTGAAAGAGATTCGCCACTTAATTTCAAAAAGAAATTAAGAAAACTTCAAGGAGTTACTTCAAATGATTCAAAACAGGAAAATCGCTTGAGTTTTAAGATTCCGAGTAAGTGGTTCTTATTAAAGTTTTAGGAAGGTGTTAGGCACCTAAAACGTCCGCTAACCTGCGGTTATCCGGACTGTTTGAAAATCGTCTTTGACTAACTTTGAAAGCAATTTTAGTGATATTTTAGTGTTTATATAAAACCATTATTCCTCTTTCGACGTCTCGTATCCATATGTCACGTGCTCAACTTTTGGCTTTCATTCAGGCTTGAATTGGAAGGATAGGCCTCATTGACCCATTTATGAAATGCAAAGAGAGAAGAAGCCCATTTGAACTCCAAGGGGGGTGCATGTAAAGAAAATATATATGAATTAATACGCGTTCATAAAAATGAATTACTTTTATATAAAAAAAATTCAGAAAGTTCAAGGCTGTAAAAAAAAATCACTACTTCGATACATAAAAGGAAACTTAGCTACTAGATTAGTGATATATACGACATGCAACTATGTTTAATTGGTTTTGAACTTTTAACATAAAGATCAAATAGAACACGCCATATTATGCTGGATTTTGGCATGAAAGTATGCATATGCATGAAAGAATTCTAGTAAAAGGTCACTTTTCCTAATCGCATGTGGTGACCATTAGATGATAGCATAGGATGTAATGTTGGTTTTGTTTGTTGCAGTAAAGGGATGCTATAACATTTGTTAGGGGATTACATTAATAGTAAATCCCAATCAAATCCCTGTGTGACAAACAAATAACTTCAAGTTTTCACCAACGAAAAAAAATACACAAAATCTAAGAAAAATTCTATCAATTAGCCATCAAAATGCTCAACCGAGATATAAAACGAAAGAACTAAAGATAACTTCTGAAATACATGAATAAATTAACGCAACAGGTAGATCATGACAAGTTCGTTTCAATTCTTTTCTCTAATGGCATACAGTATGCAGGACAATCCAATTAATGGAGGCAAAGAAACTCTAACTTAAACCAAGAAACCATCAACTTTTCCGATGTTAGAATCAAAATCCGCACGAGAAGAGACGTGGTAAATAAAGCTAAAGGGGAAACGGCGGGGTATTAATATCGACCTCATCCTCTTTCTGACAAACGAATTTTAATAGTCAAAATGGTCATCGAGGAATCATGGAATTTGCTAGTTTTTATTAGAGATATCCTCGTTATTCTTTGTCATTTGAGAAGCCAAAGAATTCAAGAGGTGGTCCTACTAATGACACTACCAGATCAACCATATTGAACTAATGACGACAAAAAAAATGATATCTAATACTAACCATAAACAAGACACCCTCAACCTAAAAAAAACGGTTAAGCAAAATCCAAAGCACGAAACTTTAACCATAAAATCAAATATTACGAGACACCAGCAACCCAAAACTACTAATCAAGAGTCGAAGTATGAAACTTTAATGATGAAATCTACTAGCAACCCGAACTACTAAAAATCGAAAAATGACACTTTAGTATGAAATCAACTATAACAGGGTACTAGTAGCCGGAACCAAAATCAAAGCATGCAACTTTAAATAACTTAACCAGCCTTACAAGATACCCAGCAACTCAAAACAAAATCCAAGGCATAGAACTTTCACGTAAAAGTCAGACCTAACAAGATGCTATCAACCCAAAAACTGTTAAAGCAAGAGAATTTAACGGGGTCAACCATACAAAACTTAAGCAACACACAAAACAAGAGCATTCAATCGAAAATCAATCAACAATCTACAGCGAACAACCAATGAAGGATCATTAGAATAATAGTTTTTTACTACAGAATGATGAGATGAAGAAGAAGCAATCGAAAGATTAAAATGGTGTATGATATTACATTTTCGAGAGCAGTAAAATGGGCGACGCTGGATTTCACCACTACCGAAGATGTGTCATAATCAACTTCGGAACTTTGACTAGATGACGAATTCACGAGACTCTTAGATATTTTCTCCCTTTTCTAAGACCTCGAATTTTATTTCCCTTTTATAACCACTAAAAATCAAACCCAGCTTACTCAATCAAAATTTTCAGCCCTAGAATTTCGAACCTAACCCGAAAAGAAGAGAAAAGAAATCCTAGAATTTTCCGGCCTAATTCTCGAACCCTAATTTTTTTACCCCCAAAATTTCTCGCCCCTCTCGAACCTCTTTTTTTTGGATCCCGGAAAACACCTCACCCCTCTTTTCTTGCTCTCAAGAGAGCTACTTATAGAAGGGGCTTCCCCAGGTATTTTCGAAAATAGCCCCTTTTGAATTTTGAATTTCCCCCTCCAGTTTTGTTTTTGTCCTCAATCCGCACCACTTTGTGTTTGGTGGACCAATAGAATTGGGGAAAAATGAATTCTCCCCCAGACCCAATGAAAAATCTCCAAATATGTACGAATTTGTACAAGCAATCCGCGATTCACGGAGGTATCTGTTAGAGGGAGACACCTAAGCATGTTTCTAGAGGGTTCTTAAATTTTCTTCATAAATACTTGCATGAGAGCCATGTGACATGAAAGAAATAGGAGGGTTGGAGCTTGGGTCTGCGTTGAGAAAATGACTCTCCGAATTTCGGGGAATACGGGTTAGGGTCGCCACTGTTGGACGGGTTGAAATTAGATTGGGTATTGGATTGTTGTTGTTGATCGATGAGGGCTGTAGTTGTCTTGAAGCTGTAGCAGCTTTGGTTACTAATTAAAGGGAAAAGGGGATTGGAAGATGGGCCAGGTTGGAGCTGTTGGAGAAAATTGGGCCTGGGGCGGTTGGGTTTTGGGAGTGGGTTTAAAATTGGGATTAGGGTTATTTAATTTGGGAATTTGGTCAATTCATTTAATTTTTGGCTAAATTGAAAGTCAATTGGCCAATTGTATCGCGATTGTGGCCGATTTGATTTCAATTATGGCCAAATCTAATAGATTGGCTAGATTAAGTGAAAATTCGAAATGAATTTAATATCTCCTTTAACCCCGAGCTCCTTGATTCGATAAAATCAAGCACATATTTATTTAAATAAATTATTTTTGAGAATAAGTTATATTTAAATCAAGATTTTGATCATTACATTTATTTTCAAAGATTATCCTTAATTAAAATTTGATATTGATAAAAATGTTCATTTAAATGACATCATTTATACAATATCGTATATGTAAATACAAAAATATATAATCATCACTTAAATAACAAATTTATCCCAAATACATATTTTAAAATGTGTTTATTTGGTAAAAATAATTGTTGCAATTTTATTTGAAAATCGAAGAAACTCGTGATTAAACGTAGTTGTGGAGGGCCAAATTAGGTGTCAACAAATGCCCCCCCCTTTGGGTAGGATGGATGCAAGTAGTCCTGGGCAAAGGGAGGTTGACGTTCCTAATTTTTGTACGACCATAAATTCGTATCTAAGAGAGGTTGGTTTTCCGCACGAGTTTCATGGAGTTATGGCTGAACCTCGGTATCAGGTTTCCTACATATCTCAGGTTTCTTGAGAATTCAGGCCACTTGTAGTTCATAAAGCTTGATTTTAAGCACAATTTTCATGAAAATTCACCAACTATCACGACTTTAGAGTTTTTGGTTAAACCGGGAATCTGGGGAATAAAGGGATTTTGGGGGAGGTTGGAATGCAGTCGAGTTTTCTACATAGATCCTAACCTACATATCCTCAAGTCTTCAGGGAATCAGACTGCTTGTAGTTCAACTCGATCGGTAGAAAAGATAGTCATCTATTTCAGGCGATCTTTGACTCGGGATGAGTGAAAAGTTCATCGAGTTTCAGAAAAGAGGCTTGTAACCTCTTAACCATGAATGTGGGATCCTTCACACCCATAGGTAAGAACTTAGCTGGGCATAATTTCTAAGACCCTAGGAGTCCTATCACTCGAATTTAGAAGAAAGAGAAGGTTACCCTAGGCATGAGTTAAGAAATATCCCAGAGTTGAAGCTGAGACATAGAATATCCCAAATATCCACATGCCTTCTAAAAGGGGTGTGGTTGGATGGTGATGGAGATCATCCTCTAGATTGCGTCCAGAGAGTTTGACGTCTCTTTTTAGACTATGTCCCGTTTTGCTACTAAGAAAGAGTTCCATGTTATGCTGCGTCCTACCTGAAGTCGTAGGCACCTGTGGTTTTTTATTTGAGATTTTTATCCTCTCGGATGCTCTCGACAATGCTTCAAGAAAAGAGTGTTAGTGCTAAACATGATTCACGAAAGAGGTATGCAGTCTTTTACCGTATCTTCACGTGAGTTGTGGCTTGAAAAATGGAGTCATCTCTTCATGTACCTATTTGGAATTAAATAACTAGCAACAACAAACACAACAACCCTCTTGGTTGTTGTACAATTATGAAATTTGTCGGTTGAATATGTCTTCAAAATGGGGTGGCCCTTTTGGACACCAATAATACTTTATGCAGAATGGTCCCTACAACCGTGTAATCTTGTGTTGGTGTGGAAACCCTTTTGGTTACCTATATCACTTGTTGTATGTGGAATGATAACCTCTCCGGTTATAGCCAATGATTGATTTATAAATTTCCCTTAAATTGTCAATCTTTGGATAATCTTGCGCATTATTTGATGTTGGATATAAGGAGACTTACAGATATCCTTTGAATTGCTAGCTTTTAGGTAATCCCGTACATTATCCGACCTTGGATAAGAGATGGCTTACAAATATCCCTCCAATCGCTAGCTTTTAGGTATTCCTGCACATCATCCGACCTTGGATACAATATGACTTATAAATACCTTTCAAATTGTTAGTCCTTGGGTAATCCTACACATAATCGATCTTGGATATGACGTGGCTTATAGAGAACCCTTAGACGTATCAATTTGATAATCTCGCATATTCTCCGATAAGGATTTAGTTGCGACTTATGGATAATCTCCAGACTATTGATTTTTGGGTGATCTTGCACACTATCCGGTTAGGTTGTTGTTGTGGCTTGCGGATGACCTACAGGCTATCAACTCATAGGTGATCTTGCACACTATCCTATTTCAAATAATATGCCTTATAGATGACCCTCAAATTGTCAATTTCTAGGAAATCTTATATATCATCCATTCTTAGATAGCGACTTAAAGGCGTCCCTTCAAATCATATGCTCTTGATGCATTCAGATGCTGATACATAAAATAATGAAACAACCTCGATGCCAGCATTTATTTCTCACGTGTCAACAGATATGAAATGCTGATGATATCCTTGACGCTAGCGTTTATGTCTTGCGTGTCAACAGATATAAAATGAGATGATATCCTCGACGCCAGCATTTATGTCTTTGCGTGTCAATAGATATAAAATACTGATGATATCCTCAACGCCAATGTTTATGTCCTACGTGTCAACAGATATAAAATGGCCCTCTCAGCAAATGATATGAATATCCCTCTTAGCAATGTATGAAATGACCCTCTCGGCAATGGTATGAATGGCCCTCTTGGCAATGATATGAAGTGGCCCTTTTGGCAATGCTATGAAGTAGCCCTCCTTGAAATGATATGAAATGGCCCTCTCAGCAATGATATGAATTGGCCCTCTCGGCGATGATATGAATGGCCCTCTTGGCAATTTGAAAAACAGTTTAACCTGAGTTTTTTTGTCTGCGTCTTGCTTACCTGTACTTAAGGTAGACGATTAGTAGACATATAGTCGCTTTTGCTAGTGACTATTTTTTACAAAAACTCTAAATACAATATTTGTAAAGAAGACAAGACACTTTTGTTTGTCCTCTATGGTCTCAAGAAGTGAGATGGATAATTCAACAGGTCCTCAATAAATGGGTATTAAACCCATTTTTAGGGCTACCCAAAAATACCGTTCTTGAGCATTAGTGCTCTGGTGTGTCTCCCAATTTGCTCGAAGATTTTTGAAAGAAACTCCTCTGCATCCACAGAAAAATGATTAGTTTGAGTGAAACTACTCCGTGTTAACCTTCTTTGACTCTCCATTTGCTCCATGCCATGTTTTGGGTACTCCACTATGTTGGTACCTCCACCCTGGCTCCCTGCTCCTATAGACGCCTAGGCAATCACTAAGTAAAAGATTTTGTAAAGATTTTTCAAAAGTAGTCTTATTTTTAGCAAATAGTTTCAAAAGTTTCTATAAAATCTTTCAAAAATATCTGTCAGTCATGTCATGTATTAGCTCAACGAACGTATTCCTCTTAGTTTTGACTATATCCGATGGAGGAGTTCCAGAACTCATCATCATTGTTGGAGGGTTCTACAAATGGTTTCGTCATAGCCGAAGATTTAGTTTACCTAGACATTATCACAGGTGGTGATTCTCAAATCTCGACTTCGACCTCTAGTGCCGGAGAATTTTGAAATATATTCCAGTATTTGGTGGAAATTTTGAGGCCTTCCTCAAAATTTCTGCCCCAGTTTAAAGTTGTTTGATATGATTCCAACTTGAGAGGATCCGAAGTCTTTATTGGATTTCTTTCTCTTTGTTGGATGACTATCTTCCTTTTATGAATTTTCGAGATTCCTTCTTGAAAATTCTGCTCCAGTTTCCATTTCTTGGGGTTATATGACCGAGCCGTTGGGGCGCCTACGTATCCCGTTGAAGCAGGAATTAGGTCAAACGTAGTTCAAGACTATGCTAAGGATATATAGAAAAATCTAATGGGTTGAACAAAGCCGACATAGGCCGCCTACATATCTCATTCTTGAGAATTCAGGTTTAACGTAGTTCGTACATAAAGGGAAGGGGTTCTAGGCAATTGCACATCATGAAATTGATACTATTATAAAGGCTATTACAAATAAACCAAGAAACAAAAACTATAACATCTTTCAAGCACAATATTTCTTTACCGCATCAGAATTGATTGGTTTGGTCCACTCTTGACCATCCATATTAGGTAGGATTAGGGCTCCTCCAGGTTGGGATTCTTTTGATTTTCACATTCCTCTGTATCTACTACTAACTGCTCCTCATCACCTTTTCTGTTCATCATTATTTCCTTTGCTTTGTTCGTCTAACCCTTGACATGAAATGATATTGAAAGGTTTTTAAATTATTATTACCAAAATAAACCATGCTAGATAATCATAACTTCTTAAATAAAGGGAGGCCTTTTGAAAAATAAAATAAACTATGGCTCATAACCCACACAAATGTGGGCCCATGCCTTTTTGAAAGTTGTAAAACAAGAAACGAAAATTTAAGACATAAAAAGGCTAATCACGGGGCCTTCTTTGGATCATCACCGATTGTAAAAACTATTAGTAATTGCCCTTTTCATCTACCACGATGGGTGATGGGTTATGAGTGGAGTGGAGGTCCAGTTTTGCAAGGCCTCCTCTGATGCAATCTTCTTCACCCCATAAGACTTTGGGAAATCATCTGGTAGAGCATTGCATCCTTCGAGCAGATCTCCTATCCCATCCCCAAGACCATCATCATTTGACATCTCATGTATGGGAAATAACTGGTACAAGAGTGGCAAGGGCCTAAACAGACTCTCCTTTGAATTATCTTTGATCTTATCTTCCTTTCTCGGTTGGTATCTTACTCCACGCTTAAATGCTCTTTTTGGGACCATAATAGGATCAACAATCCCTTCCGAATTCTTACTCAAGGCAGCCATAACTTTCTCTATCATTTCCACTCCTTCTGTCTTTTTGAAGTTTCGTGAATCAATATTAGCAATTGTCTCGCTAGATACCCATTCGCCTACTATTTCGATCATGCTAATCGTTGCTCCCTTGTGATTAGGAAATGGGTTACTAGCAATATTTGGTGCCAGCGCCTGAAGGGTGATGATCTTGTGGTCATTCAAGTCCTGGATCTTGTATTTCAGATTGATGGAATCTTCAGTATTATGCCTGGGAGCTCCTGAATAATAAGCACAAACTTGATCGGTATGAAAGAATCGAGAATTGAGATTGGTAGTCTAGGCTGTAAATAACCGGCCTTCATCAATCTTCGGAAGAGATGGGTACGAATTTCAGCCAATGGAGTGAATTTTCTGGGAGGCTTCTTCTCGAGGCTTACACTTGGGTGGTTATACTGATTTTGATTTGCAGGAGGAGGTACTTGATGATAGTTTAGAGGCTCTTGGACATTTATTTGATTATTTGGAAGAATAGCTTGAGCATGAGATTGATAATTTGGCTACGAAATTTGGTACTGGGGTAAAATATTTGAGATTGGAGCTTGATATTGGGGATGGGCATAGAATACAGGCTGAAAATTTGGTGACAGTGGTGAGGAAAGAATATTCCTAGGCTGGAATTTCCTCTTCAATTTATCAACAAAATTAGTAGAGACCGCAGTCACATCCTCTCTTTTCTTCTTTGAGAATGCAGAAGATTCAGATGATGTTGGGGTTTTGGCAATTTTTCCTGTTAGGATGCCTTCTTCTAATGATTCCCAAATCTTTACTAAATCTACGAAAGTTTCTAGGACCGCAGATACCAACCTGGTATAATATTCTCCCTCTTGAGCACGAGAGAACACAGATACCATTTCTTCCTCAGACATGGGAGGTTGTACTTTGGAAGCTTCTTTTATCCAACAGAAGGCATAGTCTCGGAAACACTCATCATTCCTCTGCTTGATCTGATCTAATGAATACCGGTCAGGGACTATTTCAATGTTGAATGCAAACCTATTAAGGAAACTTTTGGCCAATGCCTTCGAACTAGTCCATTTTTTCAGTTCTTGAGATGTGAACCAATCTAAGGCTTCGCCACTTAAGCTTCGGCTGAATAAGCGCATCAATAATGCCTTACTTTTCCTTACTCCTACCATTTGATCACAATACCTTATCAGATGGGCCATTGGATTTCTGGTGCCATCGAACACTTCAAATTTAGGGACCTTATACCCTTCTGGTAGATCTACTCCAGGGTGAATAGATAAATCATCGTAACCTAATCCATCGTTATTCCACACTCCATGATATTCCTTGATCCTTATGATCTCTTTATTTATAGCTAGCAACTTTATTTCATGTTCAGCCGTCCACTCTTTCTCCTTCTCCTTGTAATGGTCTTCCTCGAGATTAGGAAGAGAGTTACAGATGTCAGGGGATATGATGACATGAGAAGGATTTAGAAAGACGGCTTGATTTTGTAGATGAAAGAAAGTTGGTTGGTGGGTGGGGAGAATGTTTCAGAAACTGGAAAAGTTTTGTGGAATTTGAGAGTAGCTTGGTGGGATTTCGGAGGAATTCTGCGGATTCAAAAATGAAGTTTGTGGGTTCGGAGATAGATTTGGAAGATTTGGTAGATCTGGGGATGGATTTACCAATGGGTTCTGGGGACTTGGGAATGATTTTTGTAGATTCAGAGAAGGATTTTGTGGGGCGAGGGCTGGATTTTTGGATGACAAACATCTGGGTTATTTTCACGGTTGGTATTTTGGACAAGTGGAGGGGCAGAGACGGACGATATGTTATTTGGATGATCCCCGAGAATAGGCATACTAAGGGAAGATTTTTGGAGTGGAGCCCCGTGTCCTGGTGCAGGAGCATTGACAGTGATGGACAGGTTAGCCAAATCTCGAGTACGATTTATTTCCTCCTGAAGCATTTCTAGCTTTCTTGCAAGTTTCGCAATCATCTCACTCTGTTCCGCTATTACATTATCCCTTATGGTCAATGTATTTTCTTCGGCATTTTCAGTCATTATTGAATGGTGGTCAGAGGATGGGATTTTGTACGCTTTTGACCGGGTGAAGTACGGATGTTCTGCCAGCTTATTTCAATACAGAGTAATTTTCTATTATCTGTAAAGTAAAACAACTCAAAGGCAAATGTCTTAGTTTCCACATGTGATAAGCAATGCAAAATACTCGACAAGAAATAGCCACGTAGAGTTGTTTGTGCCATAGCCAAATCAATCCATAGGAGCAT
Source organism: Capsicum baccatum var. pendulum (assembly GCA_030864225.1). Classification (NCBI taxonomy): domain Eukaryota; kingdom Viridiplantae; phylum Streptophyta; class Magnoliopsida; order Solanales; family Solanaceae; genus Capsicum; species Capsicum baccatum. The sequence continues at coordinate 9,768,196 of CM061561.1, read as the reverse complement.
AGCGGATAAATTTGTCTTTGATCCAAACAAACGGACATAAACACATAATACAATTAAATCACATAAGAACATTATACTAGTGCATATCCTAACTGGGGTGACCCTTTTGAGCCAAGGGTTTGGGCTTAACGATTTTTGAAGAAAAATATATGCTTGCTTAAGGTCAATCCATTATCCCCCAGCTTTATTGACACTAAAAGGGCATAAATGCCTACAAAATATAACAAAAGAGGGATACAAGTTTTTAGGAAAAGGGAAATAACATGAAAGAAGACACGTTCCCACACAGGGGACAAAAAATACTAATTCCAGAGTGCTTCTTATATCAGCCTTCGCTTTTTTAGCTTCGTCCATTTATTATATTGGTAACATCCGTTGACATTCAAACTGTGCCTTAGATGCAACCTCCCGAATCGATCAATTTTTTGAATCAATTCTTCTTACAAAAGTAAGCAAATCAAGTTTTTTAACAACCCCCAAAGGATAATGGATTGAATTAGACAGGCATATATTTTCTTCAACACATAAATATGGTTCGTCTATAATTGACTCGAGGTCAATAGATGTAGGGTAGGTTTTCTAATGGGCCCAATACCCCGCTCAGGTATTAGGTCGTCCTAGGCTCATGCCTAAAAAAGGATTTTGGTTTTGTTCTATCCTAGGTGTCTATAATGGCTTTGAACACTGGGTGGACAACTTGAGTTTGAAAATACGAACAACCATAAGACGCGTCACGTGCTAATAAGCCGTTCATATTTCCAATAAATTATGGAATTGAACAAAAGGGGCCGGGACATCCACGAAACCCCAAAACATTTTAAATAATGCAGGAATATACCATGAGATGCGATAGTCAAACTTTATAGAATCAAAACATATAAACACATAAACATTTAATCAAAAGACGAAATCAAATATTTGGTTAGAACCTAGTATAAAGATCCCTAGCAGAGTCGCCATTTCTGTTTTGCGGAGAAATTTTAACTTTTGAAAGAGAATCACCACTTAATTTTGAAAAGAAATTAAGAAACCTTCAAGGAGTTACTTCAAATGATTCAAAACAAGAAACTCGCTTGAGTTTTAAGATTTCGAGTAAGTGGTTCTTATTAACGTTTTAGGAAGGTGTTAGGCACCTAAACGGTCCGCTAACTTGCGGTTATTTGGACTATTTGAAATTATCTTTGACTAACTTTGAAAGCAATTTTAGTGATATTTTAGTGTTTATGCAAAGCCAGTTTTTAGGCGACTTGGTTAGGGATTTTAACTAAGTTCGCAAGGAAACACATAAACAAGTAAACGAAACAAAAAGGGGAGAAAAGCAGGGAAGTTGTGATTTAGGCTTTCAAGCCCAAACCATCGGCCCTGTCCTAATCTAGTTGGGTTTTCAACCCATTTCACTTGTCCTAATTTAGTTTTTGAGCCTTTGGCTCGAGTCTCGCTCCACCTGCATTAAATTTACAACTTTGGCTTTGAGGCCTAAAAGAAATAAAGGAATACATAAATAAACAAATAAATAAAAGACGACAAAATAAATAAACAAATAAAAGAAAAGAAACTTTCTAATCCCTTGGTCGCTTCAAAGATGGGATTTTAATCCATTATTCCTCTTTTGACGTCTCGTATCCATATGTCACGTGCTTAACTTTTGGCTTTCATTCAGGCTTGAATCGGAAGGATAGGCCTCATTGGCCCATTTATGAAATGCAAAGAGAGAAGAAGCCCATTTGAACTCCAAGGGGGGTGCATGTAAGGAAAAGATATATGAATTAATACGCGTTCATAAAAATGAATTACTTTTATATAAAAAAAAAAATTCAGAAAGTTCATGGCTGTAAAAAAAATCACTACTTCGATACATAAAAGGAAACTTAGCTACTAGATTAGTGATATATATGACATGCAACTGTGTTTAATTGGTTTTGAACTTTTAACATAGAGATCAAAGAGAACACGCCATATTATGCTGGACTTTGGCATGAAAGTATGCATATGCATGAAAGAATTCTAGTAAAAGGTCACTTTTCCTAATCGCATGTGATGACCATTAGATGAGAGCATAGGACGTAATGTTGGTTTTATTTGTTGCAGTAAAGGGATGCTATAACATTTGTTAGGGGATTACATTAATAGTAAATCCCAATCAAATCCCTGTGTGACAAACAAATAACTTCAAGTTTTCACCAACGGAAAAAAATACACAAAATCTAAGAAAAATTCTATCAATTAGCCATCAAAATGCTCAACCGAGATATAAAACCAAAGAACTAAAGATAACTTCTGAAATAGATGAATAAATTAACGCAACAGGTAGATCATGACAAGTTCGTTTCAATTCTTTTCTCTTATGGCATACAGTATGCAGGACAATCCAATTAATGGAGGCAAAGAAACTCTAACTTAAACCAAGAAACCATCAACTTTTCCGATGCTAGAATCAAAATCCGCACGAAAAGAGACGTGGTAAATAAAGCTAAAGGGGAAACGGCGGGCTATTAATATCGACCTCATCCTCTTTCTGACAAACGAATTTTAATAGTCAAAATGGTCATCGAGGAATCATGGGATTTGCTAGTTTTTATTAGAGATATCCTCGTTATTCTTTGTCATTTGAGAAGCCAAAGAATTCAAGAGGTGGTCCTACTAATGACACTACCAGATCAACCATATTGAACTAATGACGACAAAAAAATGATATCTAATACTAACCATAAAAAAGACACCCTCAACCTAAAAAAAACGGTTAAGCAAAATCCAAAGCACGAAACTTTAACCATAAAATCAAATATTACGAGACACCAGCAACCCAAAACTACTAATCAAGAGTCGAAGTATGAAACTTTAATGATGAAATCTACTAGAAACCCGAACTACTAAAAATCGAAATATGAAACTTTAGTATGAAATCAACTATAACAGGGTACTAGTAGCCCGAACCAAAATCAAAGCATGCAACTTTAAATGACTTAACCAGCCTTACAAGATACCTAGCAACTCAAAACAAAATCCAAGGCATAGAACTTTCACATAAAAGCCAGACCTAACAAGATGCTATCAACCCAAAAACTGTTAAAGCAAGAGAATTTAACGGGGTCAACCATACAAAACTTAAGCAACACACAAAATAAGAGCATTCAATCGAAAATCAATCAACAATCTACAGCAAACACCCAACGCAGAATCATTAGAATAATAGTTTTTTACTACAGAATGATGAGATGAAGAAGAAGCAATCGAAAGATTAAAATGGTGTATGATATTACCTTTCCGAGAGCAGCAAAACGGGGTACGAGATGACGTTGGATTTCACCACTACTGGAGATGCGTCATAATCAACTTTGGAACTTTGACTAGCTGACGAATTCATGAGACTCTAAGAGTTTTTCTCCCTTTTCTAAGACCTCAAATTTTATTTCCCTTTTTGAACCACTAAAAATCGAACCCAGCTTCCTCAATCAAAATTTTCAGCCCTAGAATTTAGGACCTAACCCCAAAAGAAGAGAAAAGAAACCCTAGAATTTTTCGTCCTAATTCTCGAACCCTAATTTTTTTACCCCCAGAATTTCTCGCCCCTCTCGAACCTCTTCAAGTTTTCAATTAGCAAAATGGGTTGCCCTCTTTAAGTTTTCAATTAGTAAAATGGCCTACGCTTATTTTCTCAAATGTCGGACAAATAACTGATCTGTCTATATATCTGTCGGACAGATAATAGATCTGTTGGATTGATAATCGATCTGTCTATATATCTCTCGGACAGATAATAGATATGTCGGATAGATCTATCATCTGTCGGATTGATCTGTCGGACAGATAATAAATCTGTCTCAAAAATAGATCATCTCCCTAAATAAAAAAACTTTTGGTTCATTTAATTAAAAAATTGACTTAAAAGGTCTATTTAACGAAGAGTCCCGGAGGTAGTCTTTGTTTTATTTCAATATGTATAGGTACTCTTTTGGGATATGATTAGTTAAAGAATAATAGGGAAAACTATAGGCCCTTAGCAAACATAATTTCAAACATAAGATTCTAATTATCCTATTTCACCTAGGTTTTAATTAATTACAATTCATAACCTCTTTTAATTTGTCAATTAAATATAATCCATAGTCACTCTTCTCCTTCATTCTCTCACCGCTCTCGTCCCTCTCTCCCAATCTCGCTCGCCTCCTTCCCCATCCCCCTCTCTCTCGTTACCTCTTTAGTATTTTGTATTTAATTTTGTATATATATATATATATATTTGTATTTCTCTATGCTTTATTGGTACTGTATGTGTTATTGATATTTGTATGTATATGTATATGTATGTATTAGTGGTACTATTTTATGCTGAATTTTGTTGTCAGTTTAATTGAATACAACCAATTTTACTGTATTTATATTTTATATCAAATACAGTCTGTTGCATGCACTTGATATATTGACTACTGATTGTAATTTTTGAAACTTAGTCTAATTTCGTCATATTTTTCGAAACAATGGCTACATTCCGTAAGTTTCCCTAATATGTTTGGATGGATTGAACTGTTTTTTCTCAATACATAATGTCACTCATCAATAATTGAAGGATGCAGAATGTAACTTATCAATAATTGAAGGATAAACCTAATAGGAAAGTAAGGTATGAATGAGGTGGTGCTAATATAAAAAGGTACGATAAATGATAAAATAAAACTGTTAAATAATAGAAAAATAAAATTGAGAAAAAATATATGATGATCTTACCAAATCTATTGTTACAAAACATGAGACTTTTTGTTGATACCATTTGATTGGGATTCTCGTATTATTATGTAACTATAAGTGGTATTATGATGCTTAAATAGTGGCAAGTCCCTATTTTTAATTAATTAATTTATTTATTGCTTTTCCAGTCTAGTTAAATATTGATGATTTAAGGGTCATTAGTTGTCCTTAATTAAACTATTTAGATCATGTGACCACTTGAAGGTAACTTTTATATGGTGTAACTGTCAGGATATACTATAAAGTTTAAACCATGTGTTTTGATGTAGTATTATTTGTTGAATAATTATTTATTTATTTATTTATCTATTTACTCAATTATATGAATTATTACATTGAATAGATCATTGTCATATATATCTGCTAACTTATATAGAAGGTGATTTGGTGTATGAAGTTTAGCTTATATACAGAAGATTAAATCATCGGTTCTTATAAGTTAAAATTATAGGTTCATAATCGTAGATGAAAATTTGGACAAACAATCAGAATGATTGTAGCACGAGATAAAATGTAATTTATCTTGATTACGAGAATGGTATAGTTCTAACTTCTTATGCAAGTGCATTTTGTATGTATTGAACAGAACTGAGTAGAATTAGTTGTTTTAGACTAATTGATAAAAACATATTCTCTATACTATTAAATGTACTTATATTCTCAATCTTGATATAACTATTATGATCCGTATATATATCGTTTTAATTTATTAAAAAGTGGGGTTCTGAGATGAATCAATATTTATGGTAGATTGGATGATAAATAACAAATTAGTTAATGGAATCAATGTCTCGATATATAGATGGACCGATGATACCTTTTCATGAGAAGCTTATAAGTTTTATGTGTAAACCCGGCCGATGAATTTATGAATCCTGACATGTGAATTAAGTTAACCATTGCTCTAAAGAAAATTAATCAATTTGGGACCTGATTCACAAAAGAGTTCTTGATGACAAAGCTATAGTTGCTTAGGAACCAGGTTGATCACGTTCACGTCAATATTACTTGGTCAGCGTTACATCTAGAATAGAAAAGTACCGTCTTGTCAATGAGTTGCTGGCAAGGCCACAACATCTTTTTGCCCCAACCAATCAGAAATATCCTAGGTTTTCTTGTCTCTTATGTATGCTCATGTTACAACAAGAAAACTCAGGCTTCCATATATTCCAACAACATCAAAATCCTTCTTGGTGCTCTCAGATTCAAAGTCTCACTTGCAACAGAGACCTGCTCAATCGTCGCCTCTTGTTTCTCAAGCTCTTTTTGTATTTGAGTCTTTGTTTTGTGTTTGTAAAGATTTCCTGCCTGCTGCTTTTGTTCATTAATAGTAGGTTCATTGTTAGAGAGTTGTTATTGTTAAAAGTGTCATCTAGAGTTAGTTGACATAGAAGCTAACGTTAGCTTTGTATTGATTCAGTTAGAGCTAGTTGAGTCTGTTGAGCAATAGAGTTATTGCATTGAAGTTATTGTAATAGAGTTATTACAAGTTAAAGAAGGGATAAGAGGTTAATCCTTAGTTCATGGAGTCTGTATTCAAGGTTGCTTGAATTTAGTGAAGCCGTTGAAAATCCTACGTGGTAGGTCATGATTTTTCTCCCTTGACAAGGAGTTTCCACGCAAACTTCTTGTGTTAATTGTCTGTTTACTTTATAAGTTTGTTCATTTTAGTTTTCTACTGCATATGTTAGTTTTGAACCAGGTCCCAAAGTTGGTAGGCACCTCGTGTAGCTCTTCAGTATGCATGCATGCATGCACCTCTATTCTAATTGTTGTTGTATTTTGGATATCTTGATCTGACAATATTGTGCACCTTCTATAAGATTTTGTTAACTTAGTAGTGGTTCAAAACATTTTTATATCTGTATTTTTAAGTGTTTTTACATTTGGGAAGATGATCCAAGACTTCTGTGCTAATTGAAGCATCTTTTATTTCAGTTTTTGTATGAAAAGCTATAGCTAAACTGTTATCAAGCATCTACTTACTCGTATGTATTTGAAACAAATATGTCCATCCGACCTTGGGGTACAGACGTACACTCCGATCCCACATGAAATGCAATGCATGATGTGCAGGCGTGCAACTCCGACCCGAAATAATCAATAAAGTCAAACAACGCACTTTCTGTCTCAAGTCTGATCAAGCATCAGTTTTAAAGTCAACTCAATTTATCAAGTAAGAGTATTCTCATTAGCTAGCTTTTTTAACAATTTATTTACTATAATCAATCAGTCCATTGAGCTAGCAAATAGGGGAAAACAGTTCAAACATACAATTAACTTATTTTATCCCTCAAACAACACCGATACCCGCATAAATGTTAGTCACAATCACCTATACGGGCCCCCCAATTTCCATTACTCCCATTACACATAACTAACAAATATTCAGATAAGCACTTTGAAAAAAGAGTCTAAGAAATCTCAACTTGCCTCAAACCGAAGCCAAGCATCAATCAATAAATTTGCCCTTACGTAAGAATTCCAAACGGTCAGTATCTATTCAAAAACATAGTCCACATAAGAATATAAATTTAATAAAAGCTCTACTGTTAAAAGATTTTTTTTAATTAATTTAAAATTCACTTTAAAATTAAAAGTGAACTATTGAAAAGGTGTTGCCAACTAAAATCAGTTATAGTCACTGCCAACGATTGGCTCCTCACTACACCAAATAAAATTAATATTCTAACTTTTCTACAACCTAAATGAAAGCAAGAAAATAGGACAAATAACTATGAGATGGGTTAAAATAATGTCTAAAACTACGAGATGGATTAAAATAAGACAAATTTATAAAATAAATTTGTAGAGTCGTTACACAGATACACACAAGCATTCAAATCCAACAAATTCATCAATAAACTAAACGAACACTCTACATAATCTAATCAATGACATAACACATCAATTTCACATCATTCGAGATCACAAAAATAACTTATTATTCAAATCAAACATTGTTCATGATAGTAAAATACACAAAAATATGCATCAAATATCAATAAACTCACCTCCAAACTGCACCAGTAACACCAAACGATCGCTGCAATGGCCGGCCGATCGGAGTCAATGCTAAAGCTGTTAATTGATTTGGGGGTGTTGGGAAAAAATGAGAGAGAGGGTCGATTTAGGTTTGGGGTTCAATGCTAAAGCTGTTTAGATATAGAGAAATATTGGGTCAAATAAAAAAAAAGAAGAAAATATTTTTTTTTTATGGCATAAGCGCTATTTTTTCGATTGATAGCGGGGGTTAAGACCCCCCCTGCAAATTTATAAATTATAGCCACAGATTTTTAACTCCCGTATTTTATATAATTTTACAGAAGTTAAAATAACCCCGCAAATAAACTCTCGCAATTTGACCTGTTTTCTATAGTGTTATCATCGTGTTTGGTAAAATAAAGAAAAAATTAAATCTTGTGGTCATAAATTAAAATTTTGTCGAATATATCAAAATGTCCTTTAATGTTATGATCATAGAGTCCGCAGCCTAAAAGACAAGTTTTTTTAGTCAAAATTCCAAAAGGGTATCCCAATACTGGAAAATTTCAAAAGGAATAAGGTAAACACCCGTGTTTACCTTGTATATTAAGAAGTTAACGCCGCCAGCTACAAGGTAAATTGAGTCATTAACCTTGTAAGGTAAGATTCCATGTTTACCTTGTAACAAATTTAAAATTCTCGCTGCTATATAAAGAGTGTGAGCAGAGGTTCATTTTTTGCATCAACTCAAAAAAATTGTTATATTTCATAACATAAAAATTTGTTAAATCTTATTCATTTCTTATTTTAAAATGGATAAAATAAGAGTAAATTTATCGAGAAATATTGTTCTGTCGCACAACCAAAAAAGGTACAATCTAACTCTTCGTTGAACCTCTTCTCCCTCAGTTTCATCAGTTTTTTCATTTAGATTTTTCATATGTTCCTCTAATCTCATTTAAAAAATTCTATTTCCTTGAAAAAAGTCTAGGTCAAATATTTATCCTATTAATTCGGCAAACATTTGTTGCCTGTTAATAAGCAACATCTGAGCAGCACCTGGATGAAGAATGGGAGTTCCATCTACGACCATTGCAAACATGAGTTTCATATCTTGTAAGGTTATAGTTGCTTCACCCATTCTCAGGAAAGATATGCGTTTTTGGTCGCCACCTTTCAACAAGTGCAAGTGCAGTAATAAGGGAAAAATCGCAGGGAACGAATCCAACATCTATAACGCCTCTAAAACCACAAATATTAAAATAATTAAGAAGACGAAGATGGAACGGATGATTTCTAACATGTTTCCAAAAATCATTATCATCACGCCGCACTACCAAACATGTCTTTTCTCCTTTTAATGTGCCTTTCCAAATAGCCTCATACTGATGCTTATTTTGTGTGGCATATACGTCATACTGTGATGGTCCTGGATGCACAAAGTGTTGATATTTCATATCTATACAGAAAGAAGATTAAAATTAGTTTTGAGCACACAATTAAAGGGCAAACTTTCTACACATGCATGACAATACTAACTTAACGTAGGTTTAGGCTTAATAAGTTGATTGGGATGACGATAAATTCCTCCCCGAAGGTTCTTCGAAGAATTATCGAGCTATATTTCAAACAGTTTATGCCAAATACTTCACTCAGATTTTGGAATCCGAGGTTTGTCTTCTTTCTTTTTTCCTTTATTCCAATCTTTGTATCTGTGACAGTTTTGTTTACGTTAGAGTGAAAGGGGTGAAAAAGACACCCTTTTTTTTTTTTTTGAGTTGAGATGTTGCGTTGGATGTGTGGTCTAGTGAGGAATGAGATTATTCGGGAGAAGGTGGGAGTGGCTTCGGTAGAAGACAAGATGCGTGAAGTGAGGTTACGTTGGTTCGGGCGCGTGATGAGGAAGGGTTCTGATGTTCTAGTGCGGAGGTGTGAGACACTGATTTTATGCGGGGTAGAAGTAAGCCGAAGAAATATTGGATGGAGGTTATTAGGCATGATATGGAGCAGTTACAACTTACGGAGGACATAACCCTTGATAGAAAGGTGTGGAGGATGCGGATTAGGGTAGAGGGTCAGGGGGTGAGAGGGTGTCGGTCGCAGTAGGGGGCGTTCCTTATTTGTGTCTTGTGGGTAGTGCATTGTCTATGGTTTCAGATATATAGTTTTAGTAGTATCTTGTGGCACTAGTATTATATGCATTTATGTTTTGTTGCTATACTGTTATTGGTTCTGAGCGGGGAGTCAATCGGAAACAGCCTATTGACTTCTCTTGAGGTAGTGGTATGGTCTGCGTACACTCTACCCTCCCCAGACCCCGCTAGGTGGGAATACACTGGGTATGTTGTTGTTGTTGTAGTTTCATACTTGAACTTTCAGGTAGTAAAAGTGAGTCATTAATAGTTTTAAGTGTGTTTTGCTAACTAGTTGGTGATAGTTTAGGTATAAAACTTTAAAAAAAAAGATACTTTAGGTGTGTTTAGAACCATTAATAACTCTATGTTACTATCTCTTGTTTTGTTACTACCATTTGTTTCTTGTTTTTATATTATGTCCTTTTTCTACACTGTTTTGTTTTGTCTGAGCCGGGGTTTATTGAAACAACCTCTCTACCTCACTTATGAGGTAGTGTGGTACGGTCTACGTATACTCTACTCTCCCCAAACCCCAGTTTGTGGGAATATATTAGGTTGGTTGTTATTGTTGATATCACCAATCTAATTGATCAAACAATCTTGACTAATTATATTCATAATCCAATTTTGATTCTTAATTCAATCTTTTAAGTCACCTTTCTCTTATTTGAGCCTAGCTAGCTAACCTGTAATATCCCAAGCTCTGCTCAATTGCGTTTTTAGAGGCTCAAATGCGTCAGTTAAGAATATATGGGGCTTACTTACAAGTTACGAATCACTACTGTTTTATTTACGGACAACTCGTGGCTGTTTTGATGATGGTGCTTTTACCCGTGATTTGATTAGCCACTGCTTCTCTTTACTACTAAGAAAATAGGCCAATGGTTAGCTCCATAAATTAAATTAAGTTTTATGTACTTGATTGAATGTCAGCTTCTTCAACTTGAAGCTTTGATATGTATTCATGTGTTATTATTTGACAGGGTTTCGACATTTCCATATATCCGGGTCCAGCCGAGGCAGCTGTATATATACCATACCTGGATTTTGAAAAAGAACTTGACTTGCTGAGGGATCTGGCTGAACATGCTATTCAGGAATACAACCTTAAGGAGGAAAATGTATGTATGTATATGCCTCTATTCAGCTTTGATTAGTCTCCCTCATCCAGAAAGAAGTTGTCCTTATGGTATTTTTTCGCCTTGCATGCAGGTTTACAAGTACAAGTTCATGTTTATTGAAACAGTGAACTTTATGGGAAGAATGTTGTCGTTCTTTGCCAGAGAAAAATTTTTCCGCCTGAGGTATAAAATTAATTCTTTCTCCATTTTTAGGGCTGACAAACCGTGGTGGCTCATGTACAATCACATCTTTATAGTTGTCATCTCTCCAAACTTTACAAACCTCTAACTTGTGTTGGTAGATTATCGGAAAGAGGGCATATGTACACATCATCTCTGGTGTGGTTCAAGGATGCCATTTATCTGCAACCTGTTTGGCCTCCTCCCTTCCGAACTTGTTAATTTAATAAGTCGTGAACCCTTTTTGTGGTTCAAAGACCACAACGTGTAAAACACGCACGTATAAATAGAAAAAGTTGTTTATGTGTTTGTCTACGAGGATAAGTACCATCCATTTTCCTCATATTTATTATATATCAAAAAATAACCCACTTCCATCCTTAATTCTCCAATTTCTCTCAAAAAATTTGTGTTTTTGAGTTTTTCTTTGCTCAAAAATAAGAAAGATTAAATTTTCGTTGATCAAGTAAGCTATTAATTAAAAAAATTGTGTTATTTATTTATTTATTTGTTTATATGTGTTAAAAATATGAAATTATTTTTTGGCGTTAGTGTTTCACAGTAGCTCTGATTATTGTTTCGATTAGGATTTTGAGGAGACTCACATGCCCGAACATGTTTCCTGTTGTCCATTTTCTATTATAATTAATGAAGTAATATATATATATATATATATATATGTTTGGTTGCAACTAAGATTCATTTTCTTTTCATATTAGTTACTACTTTTTTTGTAGAGTATTTTTTTATCGGTTAAATCAAAATTTGAACTGTTAAGGACTAAAAATCGATAAATAAAAAATCAATAAGAAATAATAGCTTATTGGTTTGATTATTAATTTAGCATATTTAAAAATTTAGAACTGATAGACTGAACTAATAATATAAAAAATCAAACCGAAACGATCGATGCACACTCTCAATTTAAGTAGGTAAAATAGAAGCAACAACAAACCCAGTGTATTCCCACAAAGTAGGGTCTGGGGAGGGTAAAGTGTACGCAGTCCATACCGCTACCTCCAAAGAAGTAGAGAGGCTATTTCTGATAGACCCTCGGCTCAATATAAGGAATAATAAACAAAAGCGTAATGAAACATGTAGCAAGATGGATGTCATCACATAAAAAGGATTAAGACATAAAAATATAAATCAAAGCAGTATGAGATAAGATAACTAAGTGCAATGTGCAATAAGAGATAAGAAATAAGGCATCCGAAAAAGGACACCCACCTAGTAGTAATAGACACTCACAGGCTAGAGATACCCTCCACACCCAAACCCTCATGACTAGGAGCTCCTACCTATGGACATAGTCCTAGGATTAGTAACCTGGCTATACCAGGGCTCTTCTAACTACTAGCTACAATCCACGCATGCAACCTATCTTTCTACCCTTATCCGCGACCTCCACACCTTTCTATCTAGGGTCATGTCCTCAGTAAGCTGAAGCTACTCCATATCATGTCTAATCACTTTCCTCCAATACTTCTTCGGCCTACCTCTCCTCTTCCTGAAGCCATCCAACACTAGCCTCTCACATCTACAAACGGGGGCATCTGTGCCCCTCTTCATCACATGCCCAAACCATCTCAGCCTTCCTTCCCACTTCTTGTCCTCCACCGAAGCCATTCCTACCATATCCCGGACTATCTTATTCCTGACTCTATCCCCTCTAGTAAGTCCACACATCCAACGTAATATTCTCATTTTCGCCACCTTCATTCTTTGAATGTGGAAGTTCTTGACTTGCCAACACTCTGCTCCATAGATCATAGTTGGACAGACTGTCACTCTATAGAATTTTCCTTTAAGCTTAACTGACACCTTCTTATCACACAACACTCCCGAGGTGAGCCTCCACTTCATCCAACCTGCTCCAATACGGTTAGAAACATCCTCATCTATCTCGCATTCCCCTGAATCAAAGACCCAAGATACTTACAAATATCCCTCTTACAAATATCCTGGGAATCCAACCTCACCACCACATCTTCCTTCTGCCTCAAGTCACTAAACTTGAATTCCATATTTTCCGTCTTGGACCTACGCAACCTGAACCCCTTAGATTCAACGGTTTGCCTCCAAACCTTCAATTTTTCATTCACCCCCTCGCGTCTCATCAATTAACACTACATCATTCGTAAACAACATACACCAAGGTACCTCCCCTTAAATACTTTGCATCAACATATCCAACACCAATGCAAACAGAAAAGGACTAAGAGTCAAACCCTGATGTAACCCTGTCTTCCCTCCCCCTTCCCCCTCTCCTCCCCCCCTCCGTCGTTCGCACCCGAGTCTTTCCTCCATCATACATGTCCTTAATAGCTCTAATATACACCACAGGGATCCCTCTTGCCTCTAAGCATCTCCAAAGAACCTCCCTAGGGACTTTGTCATACGGCTTCTCCAAGTCAATGAACACCATGTCCAAATCACTCTTTCTTTTCCTATACTGCTACACCAATCTCCTTACCAGGTGGATTGCCTCCGTCTTCGAACGATCAGGCATAAAATCAAACCGATTCTCCAAAATAAACACGAGCTTCCTCAAACCTCACATGTTCTTACAAACGAAGTATTGCACGCCTTGCTCGTCATATCCATAACCCACCATAAGTATTACGTGGCCAATTCTGGGGGCAAGCTGAGGCAAAGCTCCAGGATAACATATATCCTACAAGTACAAAGAGCGAACATTAACTCAAAACAATTAGAAATTATGCATAATTAACTAGGAAAGAAGACTCACAGAAGGCTGAGCATGTATAAACCCAGAAATGCTATTATGATAGGTACAAGTAATAACAGGCTGCACACCTAATGCAGCCTTGATAGCATCTTCATCATGTAAACGGTCCCATCCAGTGACAAATATTTTACGCCCCTAAAGTGATGAGGCATGAAGATAACATTCCACCACATATGACGAGATAAAAAAGACAGAAAGATAAACAATAAAACTTACATAAAAGATAAAAGTATAGAACTTACAAATATTTCAGCAGAGCGGCAATAATCTCGATGACTATATTGTTTAAGCATACGATATTTGCTTTCAGAAAAACACCATTTTCAGTAACATAACGCAAGGCATGAGATACCCCCAAAGAATGTCGGGCGGAATCTCAGGGGCCTCTAGGGACGCAATCATACAACTCCTGCGCAGAAAAGGGAAGAGCTATAACTTGCTCCGCAGGTGGAGCAACTTCTTCACCTCGACCTCGACCTCGACCTCGACTTTGACTTCTGGAACCACGAGCACCAACTCGAGCTCTACCACCAACGCCACGTCCACCACCGCCACGCCCACCGCCACCACCACGACGCGCAACCTTCACATCCTTGAACCGCTTAGCAACAACTAACAACTTGGCAGCAATACAGTCACTCAGCGACAGAGGTAGACAAGCCACTATTTACAAATAATCAAAGAAAAAACAAAGGTAAAATATGATTAGCTACAAAACCAATTATAAAAATGAAACAAAGAGTCATACTCACCCGTATTTCCTTGATACTTAACCGGTGTCATAAACTCATGACCATGATGCATTTTATGATTAGGGCAGAATACTATAGTACCAGGGTTTCTCATAATAGCAGCAATGGACTCTCCATAGTCTTCCGCCATTTGAGTACCTGCAGTGAAAACCCTAAACCTAGCTCATCTTGAAAAAAACATATAAAACCCTAAACCTCGCTTGTCTTGTTCACATTTTATTGTGGTAAAATGAATACGTAGATTGAGTGATCAAAAAATACGTAGACGGTAATTTTAAGTCCTTCGTATTGTAACAGTCATTATATTAGTAATGGGAAAGTGAAATTGTTAACTCAGCATTTGGTGTCAGATACATAAGGTTATGTACAAAAATCACTGGATAAAATTCAAAATGATATTAATTTTGTATTTGATTTGATAGGAGGTATTAGATAGTCCTGAAATTATTATCACTATTATTTATATCATAATAATGGCACAAGGAAAACTTATCCCCGGAGGGGAAATTCGAAGTTAACCCCAAATAACTCTTCCCCGACCAAACTGATGAGAATCCACGTCAATTTTTAAGACAAATGTAATAGTAATGTAATAACATCTTTATAATTATTTGAATTTATTAATACTTTATTCTTTTTAAAAAAATATTAATTAATTTAAAAATAAAAATCCACAATGAAAAGAGTTCAAAATGAACGCTTATATTTCATACTTACGTATCAAATATATGAAAAATACATTATTGTTATTATTATTATAAGTAATATAGATTTGTGACGCATATCTATAACTTATCGTTACTTGCAAATATCTTAAAATGTTTAATATGAATTGAATTTTAATAATTAAATGCAACGAATATATTTAAGTTATCAATTGATTTTTATAAAAAAATTAACAAACAAACAAAAGAAAGAAAAAGAAACAAAAGAAAAGAAAAACAAAAAAACGTAAATTGTCACTAGATAATTAAGAGTAATAAAATATTAATTTTAAATTAAAAATAACATTATTTTAAAATTAAGAACCAAATATTGAAGAGTTCTAAATAAACTGTTCATAAACTTATCCCTTTCAAATACTATTTTAAATATATTTAAATATTAAATTAAAGATAAAATCATAATTGAACAGACCCAAAACATGTCTAACTATATCATAAACTTATTATTAAATAAAATTTAATAAAAATAATAATTAAAAGATAAGTTATAATATTAGTAGGGGTAGTACATACGTAATAGTAGTAGTTGGTAGTAACACCACCACTACTACTATTACTAATAATAATAAATAATAATAATACATTATTTTCTATTTAAAATTATATAATATGATTTTAAATATTTCTTTGAATTCACTTATAACGTTATAAGGGAAATTTGCATTATATTTGCATAAAGGTAAAAGAGCAGAGACAATAAAAAGTAATAAATTATTGACTTTAAATTCTAAATAATATTAAAAATATAAACGTACATATTAGAAGTAGATAAGAACAGTTCTAATTGGACTTCTATTGTTATATAATCACTCCTCTAAGATAATGGTTAATCGATCAATTTTTTTGAATTTGAATTAGAGATAAAACATTCTTTCAAACATAAACCTATAAAAAAAAAAATTAAATATCATTACACGAGCTTAATTAGTAATCATGTTGCACGATTTTTTTCTAAATGATTAATATTGATATTTATCTCAAATAACAATGAACAAATAATAATAATTGTCGTAGTAGTAATAATGGCACAATGTAGTACTGGTAAAGTTACAATAATTAAAATAATAATAATATAATAATAATAATAAATAAATATATTATTATTGTTTCATCGGTTTCAATATATATCTCAAATCAAATATATATTAATTTTAAATATGTATTATATTTGAAAAATCTAAGGAGAGAGGAAGAATAATAATAAAAATTTTAACAAACATATGTGATATTTGAATTTGAATTTAAATGAAGTTTGATTATGAATGAAAATCTATCACTTAGACTCTCTTATATATACTTCTCTATCATTAACGTTTTTTCATGAATTTATTTACTGCATCTTTTGTTTTTCATTTAAAAAGATTACTCTAGATTTGATAATATTCTTTTAATATGAGGAATGATATAATATTTTCATCTTATTTTTCTCAGTGAATGATCAAGGTCCAGTAATTTAAATTGATATAAGTATCTTATTTTTTCCGATAATTCAATATGAGAAACAATATCGTTGTGTCTACTGTTTTTTATCATCATAATCATATCTCTTTTAATTGCTTTCATGTTTGTTGGTAGACATATGATTATGATGATAAAAAATAGTAGACACAACGAAATCAATTAAAAGAGATATGGTAGACAATATCGTTGTGTCTACTGTTTTTTATCATCATAATCATATGTCTACCAACAAACATGAAAGCAATTAAAAGAGATATGATTATGTTGATAAAAAACAGTAGACACAACGATATTGTTTCTCATATTGAATTATCAAAAAAAATAAGATACTTATATCAATTTAAATTACTGGACCTTGAACATTCACAAAGAAAGATAAGATGAAAATATTATATCATTCCACATATTAAAAGAAAATTATCAAATCTAGAGTAATCTTTTTAAATGAAAAACAAAAGATGCTATAAATAAATTCATGAAAAAACATTAATGATAGAGAAGTATATATAAGACAGTCTAAGTGATAGATTTTCATTCATAATCAAACTTCATTTAAATTCAAATTCAAATATCACATATGTTTGTTAAAAAAAAATTTATTTTTATTCCTCTGTCCTTAGATTTTTCTAATATAATACATATTTAAAATTAATATATATTTGAGTTGAGATATATATTGAAATCAACGAAACAATAATAATATATTTATTTATTTATTATTATTATTATATTATTATTATTTTAATTATTGTAACTTTACCAGTACTACATTGTGCTATTATTACTATTACGACAATTATTATTATTTGTTCATTGTTATTTGAGATAAATATCAATATTAATCGTTTAGAAAAAAATTGTGCAACATGATTACTTATTAAGCTCATGTAATGATATTTAATTTTTTTTTATAGGTTTATGTTTGAAAGAATGTTTTATCTCTAATTCAAATTCAAAAAAATTGATCGATTAACCATTATCTTAGAGGATTGATTATATAACAATAGAAGTCCAATTAGAACTGTTCATGATAATTATCTACTTCTAATATGTACGTCTATATTTTTAATATTATGTAAAATTTAAAGTCAACAATTTATTACTTTTTATTGTCTATGCTCTTTTACCTTTTTGCAAATATAATGCAAATTTATCTTATAACGTTATAAGTGAATTGAAAGAAATATTTAAAATCATATTATATAATTTTAAATAGAAAATAATGTATTATTATTATTTATTATTATTAGTAATAGTAGTAGTGGTGGTGTTACTACCAACTACTACTATTACGTATGTACTACCCCTACTTATATTATAACTTATCTTTTAATTATTATTTTTATTAAATTTTATTTAATAATAAGTTTATGATATAGTTAGACATGTTTTGGGTCTGTTCAATTATAATTTTATCTTTAAGTTAATATTTAAATATATTTAAAATAGTATTTGAAAGGGATAAGTTTATGAACAGTTTATTTAGAACTCTTCAATATGAGGTTCTTAATTTTAAAATAATGTTATTTTTAACTTAAAATTAATAGTTTATTACTCTTAATTATCTATTGACAATTTACGTTTTTTTATTTTTCTTTTCTTTTGTTTCTTTTTCTTTCTTTTGTTTGTTTGTTAATTTTTTTATAAAAATCAATTGATAACTTAGATATATTCGTTGCATTTAATTATTAAAATTCAATTCATATTAAACATTTTAAGATATTTGCAAGTAACGATAAGTTTTAGATATGCGTCACAAATCTATATTGCTTATAATAATAATAACAATAATGTATTTTTCATATATTTGATACGTAAGTATGAAATATAAGCGTTCATTTTGAACTCTTTTCATTGTGGATTTTTATTTTTAAATTAATTAATATTTTTTTTAAAAAGAATAAAGTATTAATAAATTCAAATAATTATAAAGATGTTATTACATTACTATTACATTTGTCTTAAAAATTGACGTGGATTCTCATCAGTTTGGTCGGGGAAGAGTTATTTGGGGTTAACTTCGAATTTCCCCTCCGGGGATAAGTTTTCCTTGTGCCATTATTATGATATAAATAATAGTGATAATAATTTCAGGACTATCTAATACCTCCTATCAAATCAAATACAAAATTAATATCATTTTGAATTTTATCCAGTGATTTTTGTACATAACCTTATGTATCTGACACCAAATGCTGAGTTAACAATTTCACTTTCCCATTACTAATATAATGGATGCTACAATACGAAGGACTTAAAATTACCGTCTACGTATTTTTTGATCACTCCATCTACGTATTCATTTTACCACAATAAAATGTGAACAAGACAAGCGAGGTTTAGGGTTTTATCTATTCTTTCCAAGATGAGCTAGGTTTAGGGTTTTCACTGCAGGTACTCAAATGGCAGAAGACTATGGAGAGTCCATTGCTGCTACTATGAGAAACCCTGGTATCATGGTATTCCGCCCTAATCATAAAATGCATCATGGTCGTGAGTTTATGACACCGGTTAAGTATCAAGGAAATACGGGTGAGTATGATTCTTTGTTTCATTTTTATATTTGGTTTTGTATCTAATCATATTTTACCTTTGTTTTTTCTTTGATTATTTGTAAATAGTGGCTTGTCTGCCTCTGTCGCTGAGTGACTGTATTGCTGCCAAGTTGTCAGTTGTTGCTAAGTGGTTCAGGGATGTGAATACTCTTTCTTTATGTCTTATGAGATGTAGAGAAAAGAGAGAATAATTAAATAAAAACAACCTTTTATTAAATATTATAATAATTTGTAGTTAATGAGTGATTTTTGTTTTACAAAATTCCAGTCATGGGTCAAATTTTGCATTAAAAAATTTTAAATCATGATTTGAAAATTCAAAAAATGATTTCTCGAGCATTTGAGATTATTGTGAAATTAAATTGCACATTCAAATGCTAATACATATTTATATCAATCTAATTCTTTTTAAATGAAGAGAGTCGTACATGAGGTACTATCAATGTTTGAATTCCATTAATTCTGGCGGTTGAATTTCATTAATTCTTAAAATAATTGTTTATCCTATTTTCATGATATGATGACATTGAAAAAATCTTCAATTCCAGACTCAAAGCCCTAGAGGAATCCATCTAAAGCTTAAATTGAAATGTAAAATCAATAAAAGCAATTTCTTACAGGTAATAATATTGAAGGTCACGTTTCAATATTATGATAAAAATATCACCGAAGGTAAAAATAGTACTAACCCATGAACTTATTATATATCTATATCAGGAAAGTCTACAGTTCATTAATCATAAGGTGAATCAATCATAATATTGATTTGGCAAAACGCTTCTTGTCATTTTTTATTTGGCAGTGTTTTAAAAATGGTAGATTTTTGAAACTTGTGTAGTTAAAATAATTTTTAGATATTTGTAATCATAAATTATGTTATTAATGATAAAAGAAGAATTTTTAAATAGTAAAATGATATTCTTTTTGGGATGAACTAAAAAAATACCACATAAAATGAGATAAATAGAGTAATATTCTTACTCGTAAATTATTATCACCAAACATTTTAAGTTTTGCATATAAAATAATTTAGACTTAATGTTAAGGAATCATATAACAAAAAATTTATCTATATAGATATTTGTTGCAAAACGTTTTGAAATTTCAAGAATAATAGGAGTAAAAACTTTCATTGCAATAATTTGATTGAAGAAACTCGGTCTTCTAAATCTTGAAGAATATTCTTTCTTTATGTGTCTTATGAGATGTAGAGAAAAGAGAATGATTGAATAATAACAACCTTTTATTAAATATTAATTTGTAGTTAATGAGTGAGTTTTGTTTTACAAAATGTACAGTCATGGGTAAATTTGTCAACCGAGCCGGTCCAGTTCAAACCGACATCGGCCCAGTAATTGTAACCACTCTGTGGGCTGGTCCGACCCGGGCTCAGGACTTAATGGGCCGATTTGATCCGAGCCCAACAGAAAAAACTGCCCAATCAATCCATGATCGACCCACTTAGCCTAAAATCGATCAAAATATAAAACAAAAATAAATAAATTTGAATTTACATGTTATATAAACATGAGAAAATAGAGCTTCATGAGGGGTTTGGTTTTACAAGTAGATTCTACAAAGGCATGAGTTGTTTAGTTTTATATTTATTAGAGCTTCATGCACAAATCACAATTCAAAGCATGAGCAACATTTTGTAGGTGAAAGTACAATTATTGAATGAACTTTTTTTTTGAATCTTTACTTAAATCAAAAATTTCGAATTTAAACTATACAATAATTGAGTGATTTTTTTTTTTTTTTCAATTTTTACTTTAAATCAGAAATTTCGATTTTAAACTATGCGAATATAATTTTTTTGTAGGTGATGACGTATCAACTTAGATATAAACATATATGTGTGTGTGCATGTGCGTGTTTGTTAAATTATCTAGAGGTATCAAATTGACGAGTTTTTCTGAATTTAAATGGCTCGAAAGTAGGATAATGTTGCACCCACCAAAGATATAGGTTATGATTGTTCAAAAATGATGTCGCATTAGTATCAGATCTTTAAAAAAATAGTTTTTAGAGGATCTGTTACATATCTTGTGATATTTTTAGGAGTGAGAAATTTCTTGCTATTTTTTAGTTGATTAAAATTTTATTATATAATATTCAAGTTTCTGTTTTTTTTTTCTTCCCTTCAAACATGCTCACTTTTCTCCAACTTAAGAAGTATATGTATATATATATAAACAAGGACACTAGGAAGAATCATGAATGATATAACTATATTTATGGATTAATGTTATTATATGTTGTGTAGCATGTATATGATAATATTTTATGTTGTTTTTAGAGAAAAGAAAAGGTATTTTTAGATCGTTTCTAGGTATTAACTTAGATACTAGTTTAGGATACGCGATTTGTGTGTAACGTTGCTTCAAGGAGTTCAATTTTATAAAATCGCTTCGAAATTATAAATGAAAATATGTCTTGATTAATAAATAAATTGATAATTTTATTAAATACGAAAAAACACTCAAATAGAAATTAATATATTTATACAAAATCATATAAATGAAGTACAAATCACTTCAAACTAAATTAAGAAAAAGACCAAACCATGTCGACACATTTATATGTGTAAAATATATATTTATACGCAGTCGATCGTAGATCCATAAAGATTGATTGAAATCGATATCACACAAAAGAAAAGTTAGTAAGTATTTTGAAGGGTCTTTCGAAAATAACATCTCTATCTCCTTGAAATAACAATAATAAGATTTGTGTACATTTTGTCTTCCTTGAATCTCACTTATGAAATTGTACTGAGTTTTTTGTTATTGTTTTAATAAACAAATGGTAGTAGTATGTACTGTGTAATTTAATTATATCGTTATGTTAGATATTTCTTAGAGAGTACTATTTTGCTTTTTTCACCCTGAAAAGTTATTACCAAATTAGAAAAGTGTACCTCCAATTTAGTTCACGGGTATAAATACTTGTATAAGTACTATGTTCACGGGTTATATATTTCATTTGTTACAAAATGTATGAATAACTTCTATTTATAATAAGAAATATACATTTCTTATGGTATCAGAGCCTGAATAACCTCTATTTATAATAAAAAAATATACATGTATAGATAAGTACATTTCCTAACAGATAAATGTTGGCTATCTATGGGATAAATACAACAAGGGTCCTAATAAATTCATCGCAGGCATGAGTTGTTTGATTTTATTTATTAGTGCTTCATTTGCAAATCATAATTCAATACATGAGCAACTTTCTAGGCGAAAGTACAATAATTGAATGACTTTTTTTTTGTAATTTTTACTTTAAATCAGAAATTTCGAATTTAAACTATATAATAATTGAATGACTTTTTTTTTTTGTAATTTTTACTTTAAATCAGAAATTTTGAATTTAAAGTATATAATTTTTTTTTGGCAAAGACCATTATTCATTAAACCCTATCAACAACTTCTCCTTAACTGTTTATGCGAAACTTAATTTTTAAATTTATTTTTGTCACTAATGAAATTTTACTGGATATGTTATTATTATCATAATAGTATATTTATTTAGGTGATGACTCATCAACTTGGATATAAATATATATGTATGTGTGTGCGCGCGCACGTGTGTGTTAAATTATCTAGAGGTATCAAATGGGTGAGCTTTTCTGAATTTAAACGGCTCGAAATGGGCGGATAATGTTGCACCCACCAAAGATATAGGTTATAACTGTTCAAAAATGATGTCGCATTAGTATCAGATCTTCAAAAAAATAATTTTTGGAGGATCTGATACACATCCTGTGATATTTTTTAGGAGTGAGAAATTTCTTGCTATTTTTTAGTTTCAATTAAAACTTTATATATAATATTCAAGTTTCTATTTCTTTTTTCATCCCTTCAAACATGCTCACTTTTCTCCAACTTAAGAAGCATATGTATAAAAAAACAAGGACACTAGGAAGAAAATCATGAATGATATAACTATATTTATGGATTAATGTTATTATATGTTGTGTAGCATGTATATGATAGTATTTTATGTTGTTTCTAGAGAAAAGGAAAGGTTTTTTAGCCCGTTTCTTGGTATTAACTTAGATACTAGTTTAGGATACGTGTTTCGCATACAAACGTTGCTTTAAGGAGTTCAATTTTATAAAATAGCTTCGATATTATAAATGAAAATATGTCTTGAATAATAAATAAATTGATGATTTTATTAAGTACGAAAAAACACTTGAATAGAAAATTAATATAGTCATACAAAATCAAATAAAAGAATTAAAAATCACTTTAAACTAAATTAAGAAAAAGACCGAACCATATCGACATATTTATATGTGTAAAATGTATATTTATATGCAGTCGATCGTAGATCTGTAAAGATATATTGAAATTAACATCACACAAAAGATAAGTTAGTAAGTAGTTTATGCAAAATTGTCGCTACTAATATATATACCCTTTGTTTATGCCACTAAACTATCAGAAATGACTCATTTATGCCATCGCCATTACAAAACTGACTCATCCATATCATTACTTTTTAACACCCAATTTTTAAAAATAGCCTTGCCATGTGGCAGCTTATTAGAGGGCCACATCATTTTTTTAAAAAAAATAATTTTCTTTTTAAATTTATTTTGATCCATTAAAAAGAATCCACCCATTTTTTTAATCCATGAAAAATTAATTTGATCTATGCTTTTAAAATTTGATTAATTTTTCATGATCAAACAAATATTTAAAGAATTTTTTTTTTTAAACGCTATTCTAATTAAGCATATAGTATGTTTTAGCATACATGAAATATTTTGTCAGCCGAATGTAGACCCCTTAAATTTTGGAGTCTTAGGCGGCCGCCTTTTCTCCTAAGGGTTGAACCACCCCTAATCAGCATTCAACATTTGTACGTAACACTTTATGCATCATCATTTATTATTGCAAAAACAGGAAGGCGACAACATGCCGGCATATATAGTATACGTAGAGTTGGCAAAATGAGAAGCTAACTGTTAATAATATAATAATAATATTTGATGTCTATATATCTCTTCAGTTTCAACTGAAAAATGACAAAAGCTTTAATTAACGTGAATCTTTAAAAATAAATAAATAAATAAATAAAGTGATAAAAAGCGTGGAGTGTATACTCTCTCTGTTCCCTTTTATTTACTCGCCCGTCAATTGAAATAGTTATTTTATTATAATATATTTATTAAATGATGTTTACTATTGTATTTAAAATTAATTTGAAGAAAAAAATAATTAATATTAAAGGTAAAATATGAAAGCAATCTTAATATGTTAAAAATGACAAAAAAACGAATCAAACGAGAATGTTTTAAGAATATATTCATGAAAAATTAATCAAATTTTAAAATCATAGATCAAACTAGTTTTCAATGGATCAAAAAATTGCGTGAATTCTTTTAATGGATCAATTTTTTTTTTTTAATTTTTTAAAAAAAATTAAAAAAATGATGTTGCCCTCTAATAAGCTGCCACGTGGTAAGACTGTTTTTAAAAACCATCTGTTAAAAAGTAATGGCATGGATGGGCCGGTTTTATAACGGCGATGGCATGAATGAACCCAACTTTTAATGGATGACATAAATGAGTCATTTCTGATAGTTCAGTGGCATATTTGAGCCTTTTCCCTTAAATAAATGACCTATTTTGACTTGATACGGAGTTTAAAAAATAAAAAAAAGACTTTTAAATTTTATAATCTTGAGTTAAAGTTATGTCAATAAAATGTCATTTAATTTTGTGGTCGTAGGAATTCAAGTGTTACCAAAAAGGGGGAAAAGATCATTTTTTGAAACAGACTAAAAAGGAAAGAGTATCACATAAAATGAAACGGGTGCAGTAATATTTTTACACGAAAATTATTACTACAACCCTCCTAATTTATATGCACTTTTTGAATTTTAAAATTCAAATAAATTTATCTTTGATCATTATTTTTTCATAAGTCCTTTAAAATATTTTAAATTGTCATTTATTATGTCTTAGCTTATATGGTATTTTTTACATGCCAGTTTCAAGCATATAAATTTTATTTTAAAAGATTTAGATATTTCATGTCTAAATTTAAGATTGAATTTAAATTGTTTGACTCTTGAAAATGAAAAATACCACATGAAATAAAATTAAAATATAGAGAGTATCACCAGACATTTTAATTTTTAATACAGATCAATAGATTATACTTCATGTTGAGGAATCTTTGTACAATTTTCTCGTGAACTATTATCTCCAAATACTCATTTTAATTTTTCATTCTGAATAGAAAAAAATCACCTTGAGGAATCTCACAGTACATTTTTTTTCTTACAGGCATCGGAATTAAAATATTGAAGGTTACTTTCATTAATATGGTAAAAAGTATCTCTGAAATTAAAGGAGTACATATCACCACGTTAGAAAATTTTACTGTCTGTGAATTTTAAAGTGGGCAGTACTTTTTTTAACTTTATCTTTTTCTCCCTCGTTTTAAATAAAGAGAATGACATATTTTAGTTTGACAAAAACTTTTAAGAAATAAAAAACTTTTGTTATAAATAAGAAAAAATAAAGAAGAAGAGTATAAAGAGTAATTCTTGTTTCTTCTCTTAAGGGGATGAAGGATCATCTTGATTGTAAATACAATGAACAAAACTCCTCTATTTATAGGAAAAATTTACTCCTAGTCTGAGTAAAAGACGGATGCTTCAAATCCTAATAGATATCAAAGTAGATCTTGATAGATCTTGATAGACATTCACTATAATATAAATACATTTATAACACTCCCCCTTGAATGTCTAATTGGTAGATAATGTGCCTTGTTAAAACCTTACTAGAAAAAATCCAGTAGAAAAAAAAATCTAGTGAAGGAAAAAGAGTACACATATCTAATAATACTCATTTCGGTTGCCTCATTAAAAACCTTACAAAGAAAACCTAGTGGGACAAAACCTCGTAAGGGAAAAAGAGTACAACGCGTATTAACTCCCCCTAATGAGAACATCCTTGACCTTTGCACCTCAATCTTGTACAACATCTTCTTGAAAGTTGCAATTGGAGAAGATTTGATGAATAAATCAGTCACATTGTCAGTTGAACGAATCTGTTGCACGTTAATATCATCGTTCTTTTGTAGCTCATGTATGTAGAAAAGCTTTGGCAAAATGTGTTTCGTTCTATCTCCATTTATGAATCCTCCCTTAAGATGTGCTATGTATGCTGAATTATCTCTGTATAAAATTGTGGGTAGATTGTCATATTTCACACCACATTTTTCTCGAATTAGATGTATCATGGACCTCAACCATACATATTCTCGACTTGCTTCATGAATAACTATTATCTTAGCATGATTCAATGAAGTGGCTACGATAGACTATATTGTATATCTCCAAGATATGACAGTACCACCACATATGAACACATAGCCTATTTGAGACCGAACTTTATGCGGGTCAGATAAGTACCCAACATCAGCATGACCAATAAGATCGGGACTGCAATCTTTAGAATAAAACAAGCTCATGTGTTTTATCCCATTTTGATGTCTCATAGTAGGAGCAGGAATATACCGTGCTAACAAATTGACTGAAAAGGCTATGGGCCTTGTAATATTTGAAAGGTACACGAGTGCATCAATTGCACTAAGATATGGTACTTCATAACCAATCTAATTCGATATATTTTGAATTTCAGCAAATAATCTATTGCTTTGAAAACTCTCCAAGAGCTCTAATGATGTTCAAGCTATAAGCTTATACAATATAAGGATTATAAATAAGTTTTCCAGAAACTTTTATATGCTTCAAGCAGTTTGAATCCTTAAAAGTTTTCACATAAGTTTTGTCAAGTGACAATATTCAACATTTCATGAGTGACATCTTCAAGTGTCTGGACTGCACAAATAAGTTTTACGCTTACAAAAATGCATCCTTTCATGTCACTTGATAAATGTTTCTACGTCAGCATGCTTAAAGAAACATAAAATTCAGATCCTCGTAATCTTTCACAATATTGCGCCAATATTGTGTGAAAGATATTGATGATATATCATTTTGTATCATTTCACAATGCGACATAACATTTGAGATCTCACTACTTCATTATTTTCAGGTACATGAACCTGTCATAAGGTTTCATGAAGTGGTATGTCGTAGGCTCTTTAAGAGCTCATTACCTTCTTATTATGATTATTTGCTCCTTATTTTTTAAGGACTATTTCATTTGGAACTGATCAGTCTACCA
The DNA here is from genome assembly GCA_030864225.1 of Capsicum baccatum var. pendulum. Classification (NCBI taxonomy): domain Eukaryota; kingdom Viridiplantae; phylum Streptophyta; class Magnoliopsida; order Solanales; family Solanaceae; genus Capsicum; species Capsicum baccatum. The sequence goes on along the minus strand of CM061561.1, from coordinate 9,740,559 downwards.
CGCTTCATGCATGCATAGATTTTGTCCTTTAGGAACACAAAATAAGAGTATTTGCGCTTAATATGAGATGCTTTCAGCATTTGACTTGAATTATCTTTTGGATGAGGATATGGTGATAATTCTTAACATATTTCATAGCGCTTATAATCTCCCCCTTATGTTAGGAAAACTAACATACATCCTCTACTTCTCTGAGAAATCGATCGTTGTGCATTATGGTATATTCATTAATCGTATACCGCACATCAAAATTATTAAATAAAATAATTGGTTCCCGACCTTGAACCAATTAAAAGGGAAGAAATAATCATAATTTATTGGTCTAATGCATACAAATACTATTGCAATATATCATATTTCAGACCAATGCATTAAGTTTTGTTCTCATTAACAATGGTTTAGATATTTATCGAAGACACTCAATGCTAAACCATCATCATCAAGATGAATTAACTTGATTACACAATCTGAAAATTATGCTCAATTTATATTGAACAAATAACTTTATGAATGTCAAACGTAGGTTGACCATGAATGTACATGTAATCATTTTATTGATGCATCTTATCAACATATTGTTTTGCGGAAAAAAATTGACTTTTGGAAGAGATTCACCACTTAATTTTAAAAAGGAATTAAGAAACCTTCCAGGAGTTACTTCAAACGATTCAAAACAGGAAAATCGCTTGAGTTTTAAGATTCCGAGTAAGTGGTTCTTATTAACGTTTTAGGAAGGTGTTAGGCACCTAAAACGTCCGCTAACTTGCGGTTATCCGGACTGTTTGAAAATCGTCTTTGACTAACTTTGAAAGCAATTTTAGTGATATTTTAGTGTTTATATAAAACCATTATTCCTCTTTCGACGTCTCGTATCCATATGTCACGTGCTCAACTTTTGGCTTTCATTCAGGCATGAATCGGAAGGATAGGCCTCATTGGCCCATTTATGAAATGCAAAGAGAGAAGAAGCATTTGAACTCCAAGGGGGGTGCATGTAAAGAAAAGATATATGAATTAATACGCGTTCATAAAAATGAATTACTTTTATATAAAAAAAATTCAGAAAGTTCAAGGCTGTAAAAAAAAAAATCACTACTTCGATACATAAAAGGAAACTTAGCTACTAGATTAGTGATATATACGACATGCAACTGTGTTTAATTGGTTTTGAACTTTTAACATAAAGATCAAAGAGAACACGCCATATTATGCTGGACTTTGGCATGAAAGTATGCATATGCATGAAAGAATTCTAGTAAAAGGTCACTTTTCCTAATCGCATATGGTGACTGAGAGCATAGGATGTAATGTTGGTTTTGTTTGTTGCAGTAGAGGGATGCTATAACATTTGTTAGGGGATTACATTAATAGTAAATCCCAATCAAATCCCTGTGTGACAAACAAATAACTTCAAGTTTTCACCAACGAAAAAAAATACACAAAATCTAAGAAAAATTCTATCAATTAGCCATCAAAATGCTCAACCGAGATATAAAACCAAAGAACTAAAGATAACTTCTGAAATAGATGAATAAATTAACGCAACAGGTAGATCATGACAAGTTTGTTTCAATTCTTTTCTCTTATGGCATACAGTATGCAGGACAATCCAATTAATGGAGGCAAAGAAACTCTAACTTAAACCAAGAAACCATCAACCTTTCCGATGCTAGAATCAAAATCCGCACGTGAAGAGACGTGGTAAATAGAGCTAAAGGGGAAACGGTGGGGTATTAATATCGAACTCTTCCTTTTTCTGACAAACTCAGAACGAATTTTAATAGTCAAAATGATCATCGAGGAATCATGGGATTTTCTAGTTTTTATTAGAGATATCCTCGTTATTCTTTGTCATTTGAGAAGCCAAAGAATTCAAGAGGTGGTCCTACTAATGACACTACCAGATCAACCATATTTAACTAATGACGACAAAAAAAATGATATCTAATACAAACCATAAACAAGACACCCTTAACCTAAAAAAAAACGGTTAAGCAAAATCCAAAGCACGAAACATTAACCATAAAATCAAATATTAGGAGACACCAGCCACCCTAAACTACTAATCAAGAGTCTAAGTATGAAACTTTAATGATGAAATCTTCTAGCAACCCGAACTACTAAAAATCGAAATATGACACTTTAGTATGAAATCAACTATAACAGGGTACTAGTTGCCCGAACCAAAATCAAAGTATGCAACTTTAAATGACTTAACCAGCCTTACAAGATACCCAGCAACTCAAAACAAAATCCAAGGCACAGAACTTTCACGTAAAAGCCAGACCTAACAAGATGCTATCAACCCAAAAACTGTTAAAGTAAGAGAATTTAACGGGGTCAACCATACAAAACTTAAGCAACACAAAAAATAAGAGCATTCAATCGAAAATCAATCAACAATCTACAGCGAACAACCAATGTAGAATCATTAGAATAATAGTTTTTTTACTACAGAATGATGAGATGAAGAAGAAGCAATCGAAAGATTAAAATGGTGTATGATATTACCTTTTCGAGAGCAGTAAAATGGGCGACGTTGGATTTCACCACTACTGGAGATGCGTCGTAATCAACTTCGAAACTTTGACTAGATGACGAATTCACGAGACTCTTAGATTTTTTCTCCCTTTTCTAAGACCTCGAATTTTCTTTCCCCTTTTGAACCACTAAAAATCAAACCCAGCTTCCTCAATCAAAATTTTCAGCCCTAGAATTTCGAACCTAACCTGGAAAGAAGAGAAAAGAAACCCTAAAATTTTCCGTCCTAATTCTCGAACCCTAATTTTCTTACCCCCAGAATTTCTCAACCCTCTCGAACCTCTTTTTTTTGGACCCCAGAAAACACCTTGCCCCGCTTTTCTTGCTCTCAAGAGAGCTACTTATAGAAGGGGATTTTAGGTTCCCCAGGGATTTCCGAAAATAGCCCCTTTTGAATTTTGAATTTCCCCCTCCAGTTCTGTTTTTGTCCTCAATCCGCACCACTTTGTGTTTGGTGGACCAATAGAATTGGGGAAAAATGAATTCTCCCCCAGACCCAATGAAAAATCTCCAAATATGTACGAATTTGTACAAGCAATTTGCGATTCACGGAGGTATCCGTTAGAGGGAGACACCTAAGCATGTTTCTAGAGGGTTCTTGAATTTTCTTTATACCTACTTGAATGAGATCCATGTGACATGAAATAAATAGGCGGGTTGGAGCTTGGGTCTGCATTGAGAAAATGACTCTCCGAATTTTGGGGAATACGGGTTAGGGTCGCCACTGTTGGACGGGTTGAAATTAGATTGGGTATTGGATTGTTGTTGTTGATCGATGAGGGCTATAGTTGTCTTGAAGCTGTAGTAGCTTTGGTTACTAATTAAAGGGAAAAAGGGATTGGAAGATGGGCCAGGTTGGAGCTGTTGGAGAGAATTGGGCCTGGGGCGGTTGGGTTTTGGGAGTGGGTTTAAAATTGGGATTAGGGTTATTTAATTTGGGAATTTGGTCAATTCATTTAAGTTTTGGCTAAATTGAAAGTCAATTGGCCAATTGTATCGCGATTGTGGCCGATTTGATTTCAATTATGGCCAAATCTAATAGATTGGCTAAATTAAGTCAAAATTCGAAATGAATTTAATATCTCCTTTAACCCCGAGCTTCTTGATTCGATAAAATCAAGCACATATTTATTTAAATAAATTATTTTTGAGAATAAGTTATATTTAAATCAAGATTTTGATCATTACATTTATTTTCAAAGATTATCCTTAATTAAAATTTGATAGTGATAAAAATGTTCATTTAAATGACATCATTTATACAATCTCGTATATGTAAATACAAAAATATATAATCATCACTTAAATAACAAATTTATCCCAAATACATATTTTAAAATGTGTTTATTTGGTAAAAATAATTGTTGCAATTTTATTTGAAAATGGAAGAAACTCGTGATTAAACGTAGTTGTGGAGGGCCAAATTAGGTGTCAACAGCTGCCCCCCCCCTTTGGGTAGGATGGATGCAAGTAGTTCTGGGCAAAGGGAGGTTGACGTTCCTAATTTTTGTACGACCATAAATTCGTATCTAATAGAGGTTGGTTTTCTGCACGAGTTTCATGGAGTTATGGCTGAACCTCGGTATTAGGTTTCCTACATATCTCAGGTTTTTTGCGAATTCAGGCCACTTGTAGTTCATAAAGCTTGATTTTAAGCACAATTTTCATGAAAATTCACCAACTATCACGACTTTAGAGTTTTTGGTTAAACCGAGAATCTGGGGAATAAAGGGTTTTTGGGGGAGGTTGGAATGCAGTCGAGTTTTCTACATAGATCCCAACCTACATATCTTCAAGACTTCAGGGAATCAGACTGCTTGTAGTTCAACTCGATCGGTAGAAAAGATAGTCATCTATTTCAGACGATCTTTGACTCGAGATGAGTGAAAAGTTCATCGAGTTTCAGAAAAGAGGCTTGTAACCTCTTAACCATGAATGTGGGATCCTTCACACCCATAGGTAAGAACTTAGCTGGGCATAATTTCTAGGACCCTAGGAGTCCTATCACTTGAATTTGGAAGAAAGAGAAGGTTACCCTAGGCATGAGTTAAGAAATATCCCGGAGTTGAAGCTGAGACATAGAATATCCCAAATATCCACATGCCTTCTAAAAGGGGTGTGGTTGGATGGTGGTGGTGATCATCCTCTAGCTTGCGTCAAGAGAGTTTGGCGTCCCTTTCTAGACTATGTCTCGTTTTGCTGCTAAGAAAGAGTTTCATGTTATGCTGCGTCCTACCCGAAGTCGTCCGCACCTGTGGTTTTTGATTTGATATTTTTATCCTCTCGGATTCTCTCGACAATGCTTCAATAAAAGAGTGTTAGTGCTAAACATGATTAACGAAAGAGGTATGTAGTCTTTTACCGTATCTTCACGTGAGTTGTGGCTTGAAAAATGGAGTCATCTCTTCATGTACCTGTTTGGAATTAAATAACTAGCAACAACAAACACAACAACCCTCTTGGTTGTTGTACAATTATGAAATTTGTCGGTTGAATATGTCTTCAAAGTGGGGTGACCCTTTTGGACACCAATAATACTTTATGCAGAACGGTCCCTACAACCGTGTATCTTGTGTTGGTGTGGCAACCCTTTTGGTTACCTATATCACTTGTTGTATGTGGAATGATAACCTCTCCGGTTATAGCCAATGATTGATTTATAAATTTCCCTTAAATTGTCAATCTTTGGATAATCTTGCGCATTATTTGATGTTGGATATGAGAAGACTTACAGATATCCTTTGAATTGCTAGCTTTTAGGTAATCCTGTACATTATCCGACCTTGGATAAGAGATGGCTTACAAATATCCCTCCAATTGCTAGCTTTTAGGTATTCCTGCACATCATCCGACCTTGGATACAATATGACTTATAAATACCTTTCAAATTGTTAGTCCTTGGGTAATCCTACACATAATCGATATTGCATATGACGCGGCTTGTAGAGAACCCTTAGACATATCAATTTGATAATCTCGCATATTCTCCAATAACGATTTAGTTGCGACTTATGGATAATCTCCAGACTATTGATTTTTGGGTGATCTTGCACACTATCCGGTTAGGATGTTGTTGTGGCTTACGGATGACCTACAGGCTATCAACTCATAGGTGATCTTGCACACTATCCTATTTCAAATAATATGACTTATAGATGACCCTCAAATTGTCAATTTCTAGGAAATCTTATATATCATCCATTCTTAGATAGCGACTTAAAGGCGTCCCTTCAAATCGTATGCTCTTGATGCATTCAGATGTTGATACATAAAATGATGAAATATCCTCGATGCCAGCATTTATTTCTTGCGTGTCAACAGATATGAAATGCTGATGATATCCTCGATGCTAGCATTTATGTCTTGCGTGTCAACAGATATAAAATGAGATGATATCCTCAATGCCAGCATTTATGTCTTTGCGTGTCAACAAATATAAAATACTGATGATATCCTTGATGCCAACGTTTATGTCCTACGTGTCAACAGATATAAAATGGCCCTCTTGGTAAATTATATGAATGGCCCTCTTAGTAATGTATGAAATGACCGTCTCGGCAATGGTATGAATGACCCTCTTGGCAATGATATGAAGTGGACCTTTCGGCAATGCTATGAAGTGGCCCTCTTGGCAATGATATGAAATGGCCCTCTCAGCAATGATATGAATTGTCCCTCTCGACGATGATATGAATCGCCCTCTTGGCAATTTGAAAACAGTTTAACCTGAGTTTGTTTCACTGCGTCTTGCTTTCTACACGTACCTGTACTCAAGGTAGACGATTAGTAGACACATAGTCGATTTTGCTGGTTACTATTTTTTAGAAAAACTCTAAATACAATATTTGTAAAGAAGACAAGACACTTTTGTTTGTCCTCTATGATCTCAAGAAGTGAGACGGACAATTCAACAGGTCCTCAATAAATGGGTATTAAACCCATTTTTAGGGCTACCCAAAAATACCGTTCTTAAGCATTAGTGCTCTGGTGTGTCTCCCAATTTGCTCGGAGATTTTTGAAAGAAACTCTTATTTTGGTGTAACGGTCTCTGCATCCACAGAAAAATAATTAGTTTGAGTGAAACTACTCCGTGTTAACCTTCTTTGATTCTCCATTTGCTCCATGCCATCTTTTGGGTACTCCACCATGTTGGTACTTCCACCCTGGCTCCCTGCTCCTATAGACGCCTAGGCAATCACTAAGTAAAAGATTTTGTAAAGATTTTTCAAAATTAGTCTTATTTTTAGCAAATAGTTTCAAAAGTTTCTATAAAATCTTTCGAAAATCTCTGTCAGTCATTTCATGTATTAGCTCAACGAACGTATTCCTCTTAGTTTTGACTATATCCGATGGAGGAGTTCCAGAACTCATATCATTGTTGGAGGGTTCTACAAATGGTTTCGTCATAGCCGAAGATTTAGTTTACCTAGACATTATCACAGGTGGTGATTCTCAAATCTTGACTTCGACCTCTAGTGCCGGAGAATTTTGAAATATATTCCAGTATTTGGTGGAAATTTTGAGGCCTTCCTCAAAATTTGTGCCCCAGTTTAAAGTTGTTTGATATGATTCCAACTCGAGAAGATCCAAAGTCTTAATTGGTTTTCTTTCTCTTTGTTGGATGACTATCTTCCTTTTATGAATTTTCGAGATTCCTTCTTGAAAATTCTGCTCCAGTTTCCATTTCTTGGGGTTATATGACCGAGCCGTTGGGGCGCCTACGTATCCTATTGAAGCAGGAATCATGTCAAACATAGTTCAAGACTACGCTAAGGATATATAGAAAAATCTAATGGGTTGAACAAAGCCGACATAGGCCGCCTACGTATCTCATTCTTGAGAATTCAGGTCTAACGTAGTTCGTACATAAGGGGAAGGGGTTCTAGGCAATTGCACATCATGAAATTGATACTATTATAAAGGCGATTACAAATAAACCAAGAAACAAAAACTATAACATCTTTCAAGCATAATATCTCTTTACCGCATCAGAATTGATTGGTTTGGTTCACTCTTGACCATTCATATTAGGTAGGATTAGGGCTCCTCCAGGTTAGGATTCTTTTGATTTTCACATTCCTCTGTATCTACTACTAACTGCTCCTTATCACCTTTTCTGTTCATCATTATTTCCTTTGCTTTGTTCGTCTAACCCTTGACATGACATGATATTGAAAGGTTTTTAAATTATTGTTACCAAAATAAACCATGCTAGATAATCATAACTTCTTAAATAAAGGGAGGCCTTTTGAAAAATAAAATAAACTATGGCTCATGACCCACACAAATGTGGGCCCATGCCTTTTTGAAAGTTGTAAAACACGAAACGAAAATTTGAGACATAAAAAGGTGAATCACGGGGCCTTCTTTGGATCATCACCGATTGTAAAAACTATTAGTAATTGCCCTTTTCATCTACCATGATGGGTGACGGGTTATGATTGGAGTGGAGGTCCAGTTTTGCAAGGCCTCCTCTGATGCAATCTTCTTCACCCCATAAGACTTTGGGAAATCATCTGGTAGAGCATTGCATCCTTCGAACAGATCTCCTATCCCATCCCCAAGACCATCATCATTTGACATCTCATGTATGGGAAATAACTGGTACAAGAGTGGCAAGGGCCTAAACAGACTCTCCTTTGAATTATCTTTGATCTCATCTTCCTTTCTTGGTTGGTATCCTACTCCACGCTTAAATGCTCTTTTTGGGACCATAATAGGATCAATAATTCCTTCCGAATTCTTACTCAAGGCAGCCACAACTTTCTCTATCATTTCCACTCCTTTTGTCTTTTTGAAGTTTCATGAATCCACATTAGCAATTGTCTCGCTAGATGCCCATTCGCCTACTATTTTGATCATGCTAATCGTTGCTCCCTTGTGATTAGGAAATGGGTTACTAGCAATATTTGGTGCCAGCGCCTGAAGAGTGATGATCTTCTGGTCAATCAAGTCCTGGATCTTGTATTTCAGATTGATGGAATCTTCAGTATTATGCTCGGGAGCTCCTGAATAATAAGCACAGACTTGATCGGCATGAAAGAATTGAGAATTGAGATTGGTAGTCTAGGCTGTAAATAACCAGCCTTCATCAATCTTCTGAAGAAATAGGTACGACTTTCAGCCAATGGAGTGAATTTTCTGGGAGGCTTCTTCTTGAGGCTTACACTTGGGTGGTTATATTGATTTTGATTTGAAGGAGGAGGTACTTGATGATAGTTTAGAGGCTCTTGGACATTTATTTGATTATTTGGTCGAATAGCTTGAGCATGAGATTGATAATTTGGCTGCAGAATTTGGCACTGGGGTAAATTATTTGAGATTGGAGCTTGATATTGGGGATGGGCATAGAATACAGGCTGAAAATTTGGTGACGGTGGTGAGGAAAGAAAATTCCTAGGATGGAATTTCCTTTTCAATTTATCAACAAAATCAGTAGAGACCGCAGTCACATCCTCTCTTTTCTTCTTTGAGAATGCAGAAGATTCAGATGATGTTGAGGTTTTGGCAATTTTTCCTGTTTGGATGCCTTCCTCTAATGATTCCCAAATCTTTACTAAATCTGCGAAAGTTTCTAGGACCGCGGATACCAACCTGGTATAATATTCTCCCTCCTGAGCATGAGAAAACACAAATACCATTTCTTCCTCAGACATGGGAGGTTGTACTTTGGAAGCTTCTTTTCTCCAACAGAAGGCATAGTCTCGAAAACACTCATCATTCATCTGCTTGATCTGATCTAATGAATATCGGTCAGGGACTATTTTAATGTTGAATGCAAACCTATTAAGGAAACTTTTGGCCAATGCCTTCCAACTAGTCCATTTTTTCAGTTCTTGAGATGTGAACCAATCTAAGGCTTCGCCACTTAAGCTTTGGCTGAATAAGCGCATCAATAATGCCTTATTTTTCCCTACTCCCACCATTTGATCACAATACCTTCTCAGATGGGCTATTAGATTTCCGGTGCCATCAAACACTTCAAATTTAGGGACCTTATGCCCTTCTGGTAGATCTACTCCAGGGTGAACAGATAAATCATCGTAACCTAACCCGTCATTATTCCACACTCCATGATATTCCTTGATCCTTATGATCTCTTTATTTATAGCTAGCAACTTTATTTCATGTTCGGCCCTCCACTCTTTCTCCTTCTCCTTGTAATGGTCTTCCTCGAGATTAGGAAGAGAGTTACAGATGTCAGGGGATATGATGACATGAGAAGGATTTAGAAAGACTTCTTGATTTTGTAGATGAAAGAAAGTTGGTTGGTGGGTGGGGAGAATGTTTCAGTAACTGGAAAAGTTTTGTGGAATTTGAGAGTAGCTTGGTGGGATTTGGGAGGGATTCTGCGGATTCAGAAATGAAGTTTGTGGGTTCGGAGATAGATTTGGCAGATTTGGTAGATCTGGGGATGGATTTACCAATGGGTTATGGGGATTTGGGAATGAATTTTGTAGATTCAGAGAAGGATTTTGTGGGGCGAGGGCTGGATTTGTGGATGACAAACATCTGGGTTATTTTCACGGTTGGTATTTTGGACAAGTGGAGGGGCAGAGACGGACGATATGTTATTTGGATAATCCCCGAGAATAGGCATACTAAGGGGAGAGATTTGGAGTGGAGTCCCGTGTCCTGGAGCAGGAGCATTGACAGTGATGGCCAGGTTAGCCAAATCTCGAGTACGATTTATTTCCTCCTGAAGCATTTCTAGCTTTCTTGCGAGTTTCGCAATCATCTCACTCTTTTCCGCTATTACATTATCCCTGATGGTCAATGTATTTTTTTCAGCATTTTTAGTCATTATTGAATGATGGTCAGAGGATGGGATTTTGTGCGTTTTTGACCGGGTGAAGTACGGATGTTCTGCCAGCTTATTTCAACACGGAGTAATTTTCTATTATCTGTAAAGTAAAAAAACTCAAAGGCAAATATCTTAGTTTCCACATGTGATAAGCAATGCAAAATACTCGACAAGAAATAGCCACGTAGAGTTGTTTGTGTCATAGCCAAATCAATCCATGGGAGCATAGCAGATAAATTTGTCTTTGATCCAAACAAACGGACATAAACACATAATACAATTATATCACATAAGAACATTATACTAGTGCGTATCCTAACTGGGGTGACCCTTTTGAGCCAAGGGTTTGGGCTTAACGATTTTTGAAGAAAAATATATTCTTGCTTAAGGTCAATCCATTATCCCCCAACTTTATTGACACTAAAAGGGCATAAATGCCTACAAAATATAACAAAAAAGGGATACAAGTTTTTAGGAAAACGGAAATAACATGAAAGAAGACACGTTCCCACACAGGGGACAAAAAATACTAATTCCAGAGTGCTTCTTATATCAGCCTTCGCCTTTTTAGCTTCGTCCATTTCCTATATTGGTCACATTTCAAACTGTGCCTTAGATGCAACCTCCCGAATCAATAAATTTTTTGCATCAATTCTTCTTACGAAAGTAAGCAAATCAAGCTTTTTCCCGACCCCCAAAGGATAATGGATTGAATTAGACAGGCATATATTTTCTTCAACACATAAATATGGTTCATCTATAATTGACTCAAGGTCAATAGACGCAGGGTAGGTTTTCTAATGGGCCCAATACCCCGCTCAGGTATTAGGTCATCCTAGGCTCATGCCTAAAAAAGGATTTTGGTTTTGTTCTATCCTAGGTGTCTATAATGGCTTTGAACACTAGGTGGACAACTTGAGTTTGAAAATACGAATAGCCATCAGACGACTCACGTGCTAATAAGCCGTTCGTATTTCCAAGAAATTATGGAATTGAACAATAGGGGCCGGGACATCCACGAAACCCCAAAACAGTTTAAATAATGCAGGAATATACCATGAGATGCGATAGTCAAACTTTATAGAATCAAAACATATAAACACATAAACAGTTAATCAAAAGACGAAATCAAATATTTGGTTAGAGCCTAGTATAAAGATCCCCAGCAGAGTCGCCATTTCTGTTTTGCAGAGAAATTTTAACTTTTGAAAGAGAATAACCACTTAATTTTGAAAAGGAATTAAGAAACCTTCAAGGAGTTACTTCAAATGATTCAAAACAGGAAACTCTCTTGAGTTTTAAGATTTCGAGTAAGTGGTTCTTATTAACGTTTTAGGAAGGTGTTAGGCACCAAAAACGTCCGCTAATTTGCGGTTATCTGGACTATTTGAAAATCATCTTTGACTAACTTTGAAAGCAATTTTAGTGATATTTTAGTGTTTATGCAAAACCAGTTTTTAGGCGACTTGGTTAGGGATTTTAACTAAGTTCGTAAAGAAACACATAAACAAGTAAACGAAACAAAAAGGGGAGAAAAGCAGGGAAGTTGTGATTTAGGCTTTCAAGCCCAAACCATCGGCCCTGTCCTAATCTAGTTGGGTTTTCAACCCATTTCACTTGTCCTAGTTTAGTTTTCGAGCCTTTGGCTCGAGTCACGCTCCACCTGCATTAAATTTACAACTTTGGCTTTGAGGCCTAAGAGAAATAAAGGAATAAATAATTAAACAAATAAATAAAAGACGACAAAATAAATAAAAAATAAAAGAAAAGAAACTTTCTAATCCCTTGGTCGCTTCAAAGATGGGATTTTAATCCATTATTCCTCTTTCGACGTCTAGTATCCATATGTCACGTGCTCAACTTTTGGCTTTCATTTAGGCTTGAATCGGAAGGATAGGCCTCATTCGCCCATTTATGAAATGCAAAGAGAGAAGAAACCCATTTGAACTCCAAGGGGGGTGCATGTAAAGAAAAGATATATGAATTAATACGCGTTCATAAAAATGAATTACTTTTATAAAAAAAAAATAAATTCAGAAAGTTCATGGCTGTAAAAAAAATCACTACTTCGATACATAAAAGGAAACTTAGCTACTAGATTAGTGATATATACGATATGCAACTGTGTTTAATTGGTTTTGAACACGCCATATTATGCTGGACTTTGGCATGAAAGTATGCATATGCATGAAAGAATTCTAGTAAAAGGTCACTTTTCCTAATCGCATGTGATGACCATTAGATGAGAACATAGGACGTAATGTTGGTTTTGTTTGTTGCAGTAGAGGGATGCTATAACATTTGTTAGGGGATTACATTAATAGTAATTCCCAATCAAATCCCTGTGTGACAAACAAATAACTTCAAGTTTTCACCAACGAAAAAAAAATACACAAAATCTAAGAAATATTCTATCAATTAGCCATCAAAATGCTCAACCGAGATATAAAACCAAAGAACTAAAGATAACTTCTGAAATAGATGAATAAATTAACGCAACAGGTAGATCATGACAAGTTCGTTTCAATTCTTTTCTCTTATGGCATACAGTATGCAGGACAATCCAATTAATGGAGGCAAAGAAACTCTAACTTAAACCAAGAAACCATCAACTTTTCCGACACTAGAATCAAAATCCGCATGAGAAGAGACGTGGTAAATAAAGCTCAAGGGGAAACGGCGGGGTATTAATATCGACCTCATCCTCTTTCTGACAAACTCAGAACGAATTTTCATAGTCAAAATGGTCATCGAGGAATCATGGGATTTGCTAATTTTTATTAGACATATCCTTGTTATTCTTTATCATTTGAGAAGCCAAAATATTCAAGAGGTGGTCCTACTAATGACACTACCAGATCAACCATATTGAACTAATGACGACAAACAAAACGACATCTAATACTAACCATAAACAACACACCCTCAACCTAAAAAAACGGTTAAGTGAAATTCAAAGCATGAATCTTTAACCATAAAATCAAATATTACGAGACACCAGAAACCCAAAACTACTAATCAAGAGTCTTAAGTATGAAACTTTAATGATGAAATCAATCTATAACAAGATACTAGCAACCCGAACTACTAAAAATCAAAATATGACACTTTAGTATGAAATCAGCTATAACAAGGTACTAGTAGCCCGAACCAAAATCAAAGCATCCAACTTTAAATGACTTAACCAGCCTTACAAGATACCCAGCAACTCAAAACAAAATCCAAGGCACAGAACTTTCACGTAAAAGCCAGACCTAACAAGATGCTATCAACCCAAAAACTGTTAAAGCACGAGACTTTAATGGGGTCAACCATACAAAACTTAAGCAACAGACAAAATAAGAGCGTTCAATAAAAAATCAATCAACAATCTACAGAGAACACCCAGCGCATAATCATTAGAATAATAGTTTTTTACTATAGAATGATGAGATGAAGAAGAAGCAATTAAAAGATTAAAATGGTGTATGATATTACCTTTCCGAGAGCAGCAAAACGGGCTACGAGGTGACGTTGGATTTCACCACTACTGGAGATGCGTCGTAATCAACTTTGGAGCTTTGACTAGCTGACGAATTCACGAGACTCTAAGAGTTTTTCTCCCTTTTCTAAGACCTCAAATTTTATTTCCCTTTTTGAACCACTAAAAATCGAACCCAGCTTCCTCAATCAAAATTTTCAGCCCTAGAATTTAGGACCTAACCCCAAAAGAAGAGAAAAGAAACCCTAGAATTTTTCGTCCTAATTCTCGAACCCTAATTTTTTTACCCCCAGAATTTCTCGCCCCTCTCGAACCTCTTCAAGTTTTCAATTAGCAAAATGGGTTGCCCTCTTTAAGTTTTCAATTAGTAAAATGGCCTACGCTTATTTTCTCATATGTCGGACAGATAACTGATCTGTCTATATATCTGTCGGACAGATAATAGATCTGTTGGATTGATAATCGATCTGTCTATATATCTCTCGGACAGATAATAGATATGTCGGATAGATCTATCATCTGTCGGATTGATCTGTCGGACAGATAATAAATCTGTCTCAAAAATAGATCATCTCCCTAAATAAAAAAACTTTTGGTTCATTTAATTAAAAAATAGACTTAAAAGGTCTATTTAACGAAGAGTCCCGGAGGTAGTCTTTGTTTTATTTCAATATGTATAGGTACTCTTTTGGGATATGATTAGTTAAAGAATAATAGGGAAAACTATAGGCCCTTAGCAAACATAATTTCAAACATAAGATTCTAATTATCCTATTTCACCTAGGTTTTAATTAATTACAATTCATAACCTCTTTTAATTTGTCAATTAAATATAATCCATAGTCACTCTTCTCCTTCATTCTCTCACCGCTCTCGTCCCTCTCTCCCAATCTCGCTCGCCTCCTTCCCCATCTCCCTCTCTCTCGTTACCTCTTTAGTATTTTGTATTTAATTTTGTATATATATATATATATATATATATATATATATTTGTATTTCTCTATGCTTTATTGGTACTGTATGTGTTATTGATATTTGTATGTATATGTATATGTATGTATTAGTGGTACTATTTTATGCTGAATTTTGTTGTCAGTTTAATTGAATACAACCAATTTTACTGTATTTATATTTTATATCAAATACAGTCTGTTGCATGCACTTGATATATTGACTACTGATTGTAATTTTTGAAACTTAGGCTAATTTCGTCATATTTTTCGAAACAATGGCTACATTCCATAAGTTTCCCTATTATGTTTGGATGGATTGAACTGTTTTTTCTCAATACATAATGTCACTCATCAATAATTGAAAGATAAACCTAATAGGAAAGTAAGGTATGAGGCGGTGCTAATATAAAAAGGTACGATAAATGATAAAATAAAACTGTTAAATAATAGAAAAATAAAATTGAGAAAAAATATATGATGATCTCACTAAATCTATTGTTACAAAACATGAGACTTTTTGTTGATACCATTTGATTGGGATTCTCGTATTATTATGTAACTATAAGTGGTATTATGATGCTTAAATAGTGGCAAGTCCCTATTTTTAATTAATTAATTAATTGATTTATTGCTTTTCCAGTCTAGTTAAATATTGATGATTTAAGGGTCATTACTTGTCCTTAGTTAAACTATTTAGATTATGTGACCACTTGAAGGTTACTTTTATATGATGTAACTGTCAGGATATACTATAAAGTTTAAACCATGTGTTTTGAAGTAGTATTATTTGTTGAATAATTATTTATTTATTTATTTATCTATTTACTCAATTATATGAATTATTACATTGAATAGATCATTGTTATATATATCTGCTAACTTATATAGTAGGTGATTTGGTGGATGAAGTTTAGCTTATATATAGAAGATTAAATCATCGGTTCTTATAAGTTAAAATTATAGGTTCATAATCGTAGATGAAAATTTGGACAAACAATCAGAATGATTGTAGCACGAGATAAAATGTAATTTATCTTGATTACGAGAATGGTATAGTTCTAACTTCTTATGCAAGTGCATTTTGTATGTATTGAACAGAATTGAGTAGAATTAGTTGTTTTAGACTAATTGATAAAAACATATTCTCTATACTATTAATTGTACTTATATTCTCAATCTTGATATAACTATTATGATCCGTATATATATATTTTTAATTTATTAAAAAGTGGGGTTCTGAGATGAATCAATATTTATGGTAGATTGGATGATAAATAACAAATTAGTTAATGGAATCAATGTCTCGATATATAGATGGACCGATGATACCTTTTCATGAGAAGCTTATAAGTTTTATGTGTAAACCCGGCCGATGAATTTATGAATCCTGACATGTGAATTAAGTTAAGCATTTCTCTAAAGAAAATTAATCAATATGGGACCTGATTCACAAAAGAGTTCTTGATGACAAAGCTATAGTTTCTTAGGAACCAGGTTGATCACGTTCACGTCAATATTACTTGGTCAGCGTTACATCTAGAATAGACAAGTACCATCTTGGCAATGAGTTGGTGGCAAGGCCACAACATCTTTTTGCCCCAACCAATCAGAAATATCCTAGGTTTTCTTGTCTCTTATGTATGCTCATGTTACAACAAGAAAACTCAGGCTTCCATATATTCCAACAACATCAAAATCCTTCTTGGTGCTCTCAGATTCAAAGTCTCACTTGCAACAGAGACCTTCTAGTCGTCGCCTCTTGTTTCTCAAGCTCTTGTTGTATTTGATTCTTTGTTTTGTGTTTGTAAAGATTGCCTGCCTGCTGCTTTTGTTCATTAATAGTAGGTTCATTGTTAGAGAGTTGTTATTGTTAAAAGTGTCATCTAGAGTTAGTTGACATAGAAGCTAACGTTAGCTTTGTATTGATTCAGTTAGAGCTAGTTGAGTCTGTTGAGCAATAGAGTTATTGCATTGAAGTTATTGTAATAGAGTTATTACAAGTTAAAGAAGGGATAAGAGGTTAATTCTTAGTTTATGGAGTCTGTATTCAAGGTTGCTTGAATTTAGTGAAGCCGTTGAAAATCCTACGTGATAGGTCGTGATTTTTCTCCCTTGACAAGGAGTTTCCACGCAAACTTGTTGTGTTAATTGTCTGTCTACTTTATAAGTTTGTTCATTTTAGTTTTCTACTGCATATGTTAGTTTTGAACCAGGTCCCAAAGTTGGTAGGCACCTCATGTAGCTCTTCAGTATGCATGCATGCATGCACCTCTATTTTAATTGTTGTTGTATTTTGGATATCTTGATCTGATAATATTGTGCACCTTCTATAAGATTTTGTTAACTTAGTAGTGGTTCAAAACATTTTAATATCTGTATTTTTAAGTGTTTTTACATTTGGGAAGATGATCCAAGACTTCTGTGCTAATTGAAGCATCTTTTATTTCAGTTTTTGTATGAAAAGCTACAGTTAAACTGTTATCAAGCATCTACTTACTCGTATGTATTTGAAACAAATATGTCCATCCGACCTTGGGATACAGACGTACAGTCCAATCCTACATGAAATGCAATGCATGATGTGCAGGCGTGCAACTCTGACCCCAAATAATCAATAAAATCAAACAAAGCACTTTGTGTCTCAAGTCAGATCAAACATCAGTTTTAAAGTCAACTCAATTTATCAAGTAAGAGTATTCTCATTAGCTAGCTTTTTTAACAATTTATTTACTATAATCAATCAGTCCATTGAGCTAGCAAATAGGGGAAAACAGTTCAAACATACAATTAACTTATTTTATCCCCTCAAACAACACCGGTACCCGCATAAATGTTTGTCACAATCACCTATACGGGCCCCCCAATTTCCATTACTCCCATTACACATAACTAACAAATATTCAGATAAGCACTTTGAAAAAAGAGTCTAAGAAATCTCAACTTGCCTCAAACCGAAGCCAAGCATCAATCAATAAATTTGCCCTTACGTAAGACTTCCAAACGATCAATATCTATTCAAAAACATAGTCCGCATAAGAATATAAATTTAATAAAAGCTCTACTGTTAAAAGATTTTTTTTATTAATTTAAAATTCACTTTAAAATTAAAAGTGAACTATTGAAACGGTGTTGCCAACTAAAATCTGTTATAGTCACTGCCAACGATTGGCTCCTCACTACACCAAATAAAATTAATATTCTAACTTTTCTACAACCTAAATGAAAGCAAGAAAATAGGACAAATAACTATGAGATGGGTTAAAATAATGTCTAAAACTACGAGATGGATTAAAATAAGATAAATTTATAAAATAAATTTGTAGAGTCGTTACACAGATACACACAAGCATTCAAATTCAACAAATTCATCAATAAACTAAACGAACACTCTACATAATCTAATCAATGACATAACACATCAATTTCACATCATTCGAGATCGCAAAAATAACTTATTATTCAAATCAAACATTGTTCATGATAGTAAAATACACAAAAATATGCATCAAATATCAATAAACTCACCTCCAAACTGCACCAGTAACACCAAACGATCGCTGCAATGGCCGGCCGATCGGAGTCAATGCTAAAGCTGTTAATTGATTTGGGGGTGTTGGGAAAAAATGACAGAGAGGGTCGATTTAGGGGTTTTGGGGTTCAATGCTAAAGCTGTTTAGATATAGAGAAATATTTGGTCAAATAAAAAAAAAGAAGAAAATATTTTTTTTATGGCATAAGCGCTA
This sequence comes from Capsicum baccatum var. pendulum, assembly GCA_030864225.1. NCBI lineage: Eukaryota > Viridiplantae > Streptophyta > Magnoliopsida > Solanales > Solanaceae > Capsicum > Capsicum baccatum. The sequence goes on along the minus strand of CM061561.1, from coordinate 9,722,037 downwards.
TTTTTTCGATTGATAGCGGGGTTTAAGACCCCCCCTGCAAATTTATAAATTATAGCCACAGATTTTTAACCCCCGTATTTTATATAATTTTACAGAAGTTAAAATAACCCCGCAAATAAACTCTCACAATTTGACCTGTTTTCTATAGTGTTATCATCGTGTTTAGTAAAAATAAAGAAAAAATTAAATCTTGTGGTCATAAATTAAAATTTTGTCGAATATATCAAAATGTCCTTAAATGTTATGATCATAGAGTCCGCAGCCTAAAAGGCAAGTTTTTTTAGTCAAAATTCCAAAAGGGTATCCCAATTGGAAAATTTCAAAAGGGATAAGGTAAACACCCGTGTTTACCTTGTCTATTAAGAAGTTAACGCCGCCAGCTACAAGGTAAATGGAGTCATTAACCTTGTAAGGTAAGATCCCATGTTTACCTTGTAACTAATTTAAAATTCTCGCTGCTATATAAAGAGTGTGAGTAGAGGTTCATTTTTTGCATCAACTCAAAAAAATTGTTAAATTTCATAACTTAAAAATTTGTTAAATCTTATTCATTTCTTATTTTAAAATGGATAAGATAAGAGTAAATTTATCGAGAAATATTGTTCTGTCGCACAACCAAAAAAGGTACAATTTAACTCTTCGTTGAACCTCTTCTCCCTCAGTTTCATCAGTTATTTCATTTAGATTTTTTCATATGTTCCTCTAATCTCATTTAAAAAAATTCTATTTCCTTGAAAAAAGTCTAGGTCAGATATTTATCCTGTTAATTCGGCAAACATTTGTTGCCTGTTAATAAGCAACATCTGAGCAGCACCTGGATGAAGAATGGGAGTTCCATCTACGACCATTGCAAACATGAGTTCCATATCTTGTAAGGTTATAGTCGCTTCACCCATTCTCAGGTGAAAGATATGTGTTTCTGGTCGCCACCTTTCAACAAGTGCAAGTGCAGTAATAAGGGAAAAATCGCAGGGAACGAATCCAACATCTATAACGCCTCTAAAACCACAATTATTAAAATAATTAAGAAGACGAAGATGGAACGGATGATTTCTAACATGTTGCCAAAAATCATTATCATCACGCCGCACTACCAAACATGTCTTTTCTCCTTTTAATGTGCCTTTCCAAATAGCCTCATACTGATGCTTATTTTGCGTGGCATATACGTCATACTGTGATGGTCCTGGATGCACAAAGTGTTGATATTTCATATCTATACAAAAAGAAGATTAAAATTAGTTTTGAGCATACAATTAAAGGGCAAACTTTTTACACATGCATGGCAATACTAACTTAACGTAGGTTTAGGCTTAATAAGTTGATATGATAACAACAATATTTGGCAAATTAGTAAGCTATGATTAATAATATTATACTGCATACTTGTTTGTTAGGTATTGAAAAATATTAAATAAAAAGGTGATTAAAGTAGTATACCTTAAAGTGGAATTTTTTTGATAAAGTAGACTTTGAGCAAAAATAAACACAACTAATATAGTAGAGGGAGGTGAAAAAATAAATGGGTGGTCTATAAAAAAAAAAATTAATAAGGTAAGGGATTAATAAGATAAGAGACACAGTTTACTAGGAACACAACTTACCTTATAATGTAGTGCATTTGAAATAAATCCAACTGTAAACTTATCATTTTATCTTATAAGGTAAACTCACCATTTTACCTTACATTCCAATATCTGCGACGGTATTAACTTTTTACCCTTTGGAATCTTTCAATTTTGGGGTGCCCTTTTGGATTTTAATTAAAAAAACTTGCCTTTTAGGATTCGGACTCAACTATCACATAAAATATTAAAATTAAAGTATTATTGAAAAAGGAAAGGTTTATTTTTTTAAAACCAAATTAAAAAGAAAAGCAAGTTATTCTTGCTAAAAACTTGTGAATTTCGATCAAATAGTGTCTGAACTGATCAATTTCGGTAATCAAAATTATTTGTAATTCCTAGAAGAAATTCCTCCCCGAAGGCGCTTCGAAGAATTATTGAGCTATATTTCAAACAGTTTATGCCAAATACTTCACTCAGATTTTGGAATCCGAGGTTTCTCTTCTTTCTTTTTTCTTTTATTCCAATCTTTGTATCTGTGGCAGTTTTGTTTACGTTAGAGTGAAAGGGGTGAAAAAGACACCCTTTTTTTTTTTTTGAGTTGAGATGTTGCGTTGGATGTGTGGTCTAGTGAGGAATGAGATTATTCGGGAGAAGGTGGGAGTAGCTTCGGTAGAAGACAAGATGCGTGAAGTGAGGTTACGTTGGTCCGGGCGCGTGATGAGGAAGGGTTCTGATGTTCTAGTGCGGAGGTGTGAGACACTGATTTTATGCGGGGTAGAGGTAAGCCGAAGAAATATTGGATGGAGGTTATTAGGCATGATATGGAGCAGTTACAACTTACGGAGGACATAACCCTTGATAGAAAGGTGTAGAGGATGCGGATTAGGGTAGAGGGTCAGGGGGTGAGAGGGTGTCGGTCGCAGTAGGGGGCGTTCCTTATTTGTGTCTTGTGGGTAGTGCATTGTCTATGGTTTCAGATATATAGTTTTAGTAGTATCTTGTGGCACTAGTATTATATGCATTTATGTTTTGTTGCTATACTGTTATTGGTTCTGAGCGGGGAGTCAATCGGAAACAGCCTATTGACTTCTCTTGAGGTAGTGGTATGGTCTGCGTACACTCTACCCTCCCCAGACCCCGCTAGGTGGGAATACACTGGGTATGTTGTTGTTGTTGTAGTTTCATACTTGAACTTTCAGGTAGTAAAAGTGAGTCATTAATAGTTTTAAGTGTGTTTTGCTAACTAGTTGGTGATAGTTTAGGTATAAAACTTTAAAAAAAAAGATACTTTAGGTGTGTTTAGAACCATTAATAACTCTATGTTACTATCTCTTGTTTTGTTACTACCATTTGTTTCTTGTTTTTATATTATGTCCTTTTTCTACACTGTTTTGTTTTGTCTGAGCCGGGGTTTATTGAAACAACCTCTCTACCTCACTTATGAGGTAGTGTGGTACGGTCTACGTATACTCTACTCTCCCCAAACCCCAGTTTGTGGGAATATATTAGGTTGGTTGTTATTGTTGATATCACCAATCTAATTGATCAAACAATCTTGACTAATTATATTCATAATCCAATTTTGATTCTTAATTCAATCTTTTAAGTCACCTTTCTCTTATTTGAGCCTAGCTAGCTAACCTGTAATATCCCAAGCTCTGCTCAATTGCGTTTTTAGAGGCTCAAATGCGTCAGTTAAGAATATATGGGGCTTACTTACAAGTTACGAATCACTACTGTTTTATTTACGGACAACTCGTGGCTGTTTTGATGATGGTGCTTTTACCCGTGATTTGATTAGCCACTGCTTCTCTTTACTACTAAGAAAATAGGCCAATGGTTAGCTCCATAAATTAAATTAAGTTTTATGTACTTGATTGAATGTCAGCTTCTTCAACTTGAAGCTTTGATATGTATTCATGTGTTATTATTTGACAGGGTTTCGACATTTCCATATATCCGGGTCCAGCCGAGGCAGCTGTATATATACCATACCTGGATTTTGAAAAAGAACTTGACTTGCTGAGGGATCTGGCTGAACATGCTATTCAGGAATACAACCTTAAGGAGGAAAATGTATGTATGTATATGCCTCTATTCAGCTTTGATTAGTCTCCCTCATCCAGAAAGAAGTTGTCCTTATGGTATTTTTTCGCCTTGCATGCAGGTTTACAAGTACAAGTTCATGTTTATTGAAACAGTGAACTTTATGGGAAGAATGTTGTCGTTCTTTGCCAGAGAAAAATTTTTCCGCCTGAGGTATAAAATTAATTCTTTCTCCATTTTTAGGGCTGACAAACCGTGGTGGCTCATGTACAATCACATCTTTATAGTTGTCATCTCTCCAAACTTTACAAACCTCTAACTTGTGTTGGTAGATTATCGGAAAGAGGGCATATGTACACATCATCTCTGGTGTGGTTCAAGGATGCCATTTATCTGCAACCTGTTTGGCCTCCTCCCTTCCGAACTTGTTAATTTAATAAGTCGTGAACCCTTTTTGTGGTTCAAAGACCACAACGTGTAAAACACGCACGTATAAATAGAAAAAGTTGTTTATGTGTTTGTCTACGAGGATAAGTACCATCCATTTTCCTCATATTTATTATATATCAAAAAATAACCCACTTCCATCCTTAATTCTCCAATTTCTCTCAAAAAATTTGTGTTTTTGAGTTTTTCTTTGCTCAAAAATAAGAAAGATTAAATTTTCGTTGATCAAGTAAGCTATTAATTAAAAAAATTGTGTTATTTATTTATTTATTTGTTTATATGTGTTAAAAATATGAAATTATTTTTTGGCGTTAGTGTTTCACAGTAGCTCTGATTATTGTTTCGATTAGGATTTTGAGGAGACTCACATGCCCGAACATGTTTCCTGTTGTCCATTTTCTATTATAATTAATGAAGTAATATATATATATATATATATATATGTTTGGTTGCAACTAAGATTCATTTTCTTTTCATATTAGTTACTACTTTTTTTGTAGAGTATTTTTTTATCGGTTAAATCAAAATTTGAACTGTTAAGGACTAAAAATCGATAAATAAAAAATCAATAAGAAATAATAGCTTATTGGTTTGATTATTAATTTAGCATATTTAAAAATTTAGAACTGATAGACTGAACTAATAATATAAAAAATCAAACCGAAACGATCGATGCACACTCTCAATTTAAGTAGGTAAAATAGAAGCAACAACAAACCCAGTGTATTCCCACAAAGTAGGGTCTGGGGAGGGTAAAGTGTACGCAGTCCATACCGCTACCTCCAAAGAAGTAGAGAGGCTATTTCTGATAGACCCTTGGCTCAAGATAAGGAATAATAAACAAAAGCATAATGAAACATGTAGCAAGATGGATGACATCACATAAAAAGGATTAAGACATAAAAATATAAATCAAAGCAGTATGAGATAAGATAACTAAGTGCAATGTGCAATAAGAGATAAGAAATAAGGCATCCGAAAAACGACACCCACCTAGTAGTAATAGACACTCACAGGCCAGAGATACCCTCCACACCCAAACCCTCATGACTAGGAGCTCCTACCTATGGACACAGTCCTACCCTTATCCGCGACCTCCACACCTTTCTATCTAAGGTCATGTCCTCAGTAAGCTGAAGCTGCTCCATATCATGTCTAATCACTTTCCTCCAATACTTCTTCGGCCTACCTCTCCTCTTCCTGAAGCCATCCAACACTAGCCTCTCACATCTACAAACGGGGGCATCTGTGCCCCTCTTCATCACATGCCCAAACCATCTCAGCCTTCCTTCCCACTTCTTGTCCTCCACCGAAGCCATTCCTACCATATCCCGGACTATCTTATTCCTGACTCTATCCCCTCTAGTAAGTCCACACATCCAACGTAATATTCTCATTTTCGCCACCTTCATTCTTTGAATGTGGAAGTTCTTGACTTGCCAACACTCTGCTCCATAGATCATAGTTGGACAGACTGTCACTCTATAGAATTTTCCTTTAAGCTTAACTGACACCTTCTTATCACACAACACTCCCGAGGTGAGCCTCCACTTCATCCAACCTGCTCCAATACGGTTAGAAACATCCTCATCTATCTCGCATTCCCCTGAATCAAAGACCCAAGATACTTACAAATATCCCTCTTACAAATATCCTGGGAATCCAACCTCACCACCACATCTTCCTTCTGCCTCAAGTCACTAAACTTGAATTCCATATTTTCCGTCTTGGACCTACGCAACCTGAACCCCTTAGATTCAACGGTTTGCCTCCAAACCTTCAATTTTTCATTCACCCCCTCGCGTCTCATCAATTAACACTACATCATTCGTAAACAACATACACCAAGGTACCTCCCCTTAAATACTTTGCATCAACACATCCAACACCAATGCAAACAGAAAAGGACTAAGAGTCAAACCCTGATGTAACCCTGTCTTCCCTCCCCCTTCCCCCTCCCCTCCCCCCCTCCGTCGTTCGCACCCGAGTCTTTCCTCCATCATACATGTCCTTAATAGCTCTAATATACACCACAGGGATCCCTCTTGCCTCTAAGCATCTCCAAAGAACCTCCCTAGGGACTTTGTCATACGGCTTCTCCAAGTCAATGAACACCATGTCCAAATCACTCTTTCTTTTCCTATACTGCTACACCAATCTCCTTACCAGGTGGATTGCCTCCGTCGTCGAACGACCAGGCATAAAACCAAACTGATTCTCCAAAATAGACACGAGCTTCCTCAATCTCCGCTCAACCACCCTCTCCCAAATCTTCATAGTATGACTCAATAGCTTGATACCCCCATAGTTGGTGCAACTCTAAATATCGCCCTTGTTTTTAGACAACGGAATCATCGTACTCCACCTTCAAGCCTCAGGCATTCTAGTCGTCTTGAAAATGTTGTTAAACAAATCAGTCAACCACCTAAACCTACTCTACCTACAAAATTTCAAAAATCCACTGGAATCTCATCAGGCCCCGTCGTCCTTCCCCTCCGCATTCTGCGAATAGGTTCTCTGACCTCCTCAATCTTAAAACGTTTACAATAATCAAAATCACGTCTCTCCTCCGAGGGATCCAGCTCTCCTAACTCAATGCCTCTGTCATCCTCCTCGTTCAAAAGCCTCTGAAAATACTCCTACCATTGCTTTTTATTTTGGACATCCTTCACCGAAACTCTACCATCCTGCCTCTTAATGCACTTAACTTGGTCGAGGTCTCGACCCTTCCGCTCCCTATCCCTAGCAAGCCTGAACAACCTCTTTTCCCCGCCTTTCTCCTCTAATCCCACATACAATCTCTCAAACACTGCTGTCTTAGCAGCCATAACTGCTAGCTTAGCCTCCTCTCACTACTTTGTAAGCCTCCCTATTCACCCGTTTCTCCTCTGCATCTTTACTTTCCACAAACTTAATATACGCCCCTTTCTTACCCTCCACTCTCTTCTTAACTTCTTCATTCCACCACCAGTCCCCCTTATGACGACCTGCCCGACCCCTCGAAACACCCAACACTTCTCTAGTAGTCTTTGTGATGCAACTGACATCCTTATCCCATATAGCATCCACGTTCCCCCTACAATCCTACACACCCAATCCTGCCACTTTCTCCTCTAACTTCCGCCCACTAACAGGCGTCAAGCCACCCCACCTAATTCTAGGCCGACCCTCTCCAGCCCTTCTATTTTTGCTTTTCGTATAATCAAGTCCATCAATAGAAGCCTATGTTGAGTCAAAAGATGCTCACTCAGGATGACTTTACAGTCATTACATAAAATTCTATCCCCCTTTCTAAGCAATAGAAAGTCAATCTGAGTCTTGAATATCGCCCTTCGAAAGGTAATCAGGTGATCCTCCTCTTTTTGAAAGCTCAAATTCACCACCACCAGCCTAAAATCCCTCGCAAAGTCCAACAGAGCCGCCTCTTCATCATTTCTATAATCGAAAGAAAAACCTCCATACACATCGTCATAACCTCCCAACAAAACCCTAATATGCCATTAAAATCCCCCGCTATGACAATCTTTTCTGAACTAGGCAAGCTTTTCATCACCTCGTCCAAAGCCTCCCAAAACCTCGCTTTCACCTCCTCTTCCAATCCCACCTGCGGAGCATAAATACTACATACATGCAATGTAAACCCCCCAATGACCAACTTAATCATCATCAGCCTATCATTGGCCCTCTTAACCTCCACCACCTGCTCTCTAAGCTCCTTATCCACTAAGATCCCCACTACATTCCGATGCCTGTCGCTTCTTGAGTAACACAACTTATACCCATCCACATCCCTGGCCTTAGACCCTACCCACTTAGTCTCCTGAACACACGCAATATTAATCTTCCTCCTCTTAAGAATTTTCACCAATTCTATGGACTTACCCTGAAAGGTCCCTAAATTCCAAGACCTAACCCTCAACCTATCTTGTCTTGCCTCGCGCCTACTTCTACCACCCCTCACCGCACCAGCCCTAACACCCGACCTAGCACCTACACCCATCCCTGCCCTCCCCTCTTCACCCCCACCTAAAATCGCCCCCAACCCCAATCCCCTTGGACATGACCCTATTCCACCATCAATCCCTACAGCCACCACTTAAAAAATAAGCCAAAGCCCAAACAAATCCCCCAACTGATAGACAACCAAACAAAGCAACAATCGAAAAGCAGGAAACTAGGAAAGTAGTAGGGAAACAAAAGGCGCGCACAAAATACCCTATCCGGTTTAGCAGCTAAAACCACACAACAATTATCCACCAATAATCGAAAGCAGACAATTACACTATACTCACAAGAGACAACACAAAACAAAAGAAACGGTGAGATAATAACTAGTAAAGTATAAATATAGGTAACAGTATTTAAATATCAAAGTTTAGGTGTCACTGGGGTACTCCTGCGTGCTGATGGTACCATCAATTATGCTTTCAGAGTTGGTTGCTGAAAATAGCTTCGCCAGAAAACGGCGGCCGGAGCGTCGCCGGTTGTCACTGTCACTGTCGCTGGATCTTCCACTGTGCATTATCAGATCTGCGCTCTGGTGGTCGTGGGTCAAAAAGGGTAAAAAAGAAAATTATTTTTAGAAATTTTGAAAGTGATGGAGGAGAAGGGAGAATAACTAGGAAGAGAAGAGAGAGCGGGCCGTTGAAATTTTTGTAAAAAAATAAAAATAAAATCCATTTTTAACCCTTGAAAAATGCTGAGGTGGTAATTTTTCTAATCCATCATGCGCCTGATGGAATTTGAACCCACATTTTGTGTCACGTGAGTCAAAAAGGGGTAAACAATGTATTAAATCAACAAGTTTGGAGGTATTTAAAATGAATGATGGTTTAGGTGTACACTAAATAGAATAAAACGTAACAACTTCAAGGATAATTAATATTCTCTTTGTAACGAAGTTGTAAAAGTTCAAGTGGTACTCCCTCCGTTTCATTTTAGTTGTTCATCTTTCTAAAATTATTTGTTTCAATTTAGTTGTCTCTTTGATGAAATCAAAAGGATTTTAATATGTTCTTTCAATAATACCCTTAAAATTAAATGACTAAATAAGTTGTATATATTTTAATTTATATTTTCAAAGCTTAAATAATAAGGTTAATTTCGTAAAATAGACTCCTAGTAAATATTTTTCTTAATGAGTGTGTTAACTCTATAAGGGTCAACTATTATGAAACGGAGGGAGTACTTATCATATAGCTCGGTATGTGCACTTTCCTGAAGAGCCCCACCACAATGAGTGTGTATTGTATAGCGAATACCGAAATCTACTCAATCGCACTCTCAATTTCTAAATGCAAATGCGCTACTCCAAAGACGAAAGCGACTCTCAAGATGCAACACAAAATGCATCATTCATAAAATAACTGCTACAAACCTCTGAACAATTCAATAAGATGAATAATATGACGGCTTCAATGTAATGGTCTTATAGATTTTATAACTAACCCAAGAGAATAAGAGAGGTCTGCTTGTTGACAATTTGTAAATGTATCCTGTAGACTCCATATTAGTTTCTTTGTTTCAAACAACATGTAGTGTATTTCTCCTACATTGGGGTTCATAATTTATGCATGACAGCTTATAATCAAGCCCCTCTTCCACAAGGTTCTTTCCTTTCCAGTATAAATAAATATTTGTTCCCTTTTTTCCTCCATGGGGGGCATCTTCAACCATAGGAAAGGGACAAAGATTTACTGGATTTGGATTAGGAACAAAAAATACTATTAGAAGTCGCTCCAAGTGGTTGCAATTATCAAGCTGAAACCTTTTGGTTCTCTTTTTTCTCAGGGAATTTTCAGAGCTAACAATGTATGGGCAACGTAGACAAAGCACATACGAATCCACCTACTTTAGCTACCTTTTTTGTCGAGGAAGATAACACATTAGCTATTTAAGACACTTTCTAAGCTTGCAATTTCCTTTATTTTCGTCTTCTCAACAGGATGTTCTAATTTCAGGTATGCTTTCCTCTCAATATTCTTCTAATTCTCTCCTCTCTTCCAAATCTCATGATTTGAAATTTATGATTGATGCTTTTAGTATAGATAGTCTATGAAAAAAGGAAAAATCAATGGGCACTAAGCCTTGTGAACTTTTAACAGTTCAAAGCCTTGTGATAAAAGTATCTTAGTTCTTTTTCCTTTTCAATGAATAGATAATCTTTTAAAATCGGTATTAAGCCATTAGGATGTTTATAAAAAAAAAAATACATAAACAGCAGACTAAACTTCAAAAAAAAAAAATTGCCCAAGTTGAGGTAGGACTCTATGAAATTATGCACTATTGCAACATGTGCTGGAGATGTAAACACCCACAACAGAATTGTAATATAACTCTTGTTTGTGTTGCCAAAGAAAATTGTTGAAGTTATAAAAGCTACATGTAGATCTATTCTTTGGTCGGGTAGCACTGAATTGTCAAGAAAAATCGTTACTAGCCTGGAAAGGGCATGCTATCCTAAGGCTGCAGGGGGTTTGAACATCCTAGGCATTTAGGTATGGAACAAGGCAGACATCAATAAGTTGTTGTGGAATCTTTGTACAAAAAAGGATAAATTCTGATCGATGAAAAGGACAAGGAGCTGTAGGATGTCAATCTCGTTTCTTTTATGCTGCAACTTCTTTCCATCGGCACATTATTCGCTAAGTGGATTCATTGTTACTATGGAAGAGACAGAAACCTACTGCTGGAGATACCGAAACCAGTGTTGTGGGTAGTCAAAAAGATCCTATAGGCCATTAAGTATTTTGCTCGAGCTGGTTATGATATAAATGGAATGTTCAATCTTACAGGCCTTCTCAATCAAACAGTTCTATCAAAAACTCAGGGGACAATTTCAGAAAGTTGGAGAAGATTGATTTGTAACAACTATGGTTTACCAAGGTGGATATTTATCCTACAACTGGCTGCTTATAAAAGATTATCTACTAAAGACAGACTTCTTAAGTGGGGAATCACAAATGACCAAACTTGATCAGGCAGAGAAAAGCACAGCTCATCTCTTCTTTACTTGTCATTTTTCTTCTCAGATGTGAACAAAACTCCTGCCATTGATGGACTTTAACAGGAGGCCTATGACAAAGGGGGAGCACTAGGATGGGCTGCTCAACATGCAAAGGGGAAGACACCCATGGCAGAAGTATTTAAAATGGTGTTGGCTGCAGCTGTCTATAGTGTTTGGAGGGTCAGAAATCCTCGGGTTTTCAAGCAGCAAAAACAATCCGCTGATGTAGTTACCAAGCTTATCATACAGGAGGTTCACGTAAAGGCTGGTAAATGGAGTATAGACTTGTGGATTGGCTGGAAATCACAACTTCTATCCTACCTAGGCCAGTAGTAGTTTCCCTTTTGCCTTTTTGTTTGTATGTTTTTGAAGCCGGACCTAGACTGGGAAGTTTGTCCAACAGCTACGTCCCCCCTCTACTTCAACTCTTACTTTGGTAATACAATCAGATTTTTACCCCAAAAAGAAACCGTAGTAGAACTCATAACAAAATTCTTTCTCAAAACTTGAGGTAGAAGGACCAATTCATTTAAAGTTGAGAGGTTCTTGAAGTTTTTGTTCTCTCCATAATTAGTATTTGACATTCATCCTGAACTAAACATCAGATTCTAACGACAAATTCCTTTCGCAGATCACATGATGTGTTTAACTATTAAATTTCTCTATGATGCTCAAAGAAAATTGTGTCATCCACCGAAGTATTAGCGACTGAAATCCCAAAAAAGACCGGTTGTTATCGGTGCTGGCTATATAGGCCTTGAGATGGGATTTGGGGTCCCCTCGGCTCAGAGATAACTGCTGTTGAATTTGCAGCTTATATTGTTCCAACCATGGATATGGTGAAGTTCGCAAGCAATTTCCACGTGCTCTTGAGGAGCGAAAGATGAAACTCATGCTACAGGCTAAGGTGGTGTGAGTTGATACTACAGGTGATGGGCATGTGATGGTCATCAAACAACTCTCGAGGCTGAGACGGAAGAGTTCCATTCACTTCAGAGCTTGGATCGGACATGATAGGAGTTGAAACTGATAAGGAAGGCTTTGTAGGATGTTGGTCAATGAATGTTTTGCCACTTAACGTCCCTGGTGTTCATGCTATTGGTAATGTCTTCCATTGTCGTAGAGAATCTTGAATTCTCAAACAATAACAGAGATGCTAGAAAACGGTAAAACTATAGCTTTTCGTACAATAACTGGAATAAAAGATGCTTCAATCAACAAAGAAGTATATTGGATCGTCTTCTCAAAGGTAAACCACTTATAAACACAGAGACTGAAAAGTTCTCAATCACTACTAAATAGAAATCTTACAGATCATTAAGATGCACAATATTATCAGATCAAGATATCAAAGTAAATAGACTAGTAGAGTTCCCTCTCGCTCTCCCTCTCCAGTCGGTTCCGCTTCCGCTTCCATACGCTTCCGCTTGACAATGCCTGTCAATAAGTTCAATTGGAAAAATCCAAAATAAAGTCAGCTATGATTTCAAAGAGCATTTTCCAAGGATTAAAAATGCCCATGATTAACCATTTCCAGTAAATGCTAATCCATAATGTATCACAAAATCATTCCAACCCGACATCAAGCGTGCGCACGCTCTCACACACACACGAAAGGAAAAGGGAAAAGGTAAATCGTAAACCTCAATAGGTGCTTACCCCTCCTTTTGGAAGGCAAGAAAAGACTTCTTTATGAAGATCACCGTTATCGCTACCAACATGCATATGAAAAGTTTCGACAACAGTACCAAGAGTAACGTTTCGGACTTTAACAGTCATGAAGAATTCAGAATATCCTGTGCATCGAAAGTTTGCTTTCTCAATCTTCACAAGCTCGTACTTAAAAAACTGCAAGTAGTGTAAATATTAGCTTAGTTGCAGAAGAAAGCATAAAAAGGGGCAACCCGATTCAGTAATCTCCCACTTTTGAAGAAGGGGCTGGGCTTGACTACAAGTGTCTATTATAGTCAGCCTTACCTTGCATTTCTGCAATGCAAAAGGTTGCTGGGTTTCATAAAGGTGTCAACTTTACACCAAGACTAGAGCAGAAGAAAACATATATATATAGTAGTCTACTAATCGCACAAAGCAAAGATGCATACATTCATACATCGGACTCTTCATTGTATAGATTTATAGCAAATTCAGCCAGCTCCATCATAAAGGTGTCAACTTCACACCAAGACAAGAGCAGAAGAAAACATATATAGTAGTCTAGTAATCGCAAAAAGCAAAGATGCATACATACATTGGACTCTTCATTGTATTGATTTATAGCAAATTCAGCCAGCTCGATCCTAAGCTCATACAGCTTGCGCAAAAACCCTTTGAGTTCCTCCTTGGGTATACTTAAGTCCAATGGCCCAGTTGCAGCCTCAAAAGAAGGACCAGGAAAAGTATCAAGGTCCATGCCCTGTGGAGTTAAATTAAATTAAATACATAGTAGTAAAACTCTACAGGAAGAACAAATTCATTCATTATTGTATGTATCAGTATAGGTACGTACATTGGTATAGTTAATTTGAAGACAGTAACGCCTCCAGATATCATTAAAATCATAGTGATACTCGGCCGGAGCGCCTTCTGGAAGTTCAACATCCTCCAACCTCATAGGCCCTATCCATTCGGTGGATGGTAGCAATCCCATGGCGAATCCATTGCCTTGTTTTATCCATTCCTTAAACTCCTCCGGCGTCATGTATCCTCTTTCTTGTGAAGACGATCCTGATTCCACCATTTCCATATGCACCACACAAACCCTACGATCTGAAAAATTAGGTTGAGAACCAAATATGCCACCAAACTAAAAAAAAAAAAAAAAAGGTTTAAAATAGCATACAAAAAACAAAAAAGGAGTTACCAAAATATGTCATATATTTAAAATAGCAGCAAAATAGGTTTAACTCACAAAAAAGCCAACAAATATCGTGAACTATTTTTAAAAAGTATATAACTCATAAAAATTATAAGTCATCCATTTTTTTTTTATATAACCCATGATTTTTGTGAGTTATACATTTTATTTATTTTAACATAACTCACAATTTTTGTGAGTTTTTCATTTTATTTTAACATAACTTACAAAAATTGTGAGTTATCTATTTTTATTTTAACATAACTCACAATTTTTGTGAGCTATCCATTTTTATTTTAACATAACTCACTTTTTTGTGAGTTATGTACATAACTCACAAAAATTGTGAGTCATTTTGGATACGTTTTAGGTTGTTTAGTCGGACACTTTTGAATGCCCTGTGATAATTCACTTTTAAGTGCCCTAAATAAAAACGGTGATAGCCAAATGAAGTCCTCAGAAATTCAGTCAATGACTCACCGTCACTGATAATCCATTCATCATAATTTACCATTTCTTGTGATGAGAAGGAATTTGGATAATGTCCGACTATAAATAAATCAAAATCATTACTTTTTATTTTCATTCTTCTAAATCTACAAATTCTTTGTAACCAATTGAAATTGGATATTTCGCGTTGGACTTGGGGTACATACTATAATATATTATATTATATTTTTCTCGTAAATAATTTCTTCATCCCAAAATAGTGCAACTTTAATACGTTCAGAATTCATTAACTAAGATTTGATTAAGTTTTGAAAAGATAAATGGAGTTTGAAGAAAATTGAAAAAGAAGAATTGAAGTTTGAAGAAGAAGAATTCAATAGGATGAAGAAGAATTTGAAAAACTTATACAAAGAATGAATGCATACACGTGTTAAATAGGAAAAAGTTTGAAAAGTGTACAACTTACTTTTTTTATGAGTTATGCATTCTATTTTAATATAACTCACAAAAAAGGTGAGTTATGTAAATAACTCACAAGAAATGTGAGTTATGTACATAACTCACTTTTTTGAGTTATATAATATAAGAAAAACATATAAATTTAACTAAAATGACTCACAATTTTTGTGAGTTATGTATATAACTCACTTTTTTTGTGAGTTATGTTAAAAAAATGGATAACACGCAAAAATTGTGATTTATATTATAAATACATTATAGTGAATATTTATATAGATAAGATCTATCAAGATCTAGTTGATATCTATTAGGATTTGAAGTATCTGTTTTTTAGTCAGAAACTAGGAGTAAATTTTCCCTATAAATAGAAGGGCTTCCTTCATTGTAAATCATCATCGAGGATGCAAGTGACTCTTTCAAGAGAAATAAGAATTACTCCCATCTTCTCTCTATTTATTCTTGTTCTTGCTTTATATTTCTTGTTCTTACTTTTATATTTCATATTTCATAAGAAGTTATGTTAAAATAAAAATGGACAACTCACAATTTTTGTGAGTTATGTTAAAATAAAATGTATAACTCGCAATTTTTGTGAGTTATGTTAAAATAAAATGGATAACTCACAATTTTTGTGAGTTATGTAATGTATAACTCACAAAAATTGTAAGTTATGTACACAAAAATGGATATAACTCACAATTTTTGTGCGTTATATACTTTTCAAAAACAATTCACGGCGTTAGTTGACTTCCGTTAAAATTTTTTTGCATAACTCATATTTTTTGCGAGTTAAGCCTATTTTTGTGTTATTTTAAAATTTAAATATATGGCACATTTTGATAACTTTTTTAGTTTGGTGGCATACTTTAGGCCCATATATCCTCCCAAGTATGTTATGTGACTTGTTTACACTCATTCATATGTGTAGAAACTCACACTACATTTACTTTAAATTTATTTATTCATTTTTAAACAACATCCAAGTGATGGTCTATAGCAGTATACATAGATCTCCGTGATCTACGAATAATCAGGAGATCAATCGATGCACTCCTTACGGTGTAAGTCTATGGTAGACCAAGCGGATCAATGGACCCTCAAAGCACAAGTATATTTTTTACTGTATATTTTTTTAATACATGTTATTGAAGGTCCATTGATTACGAGTGTCTACGGTAGACTTTAGTATCTCGTTGATGACTGACATAGGTCATGATCTATGACAGTCTATTAATGTCACACCCCAAATCCCATTGGAGCGGACTGGCACCCGTAGCCGAGGAGGCCCGGGAGAACCCGTTCATAACCTATACTTTCACATTTACATTACTTATGAAAATTAGAAATTTGGGCAGCACTTCGTTGTAAATAGAAGAAAACAGTACCTGTATCAACCCAGCAGACACGCATAAATATATATATGAACAGTAATTGGCCGTCAGAGCCATCACGTCTATCAACCAAACACTCCTATGGCTGTACAATATGTCTACAAAAGCCTCTACATAGATACACAACTGAGTTGGGGTCGGGACGAACTCCCGCCCACAAAAGACTTTTATACAAATACCAAAGGTACATATAGAGACGACTTGGGATGCCCCGAAACAACTGGAGCTCACCACTAACAATAGAATGTCCTGGCTCTTACTGCGGAGGTGTACGACCTGAAGTACCTGTTCCTGCAGGCATGAATGCAGGTCCCCCGTGAGAGACTTCAGTACGAAAATATGTACTGAGTATGTAAGGCAGGGAGTATCAACATGAGATACAAAAGATCAACAGAACCCAGATACCAGTGAATAAACAGTATGAGTAGACCATACTTAAAAGAACTGATGGGATACCTGCACATTACTTTCATATCATTACTTCCCGTAATCCTTATCAATACATAACATATGTCATACAATGACCAACTGATCAGTGGTACTAATACAATACATCAGGGACCACCCCTGAAATAGCATATATATACATAATCTTTATAATACAATAGCCAACTGATCAGTGGTACTAATACAATACATCAGGGACCACCCCTGGAATAGCATATATATACATAATCTTTATAATACAATGGCCAACTGATCAGTGGTACTAATATAATACATCAGGGACCACCCCTGAAATAGCATATATATACATAATCTTTATAATACAATGGCCAACTGATCAGTGGTATTAATACAATACATCATATCATCAATTTAAAATATAGACATTCCATTTCTTAATTCAATTAATCTTTGAGATTGGTTACTTTGTGGTCACACTTTATGGAACTTGAAACCATGATACCTCAATAGAAAAAACATGTAAATAGGTAATCAATATCATGAAAATGAAGTAGAGAATCATGGATACCTCATTAAACCATTTCGGAGTCAACAATAGTATATGGATATTTTTTTGACTAGCCGGACATCTTAAAAGTGAAAACAAGTTCAATTGGTAGTGTCGAAGATCATATGATGTTATTATGTGTCATGTGTCGTAGGACAATGTTGGAAGCTTACTTGAGAGTGCCATGGGTCATTATTCATGCCAAAGATTAGATAGAGTATGTCTTACATACCTTGATATAACCACTTCAATACAAGTGACTTCCCGTACTCTTCGAACACTTATCTACAATAAGTCATTTGTGGCAAACTAGCATTAGCAACCAAACCTTACCATTTAGGTATTAACTTCACCAATTAATGTCTAGGAAGTAATCCTTTAGCTCATCAATAAGAGTACTACATACATCCTCTTATACTCTTATTACATTCACATATCATGCATTTTCATGAAATATCCCTCAACATCACTCTTAGCCTTTATTTCCCTTCTTAAAACCATCCAATACCAACATGATCACTAGGCATACATAACCACTAATATAATGATATATCACCACAATTCATCCTTCATAATCCAATACAGCAACTTCCATAATTTACTACTAACAATTTATACACAACAATTCATAACTATGTTTCTAGTTATCTTCCAACATCAAGACAATACTCATAATCCTATATCAATACTTATTCATGGATAAGAATCAAGAATAAACAATATTCATACCTTAACAATGGACTCTTGTATTTGGAATCCTCCTTACATAACCATGGGGTGCTTCTCGAAGCTTTTGAGATGGTGAACACAACTACGGAACCAATTTGAATTTTCTACGGTTGAATCTTGAGTTATTTGGGATTTTTGTTTGGAACCTAAAAGGTGTTCTTGAGAGAATTTGAGAAAAAGGATTGTATTCTGCTGAATTTGGGCTAAATCTGGTGTTATAGACGAAATTGGGTGAAGTGAAATGACTAAAATGCCCCTAAGAAAACAAGAAAAGTCGAAACTATCCCTCATCTGACAAACTGACAGGCTGAAGTAAAACGGATATAACTTCTTACTTAGATGTTGGATTTGGATGAAACCAGTTGCAGTGGAAAGAGGACTCAAAGGTCTTTCGTTTGATATATTATAGCTCACACAGTTCATTAAATAAAGGGAGTTATGAGCGTTTGAAGTTGACCCTAAAATGCTGAAAAAAACTGGGCAACAGGCTATGCGTTTTGCTACTGTTTTGAAATCCAAACGCAGCCTTATGCATTCCGAAAAATTCCAAAACTTATCCGAGATGTACTATGAGATTGTCCGATCGTAACGCAACTTTAAAATCTAAAAATGAAGATCGAGAAGTTGTATCCCGAAGGTTGTCAGCTAAAATGACTCTAAGTTACACTTAGAAAAAATTTCAAGTTTTTAAGTCTAAGAGCACTCTATTAAAGTCTAATCTATGCACGACTTTTACGGGGTGTTACATTATCTCCCCCTTGGGATCATTCGTCCCCGAATGATGGATTGGAAATGTTGAAGCCTTAAAGGTATGGAATAACGCAGGCATGACATGTCTTCTAATAAAGAATACACTGATCTGAACATGACCATATGGATATAACTACTGATATTCTGAATTCTTATATCGGACATGCATATCTGATGCATGGAATACACGACTGGAGCCACTCATAAGCTGAGTTCTCATAATGAACATGCAAACCTAATGTATGGATTTGTTATTGAGTTGATCTCATGAACGCAGAACTGAATACATAGATAAGCTGAACTTTTTCTATTGAACGTGCATTTCTACTGCAGGCATATCTGACTGAGCTGACACAAGAACGTATGATTGAATACGCAATATCAATTGATATGAAGCTTGTAATAAGAATCTATGCACGCAACCAAATGGGGTATCTCCCCCTTGGGATCCTATATCCCTCTATGAGTGTTCAATTCACTAAGATACTTGGAAAATGGAGGAAATGCACACGGCACCTACGATTTTGATTCATAACTGAACCTCTGGAATCTGAATCTAGTACATGACGCATGAACTGAATTATACTCGCAACTACTAGTATACTCAATCTTGGAATAATAACATATCTGAGAATTCGGGTAGCATGATTAATTGAAAAGACAAGCAAACAAATCATGAGAATTTGACATTCTGACTATTGAACTGATTTGCTGGCTGAACAGACTGAACTACACAGGAAACTTATACCCAATCTGGAGTATCTTATCAACACTCTTCGTAAAAAAAAAGTTCTAGTAGCATTAGGCAGCAAAAGATCTTGGGCATGAGTCACACAAGACATCCGACTATAGGATCCCAACATTGACATTACTCTGCAGCCTGGAATATAGACATATAACTCATAAATCATGATAGAATTGTCAGTCCTTAGTCAATGCGACTTCTTACTTCCAAGATCAGCACACTCCACGAATACTCCCTTAACAACAACATGTCATACCATGATACTAGTCTAAACAATATGATTCAATCTTCTATATCCTTTTAAAGTTTACACCCTAAGCATATCATGCCTTCCTACATTAATGACTTAACTCTGAACTCTTACTATAGATTCACTAGCGCATATTGCGTCACTTATCTAAAATCCCAACATGTCATTCAAGCCTATCTTCATAACCTCATATGAACTTCTACCCAAACACCCATGAAAAAACACTTCTCATATTCTCTAAACCACTCTTAATATAACTCCCACGTGCCACCCCAAGAACATGCACATACAAATTTCCACTAAAACTCACATATATAAAAAACTTGGCCCCAGATCTTACTTCACACTTATGGTCTTATCTAAAACAAGCATACTATAAAGCGGGAGTACATGAGTCATGAGCTACATGAC
The DNA here is from genome assembly GCA_030864225.1 of Capsicum baccatum var. pendulum. Classification (NCBI taxonomy): domain Eukaryota; kingdom Viridiplantae; phylum Streptophyta; class Magnoliopsida; order Solanales; family Solanaceae; genus Capsicum; species Capsicum baccatum. The sequence goes on along the minus strand of CM061561.1, from coordinate 9,701,976 downwards.
CTCAACTGGAGTTCATAACTTATGGAATGGGATTCCGACTACTGAATGAACTGAAACTTCTCATTTTAGAACTCGAAGAGTACACGGTTCTCTATCATAAGCATGAACATGAATTTTGATCATTGGACTGAAATGTAAGGCATGAGTAGATATTGGGATAACTGAAAAAAAAAATATACTGAGATAAGAATGGGTTGTCTCACCCTCACTTTCTGACGTTCTATATCATCATGACATCACGACTAGAATCTGAAGGCCTGACTTGGTTATTCGCTTTATCATCTCCCCCTTAGCTTCAAACCATGATATTAAGTTTGGGAGATCCCTTACTAGACTTTAAACTGAAGTACACTCACTGCACTCTGGGGTCTGAAAAACTACTATACACGCATATCATGACACTTAACCCAAATGACCACACCTGAAAGTGGAAGACACACTGTTAATACTACCTTCTGAGATACACTTTATCATTCTATAGACCCAGCAGTCATCATATAATAATTGCACACTTACTAACTTCGGGTCTTCATGAGTATCCCCATAGTCGGAGTGCACACCGTCTAGTGCTTTAACCCTTATTTCTATTAGTTCAACCTTCAAAAACTCAAACTTAGAATCTAGCACTCAACATGGATGTCACCAAGCCTTCAATGAATCATACTACTTCCGACATAGTCTATCAATATCGTGACTCCAAACTTACATCTCTCTACTATGAGAATCAAGATCATATAAAAAGGCTCAACACTATCAATCAAAACTCCTTAACTTGACTATTTAGAACACCATATACCATCTAACTAGTCTTTCTCCACCTAGCAAATCAACGGTACCACTTGTCACACAAAACGTGTAATAGTCTTAGAAAATACCGCAACCTCAGATCACCTTGGGCATACTTCTGCATTATATATGCAACATCATACTTCACTACGAATCAAATAAACTTAGGCTCTTGCATACACCATTCAAGCCTATTAGATTACTTCCATAAAACTAGTATCATCAACCAAGAAATCATCACATCCACCTTCATGGACATCAATTGTTCAAACTTAATGTCTAGTGCTTAACATGATTTACAACCCAACCTTATACATAATTCTTACAAAACATACATCATAATCTTAAGTCACTATTTTTACAACCACATTGTGACGCTCAACGTCACAACCCATTAAACTCCTCACGTTTTCGGCATGTTTCGGACTATTCGGGCGCATTTTCGAGCTTGGCGGGGCTTCGATAAATGCTTCGCATTGCTGCCAGCGTTCCAGCACCTTCTAGATGGTCAAAATAGTCTGGCAGCACATTTATTAGACTTTAGGAAGTTCACACGGGCTGGTATAAAACTGCAAATTTTCCGCTTTAAAAGGTCCACAAAGGTTGGCAATCATGTGCAGGATTTTCAGATTTTCAGCTTGCAGTTGATAATTGTATAGCTTGCATTTTTGTACCTTGTTGACTTAGGGACTTTTAGGTACTATAAATACATGGTGTAAGGCATCATAGGCATCAGCTCATACTTGTTTTATTCAGTAAATACAACCCATGAAGAATACAACATAATTTACTAGTCCATCAAATTGGGACATTCTACCCCAAATACTTGATTTTATCTAGATACTATCCACGACCAAAGCACCTTTACAACATTACTACTATACCTCAAAAATCTACTACATATCTTCTCACTAGTAGTACTAGTTTATAACTACCAAGGAAAAGAAGGTCAAGGGGTAAAGTCACATAATAGACATGATCGACATTAATCTTATACTGTAACCCCATACAATCTTATCTACTTATACGGCCTCTCACATCACGCTTACTTACTTAAGCATACAACTAGACTACCTTCAAGTTCCACAAACAACCATGAGTCTATACTTACAACTTACTGGCTAATATAGCCATTTTCACACTTCAAGCAACCTACAAATCATCCTAACTAACAACTCCTTCTCTACCATCTACTAAACAACACACAAGGATGAATCACCCCTTTACCAACTCAATCTCATGCAAACAAATTCAGCTATACATCTATTAAACCAACACAAGAACAACAAGTTGGACAACAAGTTGCTAGTGAATCGAAATAGGCCTCACACGACTTCACTAGACTTTGATTTTTGTATTTTTGAACAAGAAAATGAAATGAATGACAAGTCAACTATGCTAGTGAATCGAAAGAGCCCCACACGGCTTCACTAGACTTTTTTTTTTTTTTTTCAACAACCCCTTGATGACAAGATTACATGAGATAGAAATTTAATACGCAATATCCAATGAACTATGAATACACATCTTACTCTGTATAAATAAAATCGGAGTCAAACACTTCCTCCACGGACTACCATACCATCCACACATGCTACTAGTTACCACATTAGTCTATCACCATAAGGGGGGTAAATCATTCTCGAACATTGATTATTCAACTAAAATATTCATTTACACAAAAGTCACCCTCACTCTGACTTCTAACTTTGTGACTTCACATCACCAACTTCTTGGTCTAATTTCACTACCAATAGGTCATGACAACAACACTTTAACGCATACTACTATTCGGGTGGAAATACAGGTCCAACATTCTACTACACATCATCCTCCCTTAAGCAAGACATTTGTAACATAAATTTGAAAGGGACTAAATGCAATTCTCAAGTCCTTGCACAATTTTAACTCTTATATGGTTCAATCAGAAAGGACCATACCATTAGATTCTAAACTTCTACACTTGAATCACCTCAATAATGAGACATATCGGAAGACATTAGAGTAAGGAAAGAGTTTGGGATGGCTTTTTACTTTCATATGGGCGACATCAAAGCACGAATACGAGTATGAAAGAGGAACATTCTGACTCTATTGCACGAACTAAGAAATGGAGAGTGGAAATAATCCCTAAATGTCCAATAGCCTCCTGTTTATAGATGTGGTGCACAACACACCGATAAACGAGATTCTACGTAGACACGGCTTTGTAGACTCACTAGGACGAACTGCTCTGATACCACTTCTTCATAATCCAATACAGCAACTTCCATAATTTACTACTAACAATTTATACACAACAATTCATAATTATGTTTCTAGTTATCTTCCAACATCAAGACAATACTCATAATCCTATATCAATACTTATTCATGGATAAGAATCAAGAATAAACAATATTCATACCTTAACAATGGACTCTTGTATTTGGAATCCTCCTTACATAACCATGGGGTGCTTCTCGAAGCTTTTGAGATGGTGAACACAACTACGGAACCAATTTGAATTTTCTACGGTTGAATCTTGAGTTATTTGGGATTTTTGTTTGGAACCTAAAAGGTGTTCTTGAGAGAATTTGAGAAAAAGGATTGTATTCTGCTGAATTTGGGCTAAATCTGGTGTTATAGACGAAATTGGGTGAAGTGAAATGACTAAAATGCCCCTAAGAAAACAAGAAAAGTCGAAACTATCCCTCATCTGACAAACTGACAGGCTGAAGTAAAACGGATATAACTTCTTACTCAGATGTTGGATTTGGATGAAACCAGTTGCAGTGGAAAGAGGACTCAAAGGTCTTTCGTTTGATATATTATAGATCACACAGTTCATTAAATAAAGGGAGTTATGATCGTTTGAAGTTGACCCTGAAATGCTGAAAAAAACTGGGCAACAGGCTATGCGTTTTGCTACTGTTTTGAAATCCAAACGCAGCCTTATGCATTCCGAAAAATTCCAAACCTTATCCGAGATGTACTATGAGATTGTCCGATCGTAACGCAACTTGAAAATCTAAAAATGAAGGTTGAGAAGGTCGAGAAGTTGTATCCCGAAGGTTGTTAGCTAAAATGACTCTAAGTTACACTTAGAAAAATTTTAAAGTTTTTAAGTCTAAGAGCACTCTATTAAAGGCTAATCCATGCACGACTTTTACGGGGTGTTACAATTAAGTGTCACCTAGGGCTGTGCAAAACTCGAACCGACCGATAAACCGAACCGATAAAAATGTTATTGGATTATTGGGTTAAAGATTTTTTATTGGTTTTATAAAAAATTTTACTGGGTAAACGGTTCGTTATCAACAATAACTTAGTGTATCCTTATTGGCTTATCGGTTAAACCGATAACCCAATAAGGATACACTAAGTTATTGTTTTATCCCTATTTATGTTCTATTATAAATTCAGTGATTCACAAAGTATTAACCTATTCAGGGCAACAAAGGTACAATATAAAGTTCGGTTATTATCATAATAAAAAGCTTGAAGCATTTATAGCTTCCAACAATTAGGATTCAATTTTTTTCCTAACTAACATTCAGTTCAAGTTTGAAGATTCTTGTAAACTAAAATGCATTGCGTAGATTTTGACGGTAATTAAGATTTTATTTTTTTACGTTAGTTGTTACTATTTCTATTTTATAAGTATTTTCTTATTGGTTAAATCGAAAATCGAACCGTTAAGGACTAAAAACCAATAAATCGAAACCGTTAATAAAATATCTTATTAGTTGGTTATTGGTTTTACATATTGAAAAATTAAAAACCAAAAAACCGAACCAATAACACGTAAAACTGAACCGAACCGACCGATGCACACCCCTAGTGTCACCAACAGTTCAAAAAATGCAATTACTATTTCAACGGTAACAAACGACTAGTTTTGTACTTCTTCAGTATTAACACTTCTTTTTTCTTCATACATAATGTCCCCCATCCCTCATTATTTTATTTCATCCACTTTATTTTTATTTTTAAATTCTATAATATCTCAAGTATCTCAAACATTCAATTTTAAAAAGACTCTAATTTGTCATTATGGAAATACGGCTGTTTTGAGGACGTCATGCACAGACTCGAATTCAGATCACAAATTTTATAATTATGCAATTGCGAAGGTGAGTCGTGTATGTCTTTTTTATAAAGTAAAGTAAATTGTTATGTAATTATTATTTTTTCAGGATAATGGTGCATGATCGCTTTTTAAATGGCTTGATGAGTTATCACCTCCAAGCAGTCCATCAACCTTGAGTCCGGGACTCGAGACATCAAATTTTCATAGCTTGGCAAAATTTAATCTACTAAAAAGGCTCCGAGAATGCAAAAAAATAGAGATTTTTCATGACTTTGTTCAAAGAAGTCGAAATAGAGAGATCACTTGAAAGTATTGCTACATGACACCCAAATAGAGAGGGATCAACTAAAACAAAAATTGATTTTGACCGAAAAGGGAAGAATGGCCTAAAAATGATATTATGTGCTATAATGTTAGTATTCGTTCTTTGCAAAAGTGTAACATGGATGTAGTGATATTGAATAAATAAAATTACTTCTATTTTTCTATAATGTTAATACTATTTTTCATAGAATAATAGTTTATCAAACAACATATCAACTTAAAATCGAGTAGCATGGTAATGATAGACCATGAAAGAAGTATACGATAGATTAAAATGCATTCTATGATGTTAATTATACACACTAGCAATTATGACAACACAATGCATATTCAAATTCAATGCAACAATACAGTTTGATAAACGAAGATTCAACGCAGAATCATAACAAATTTCATAAAATAAAAGAATGTTTGTCATATCCTACCAATAGATCTTTCGAATTTTATATTTGTCAAATAAAAAAATATTTATCATATCCTAACTATTGATCATTCAACACATTAACAATAATAACATTCAAATGTATTTTTTCTCATTTTCCTCATCAACATAAATGTTACTATTGATTTTATCACCGATATCCATAACCATATCTTTTTGATCTGCTTCTTCTTTTTCATCTTTTTGTTCTCCTTCTTCTTTGTATGCTTCTTCTTCCTTTCCATCTTCAGCTTCATCTCCTTTTTTCAAGTTCTGTAGCTGCTGCTTCTTTCTTACCTTGTTTTTTTTTCCAGCATCTGCAACAACTATTGTTTCTTTTCCAACTTCTTTTTCAATTTCTTCTTCTTCTTCTTCTTCTTCTTCTTCTTCTGTGGCTGCTTCTTTTCTAGTTTCTTCTTGGTTCTTATATTCTTCCATTTCTTCTTCTTCTTCTTCTTTTTCATCCTTCTTTTCTTCTTCTTTTTCCTCTTCTGCCACATCAGTGGGCAACTCATCCATTTTGCTTTTTCTTTCTCCTTCTTTATTTCTGTCCAATTCATGAAGTTTCACATGCACTGTATCATCATATTACAAAGTGTTACTAATATTTAAAGCTGAAAATTCATTAACAATATTAATTATTACTAATATTTAAAGCTGAAAATTCATTAACATTAATTATTAAATGAAGTTACCTCGCTCGTGTTGTCTCTCATCCTTTTCCTTTTTCTTTAGTTTTTTCTCTTTGATACAGGAAACAATATCCAACACCACTTCCTCGAAAATAGAAACATGCTTATACAAATTTTCATCGACAGAGGTGCCCGATGCATCTGTTGAGGTGCTCGTAGAAGCATCATCACCAATGCATACTCCAATGGGGTTACCACCTAAATCCCCATCATCATCACTGTCCTCATTTGAGGTAAGGACAGTCACCCCTTGTAAATATTTCTTCAAGTCATCGAAGACATTATTCTTCACCTCGTCTATATATGGTTTAAACATAATCATGTAATTCATTTTCGTCTCACGAACAGTATGGATGATGTACGGGTGCATGTTTCACAAAAAATCAATTAACAATTATCTATCATTCGATACAACAGTAGTATTATTGCATAATAAAAAATAAGCTCATACCTCAATAACTTCTTCTTTATGCTTGAATAGGTCGCCTTCGATTATCTTGTCACTTTTTGTAGTGTGCCATCTGAGGATGCAGGAAATGGAAAAGGGTTCATCTATTGATTTTTCAGCAAATTTTTTAAGATGAGAAAAGGCCTCATAGATCCAAATCTGTAAGCAGTACAGTAGTATAAAAATGACTCAGAGTCTATGACAGAGTATAAATAAAATAAATATCTATGATAATCTCAATAAAGGGTGTTGACACCTAATTTTTGCCCTCCACGACTAAATTTAATCCTAAGTTTCTTCAGTTTTTAATAAACCAAAATAATTATTTCATCCAAATAATAATAATAAAAAAAAACTTAAAATATTTTTCGTACGTGATTTTGTCATTTTAAGTAGCGATTATATACTACCGTTTTCAGTTATACGAGATTATATAATTTGTTACTTAAATATTTATTTTACAAAATATCGAATTTAATTAAGGCTTATCTTGAAAATAAATTCAAATAATTAAAATCTTAATTTAAATATAATTTAGTCTCAAAAAATAATTTATTCGGATAAATATGTGTTTGATTTTATAAAATCAAGAATTCCAGGATTAAAGGAAGTATTAATTCGCATCGAATTTCAATTTAATTTAGCCAATCTATTAGATTTGGCCATAATTGTAATGCAATCCATCAATTAATTTTTAATTTGGTCAAAATAAATAAATATGGCTAAATTTTAAATTTCAATTGGGGTTATATTTTAAATAACCCCAAAATTCTCAAAAACTCTCATAACTTTTACCCAATTCCCACCAAAAAATAAATTCAACTTGTACTATTCCCCCAACTTTGTCCTTTTCCAATTTTAAAATTCAAAGATTGTACTACATTGTATTATTTCCCCCACATTATCTTCCACCTCACCTTATCTTTAATTTTTACATTCCAAAAAACCCTCTAAATGCTTTTTCTCCCACATTGGTAGATGACAAGAAATAAATCTATATCCTTTTCTATAAATACTTTTCTCCCACATTGGTGGAAAAGAAAAAAAAATACCCCATTCTCTCCTATAAATACTACCACTACTTTGGTAGAGAGAGGAGGGAGAAGGGAGAAAAAAAAAGAGGCTAGAAAGGTGAAAAAAATCCTTTTGAGAAAAATAGTTATTTTTATTTAGTAAAAATTTTTGTTTCATAGAGTTGGTCGGCTAATCAAAATTTTTGAGTTGCCGGCGACGTTTTTCGATGGTAGTTGATTCCGACGAAGCTCGTAGTCTCGTTTTGCTGCCCCCCAGAAGGTAAACACACCTTTTTTATTATTATTATTATTATTTTAGTTTTTATTATCGTTTTTCTCTTCATCTTTTTTCTTCTTCGTAGTTCGTAGATATAATTTTATTTGTTGGGATTGTATGTTATAGATGGTCTTGAAGGCCCTAGGACGTTGTGCTATCGATATTCTAATTATTTTCATGTTCATGATATAAAAAATGAGTTAGCAATAGTTGTATGTGCCTTTTTTGAATTTATTCTTTTATTATTTTAGATAAAGTTTCAATCTTTGCTTAAAAGATGTATTTATGCTTTTTTTCAAACCCATTGTTGTTGGATACATTTGTTTTTAGTATGTAAAGTTATTTTCTTTATGTTTAGAAGAATAGTTAATGTTGAATGTTTTGCCTTTTCACCTTATTCTTTGATTATTTGAATAAAGTTTAGATCTTTACTTGAAAAACGATACTCATGTCTTGTTTAAACTTATTGTAGGTAGATATATTTATTTTTAGCATGTAAAGTTATTTCCTTTATGTTAAAAAGAATAGATAATATTGATTGTTTCTCTTTTTTTTACTTTATTCTTTGATTATTTTGGATAAAGTTTAGATCTTTACTTGAAAAACAATACACATGTCTTGTTTAAACTTATTGTTGGTAGATATGTTTTTTTTTAGCATATAAAGTTGTTTATTTTATGTTGAAAGAATAGTTATTATTATTTGTTGCGCCTTAATAAAAATAGTAATTAGTTAAGTCAAGAATTTGTCATTTGCTTACTAATTATTTTAATGGATTTCAAAACCCTCATATAAGATATGAAGTGCTAGTTTTATTTTTCATCAAAGAGGTTTATTCTTCTTTGTTCGCATGTTGTCTTTTTAAAATGATAAGAAAGTTCGAACTTTTGCGGCTAAATAAAATTATTTGGATATTTTTGACTCATGCATAGTATGATTGTGAAACTTTTGCTTTGCATTTTTTATTCGTTGACTCTCGTTCTTGTGCAAGTGTGCTTATTCTTGTCATTCAAAAATTGGTTCTTGATAGTTTCTTTTACTTTGAAATATGTCACTTTTATGCCTTGAACATGTATTAATTTATTTATCTTTTCTTTGCATGCAAAAAAATATCTAGAGTCCAAATGGACTCCTCTCCTCTTGCATTTCATAAAGGTAAATGAGGCTCACCCCTTCGAGTCAAGTTCGAAGTTTAAACCCAAGGTCCACTACATGGCGTGCGGGTGCTAGAAGATAGACGAAGAAGGAAAATGGGTCAAAACCCATTGATGAGGTCTCTAAGAGACTTGAAAAGTCTCAATGTTTATTATTGTCTTCTTTTTATTTATTCATTTAGTCATTTATTCATTCATTCATTCATTTCGGCCTCGAAGCCCAAGTTGTATTTAATACAGGTGGAGCAAGACTCGAGCCAAATGCTCTAAAAATAGTTTAGGACGGGTGAAATGGGTCGGAAGGCCCAACTAGACTAGGACAGGTCTTGTTGATTTGGGCCCAATGTCCTAAATCCTTTACTCTCTCCTCCATTCCCCTTTTATGTGTTTATTAGTTTTGTTTAGACTTGGTTAAAATCCCTAATAAGTCTCCTAAATCTATTTTACACAAGTCTTTTTTTTGGAAAAAAAAATCAAATCACTATTTCAACAAATTAATCTTTTCGAAGTTAATCAAAAGACGATTTTCAAACAGTCAGGATAACCGCAAGTTAGCGGACGTTTTAGGTGCCTAACACCTTCCTAAAATGTTAATAGGAACTGCTTATCTAGAATCTCTAACTTAAAATGATTTTCTTGTTTTGAATCGTTTGAAGTAACTTTTATAAAGATTTCTTAATTCCTTTTCAAAATTAAGTGGCGACTCTCTCAAAAGTCAAAGTTTTTGCAAAACAGAAATGGCGACTCTACTGGGGATCTAACTAGGTTCTAACCAAATGTTTTATTTCGTCTTTGATTAACTATTTATGTGTTTATGTGTTTCGATTATGTAAAGTTTAATTATCGTATCTCATGGCATTTCCTGTATCTTATAAACTGTTTTGGGGTTTCGTGAATGTCCTGACCCTTGTTGTTCAATTCCAAAATGTGTTGGAAATACGAACAACTTATCAGCACGTGAGTCGTCTGACGCTGTTCGTATTTTCAAACTCAAGTTGTCCGCTTGAGAACTAATATCCAAGCCCACTCTAGACACCGAGGATAGAACGAAACCAAAACCTTATTTTAGGCGTGTGCCTAGGACGACCCAATATTCGAGCGGGGTATTGGGCCCATTAGAAAACCTGCCCTATGTCTATTTGACCCTGAGTCAATCACAGACGAACCATGCTTATGTGTTGAAGAAATATATGCTTGTCTAAATTCAATCTATTATCCTTTGTGGTCGGGGAAAGGCTTATTTGTCTTCTTTTATGTAGATATGGCTCAATTGGATTCTCGTGAAAAGTTCAAGATGGTTACCAAACCCGAAGATTACCTGAAACTGTGGTGGGACTACATGGGTACAGAAGAGAGAAAGATTGTTAGAACACACATTGGGCATCTTCCTTCTTTGATCGAGATGGATGCTTGGCCCAAAATGATCCATGTGCTAACAACTTTTTGGGATGATCAGAACATGGTATTTCGATTCGGGGATGTTGAATTAACCCCCACCATTGAAGAGGTATTGATTTGCTAGAGAGTATGGAAATGTGTTTTAAGAGAAAGGAGACACCGGATAAGAATATTTTAGTCCCGGATGTGTGGGATCGTCAAAAGATCAAGGAAGCATTTTTAACTAATGACGACACCTGGCTAGGAGAACGGGATGGAGCAATATCACTTTTCATGAGTTGTACCATCGGTTCGGAAGATTTAACTCTTTTCACAAATTTGGGCATAAATTGGAGTCGGAAGCAAAATGGAAGGAAACGAGAGCTTTTGCATTCGTGGTAGGCCTACTTGGAACCATGGTGTTCCCGCAGGGGGAAAATGCCACAATTCATCCAAGGGTGTCACAGTGACCCATGCACTCTTCTTTGGAATGGAATACAATTCTAAAAAAGTATTCCACAACTTAGCCCTCATGATTGTCGCTGACATATATCGCGCTTTGGGAAGATGTCAAGTCGAGAATCGTTTCCTTCAAGGCTGCAACCTTATATTACAATGGTGGATGATGATGTATTTGGCGAAAAATCCTAGAACGGCACAACCTGATCACAAAACAAGGAAAAATCTACTAGAATCACACGACATATGGTTATTTTTACACATGTTCAAAAGGGAAGTATCCTATGAATTTTGATTTAAGACTCTTGGAGAATTAAGAGATGGTGATGTCCAATGGTCCCTTAACTATCTTCATTCAGGGAAATACATCATTCGAGGGGGGAATGACCTTTTTTAGTGCTCTCGGGTCTCAGGGGAACCTGCCCCTACAATCCTGGCAGAGTTCTTAGGCAATTCGAGATCAAGTAGGAGACGCCTCAAATCGATTCTATGCTCAGATTCTTCACCGAATATGATGAAAGTAAGACCTCGCTCAAAGACTACATGATAAATGGATGGAGAAGGAAAAAGTGGGTAGAAGTCTCTTTTCGTATAGGGTATGAACCTAAAGTCAGTGACACTTACAAGGAGTGGTTGAAAAAGAGCCTCGCCGGAGCATTGAATTTGGGACCAAATGTGCCCACTCGGGTTGTGGATGTAGAATCCGAGCATCAAATTCGGCTTCACAGGATACAAGATGAGTTCCAGAAAAGTGAAATTACGCACCGACAGATGCACATGGAAGACGCTTTGACCATACATACATTGAGGGAAGAGTTGAAAAGAGCTAGGCAAGACACTGATGATGCCAGGCAATGCCTAATCGATTTGGACGATAGCATGGCCTCCTAACTCAACAACATAGGAGAAATGACTTACGACTGCAAGGAACAATTATGCGGGAGTCACCTTATCATCAATAGGTATCAAATAGCACATGAGGTAAACAAGGCAAAGAAGGAGAAAACAGACGAAGAAGCCTCCAGTAGCTAGCTCTTCTATTCTCCCATGCGTGGGAACTTATCTTCTTTCATGTTATTTTCCCTTTTCCCTAAAAATTGTATCCCTATTTCGTTATCTTTTGTAGGCATTTATGCCCTTTTTGTGTCTATATGAGTTGGGGGTTAATGGATTGACTTTGAGGAATCATATATTTTCTTCAAAAATCGTTAGGCCTGAACCCTTGGCTAAAAAAGGGTCACCCCAATTAGGATACATGTTATTTTAATGTCTTGTCTGATATAACTGTTTTATGTGCTTATATACGTTGGTTGAGATCAAAGGAAAGTTTATCCACTATGAACTACAGATGAATTTGGCTATGACTCGAACAACTCTGTGTGATTATTTCCTGTCAAATATATTGCATTACTTATCACATACGGAAACTAACACATTTGCCTTTGAGTTTTTTTACTTTGCAGATAAAAGAAATTACTCTGTGTTGATAAACTGGCAGAACATCCCTACTTCACCTGATCGAAAGCATAGAAATCCCATCCTCGGACCATCATTCAAAAATGACAGGAAATGATGAAGAAAGCACACTGGCTATCCGGGATAATGTGATAGCGGAACAGAATGAGATGATTGCGGAACTTGCAAGAAAATTAGAATTGCTTCAAGAGGAAATAAATCGCACTTGAGAATTGGCTAACTTGGCCATCACCGTCAATGCCCCTGCTCTGGGGAGACACGGGACTCCACTCCAAATCCCTCCCCTCAGTACCCCTATTCTCGGGGACCAACCAACTAACGTATCATCCGGCTCCGCTCCTCCATTTGTCCAAAACACTAATTGTGAAAATAATCCAGACACCTATCATCCACAAAATTCATCCGCAACCCCACAGAACCCGTCTTCGAATCCATTCCCAAATCCTCAAAATACATTCTCAAATCAACAAAACGCATTCCCAAATCCATAAGATTTACTCCCAAATCCACAAAATACGACAAACCTACCTTCGAATCCACCAAATTCATTTCCAAATCCATAAAATCCCTCTTATATTCTGTCAAACTACTTACAAGGCCCATATAACCTTCCCAATTTCCAAAATGTTCTCCCCACTTACCAACCAAATTCCCTCCATCTACAAAATTAAGCCTTCCTTCCAAATCCCCCTCAAGCCATCATATCCCCTGATATTTATGAACCCCTTCCTAACCTCGAGATGGACCATTACGAGGAGAAGGAGAAGGAATGGAGGGCCCAACATGAAAGGAATTTACTAGCCATACAAGAAGAGATCATGAGGATCAAGAGTCTCACGGGGCCAAGGACCACGACGGTTTGGGGTATGACGATTTGTATGTTTACCCAGGAGTAGACCTACCAGAAGGATACAAGGTCCCTAAGTTTGAGATGTTTGACAGTATCGGAAATCCAATGGCCCATCTAAGAAGTTACTGTGAGAAACTAGTAGGGATAGGGAAAAACGAGGCGTTATTAATGCGTTTATTCAGTCGAAGTTTAAATAGTGAAGCCTTGGAGTAGTTCATGTCTCAGGATCCGAAAAGGTGGACTGGTTGGAAGACATTGGCCAAGACTTTCCTTGACCGGTTTGCATTCAACATTGAAATAGTCCCTGATCGGTATTCACTGTATTGGATTAAACAAAAGAGTGTTGAGAGTTTTTGAGATTATGCTTTTCGTTAGAGGAAAGAAGCTGCCAAAGTGCAGCCCCCCATGTCCGAGGAGGAAATGGTATCAGTGTTATCTCACGCTCAAGAAGGAGAATATTATACCAGGATGGTGTCCGCTGTCAGAGCGACCTTTGTAGATTTGGTAAAAATAGGAGAATCATTAGAGGAAGGTATTCGGACAGGAAAAATTGCCAAAACCCCGACATCATCTGGAACTGCCATGTTTTCTAAGAAGAAGAAGGAAGAGGTAGGTGGGTTTTCTGCCAATTCTATTACAAAATTGAAACAGCGGTTCAACTCTAGAAACGTTTTATCTTCCCCACCATCACCTAACCTTCCGCACACATTCTACGTCCACCCCCAATACCAAACTCCACTCCCAAACATCCCACTATCATACCAAGATCCACAGCTAAATATCTTTCCCCAATACCCAGTTCCACCTCCAAATTATCAGTCTCATTTCCAAACTACTCCCCCAAATAGCCTAACAAATTTCCAAACACCTCCAAATTACCACCAAGTACCCCCTCCTACAAACCTAAGACCGTATAACCCCCAGCATCCAAACCACGAAAAGAAACCTCCCCGAAACTTCACCCTACTAGCTGAAAGTCACACTCAATTATTTGAAAGATTGAAGTATGCTGGTCATTTGCAACAGTACAGCCAAAGCCTGTCAATCCTAGCTCCCGGTTTTATCACCCTGATCAAAATTGTGCCTATCATTCAGGGGCAACAGGGCATAGTACCGAGGACTGTCTTATCTTGAAACACAGAATCCAAGATCTGATTGATCAAAAGGTCATCACGCTTCAGGCACCTACTCTAAATGTCAGAAGTAATCCACTGCCCAACCATGGGGGATATACAGTTAACATGATTGAAATAGAAGGTGAATAGGCATCTGACAAGACCATTACTCAGGTGAACTCCGAAAAGTGCAAAAGGGCAGAAGAGGTAGGAAAGATAGAGAAAGTTGTAGCTGTCTTAAGTATCAACGAGAAAGCCCCATTTATAGTGATGATTGCACCGACTCAAGTGTACGCTCCCCCTCCAAAGAAGGAATTTATTATGCAAACCGTCGCTGCCCAGGGGATGACGCAATTAGGATGATGTTACATCCCTGAGGAATTGACCAACAAGAAAGATTCACAGAAAAGGTCAATCACTGAAGGAGAGGCTGAGTAATTTTAGAGGCATATGCAACCAAAGGATTACTCAATTGTCAAACACTTGGAGAAAACGCCAGCCCAAATCTCTATCTTGGCACTATTATTAAGCTTGCAACACTACCGACAGGCTCTGTCGAAGGTCTTGGAGAAAGCGTATGTTCTCGCAGGAACGAGCGTTGAGAATTTGGCTACGATGATAGGGAACGTTGTGGGGAACCATCGCATATCATTCAGTGGTGAAGAGTTGCCATTTGAAGGAGCAATGCACAATAAAGCCATGCATGTCACCGCCATTTGTCGAGATTATGCAATTAATCAGGTATTAATAGACGACGGATCTGGTGTGAATATTTGTCCCCTTTCCACGCTGGTCTAAATGGGCTATGATCTGGGGAAAATTCATCAAAGCCACGTAAATATGAGAGCATTTGATGGAGGGAAGAGAGATACCATAGGAAAATATTGATTTGCACATACAAATGGGGCCAGCTGAGTTTAAGACTAAGTTTTATGTTATGGATATCCATCCTAGCTACAACTTGCTTTTGGGAAGACCATGGATACACGGGGCAAAAGCAATTTCATCACCCCTTTATCAATTATTGAAGTTCATTTGGAAAGATTATGAAGCAATTATCCAAGGAGAAGGAAGTCGAGTGGACCGTCCTAATGGTTATGTGCCGGTGATTAAAGATGTTCCAGAAGGTAGCACTTTCTATACAGTGGAAATTGTAAATGCTGCGGAAAGAGATTCGACACCCAAAATATCAATGCCTTCTGTCTACAAAATGATTGCGATTGTGATGTTAAGAAATGGGTTCGAACCTGTTCGAGTCTTGGAAAAGAATTTACAAGGAATTATCCCAGAGAAAAGATCTAAGCATGGGTTAGGGTATCAGCCTACCAGAAGAGATAGGGTTGAGGATGAGCCAGAAAAGAGTCTGTTTAGGCCCATGCCACTCCTGTTCTAGTCATTTCCCATATGAGAGATGTCAGATGATGATGGTCTTGGGGATGGGATAAGAGATTTATTTGAAGGATGCAATGTTGTACCAGAAGATCTCCCAGAGTGCAGCGGGGTGAAGTAGATTGCGCCAGGGGAGGATTTACAAAATTGGACCTCCACTCCACTCATAACCCATCGCCCGTCGCGGTAGATGAAAGGCCAATTACTAATAGTTTTGAAATCAGTGATGATCTGGAGGAGGCCCCGCTGTCATACCCCAAATCCCATTGGAGCGGACTGGCACCCGTAGCCGAGGAGGCCCAGGAGAACCCGTTCATAACCTATTCTTTCACATTTACATTACTTATGAAAATTAGAAATTTGGGCAGCACTTCGTTGTAAATAGAAGAAAACAGTACCTGCATCAGCCCAGCAGACACGCATAAATATATATATAAACAGTAATTGGCCGTCAGAGCCATCACGTCTATCGACCAAACACTCCTATGCCTGTACAATATGTCTACAAAAGCCTCTACATAGATATACAACTGAGTTACGGTCGGGACAAACTCCCGCCCACAAAAGACTTTTATACAAATACCAAAAATACATATAAAAACGACTTGGGATGCCCCGAAACAACTAGAGCTCACCACTAACAACAGAATGTCCTGGCTCTTACTGCGGAGGTATACGACCTGAATTACCTGTTCCTGCAGGCATGAATACGGGTCCCCCGTGAGGGACGTCAGTACGGAAATATGTACTGAGTATGTAAGGCAGTGAGTATCAAGATGAGATACAAAAGATCAACAGAACCCAGATACCAGTGAATAAACAGTATGAGTAGACCACACTTAAAAGAGCTGATGTGATACCTGCACATTACTTTCATATCATTACTTCCCGTAATCCTTATCAATACATAACATATGTCATACAATGGCCAACTGATCAGTGGTACTAATAAAATACATCAGGGACCACCCCTGGAATAGCATATATACATAAACTTTATAATACAATGGCCAACTGATCAGTGGTACTAATACAATACATCATATCATCAATTTAAAATACAGACATTCCATTTCTTAATTCAATTAATCTTTGAGATTGGTTACTTTGTGGTCACACCTTATGGAACTTGAAACCACGATACCTCAATAGGCAAAACATGTAAATAGGTAATCAATATCATGAAAATGAAGTAGAGAATCATGGATACCTCATTAAACCATTTCGGAGTCAACAATAGTATATGGACATTTTTTTTGACTAGCCGGACATCTTAAAAGTGAAAACAAGTTCAATTGGTAGTGTCGAAGATCATATGATGTTATTATGTGTCATAGGACAATGTTGGAAGCTTACTTGAGAGTGCCATGGGTCATTATTCATGCCAAAGATTAGATAGAGTATGTCTTACATACCTTGATATAACCACTTCAATACAAGTCCAACTTGACTTCCCGTACTCTTCGAACACTTATCTACAATAAGTCATTTGTGGCAAACTAGTATTAGCAACCAAACCTTACCATTTAGGTATTAACTTCACCAAATAATGTCTAGGAAGTAATCCTTTAACTCATCAATAAGAGTGCTACATATATCCTCTTATACTCTTATTACATTCACATATCATGCATTTTCATGAAATATCCCTCAACATCACTCTTAGCCTTTATTTCCCTTCTTAATCACCATCCAATACCAACATGATCACTAGGCATACATAACCACTAATATAATGATATATCACCACAATTCATCCTCCATAATCCAATACAACAACTTCCATAATTTACTACTAACAATTTATACAAAACAATTCATAACTATGTTTCTGGTTATCTTCCAACATCAAGACAATACTCATAATCCTTTATCAATACTTATTCATGGATAAGAATCAAGAATAAATAATATTCATACCTTAACAATGAACTCTTGCATTTAGAATCCTCCTTACATAACCATGGGGTGCTTCTCGAAGCTTTCGAGATGGTGAACACAACTACGGAACCAATTCAAATTTTCTACGGTTGAATCACAAAATATTTGAAGTTGAAATTAGGCTAGGGTTTCACCTTCTCTTAATACTTGGATGATATATTATATATATGAGGCTAAGTGTAGGTTTATAATGACCCATTTTCGTCCAAGAGGTAATAGAAAATGACCATTTTGCCCTAAAAATTTAAATAAATCCGAATCTGTCCCCAGTGGACAGTTTTGACAGGCTGAAGTAAATCGATCATAACTCTTTGCTCCGGTATCGGATTTGGGTGAAACCAATTGCATTGGAAATATAATTCAAAGGGATTTCATTTTTATATAAAGTATACCACCCAGTTCTTCTTGTACAAGGAGTTATGGTCGTTTAAAGTTGACCCAAAAATCTATCCCACAATTCTGTTTTTTTTTGGTAGTCTGTAGTAAATCGGGTATAGCTCCTTACTCAGACATTGGATTTGGATGAAACCAATTTCATCGAAAAGAAGACTCTCGTAGATTTTCGTCGATATATAGCAGCTCACACAGTTCTTTTTGTACAAGGAGTTATGATCATCTAAAGTTGATCCAAAAAAATAATTGCCTAGCTG
The DNA here is from genome assembly GCA_030864225.1 of Capsicum baccatum var. pendulum. Classification (NCBI taxonomy): domain Eukaryota; kingdom Viridiplantae; phylum Streptophyta; class Magnoliopsida; order Solanales; family Solanaceae; genus Capsicum; species Capsicum baccatum. The sequence goes on along the minus strand of CM061561.1, from coordinate 9,683,532 downwards.
CAGTAATTTTCCTGCAGATTTACTGTTTACAGGCTTCCTGGCCACCATTTTAAAATTTCGAATGTGCTCGCTTATATGAAATACTCCTCTGTTTTGGGAAAACTTTATATCGTTGGAAAGCTTATTCCAATACCTACACATACAACTATTGAGGGGATACTTCTGAACACCATAAACTTAATTTAACCCATACGCAAGCCTTTAGGACTCCATATAATCGCGATAAGTGTGCGAAAAAATTTATGGGGTGTTACATTCTCCCCCCTTAAGAACATTCGTCCTCGAATGTTAGCATCGTTACTCAATTAAGACATGTCCAAGCTTACAATTAACATATTTATCATCATAACATACTTGCATAAAAATAAACACTTACTTGTTATTGTTCTTCTTCCGTCTCATGAACTTCCTCCTCATCGTTGAATAGGTAAGGGTACTTAATCTTCATCGCTTCCTCGGCTTCCCATGTGATCTCCTCAACTTGTTGATTCCTCCAAAGTACTTTTACCGATGCTATCTCTTTATTCCTTGTCTTTTTAATTTGGCGATCAAGAATAGCAATAGGCATTTCTTCAAAAGTGAGATCTTCTGTAACTTGTACATCTTCCGTAGTAGTGATATGCGATGGATCTCCGATGTACTTGCGAAGCATCGAAACATGAAATACGGGATGAACTGCTGAGAGCTCTTGAGGTAGCTCTAACTCATAAGCAACTTGTCCAAATCTTTGAATGATCTTGTACGGACCTATGTATCGTGGACTTAACTTTCCTTTCTTGCCAAACCTTATCACTCCTTTCATTGGTGATACTTTCAAGAATACCCAATCGTCGATAGAAAACTCAAGTCCTCTTCTTCTAACATCCGCATAAGATTTGTGTCGACTTTGAGCTGTTTCAAGCCGTTGTTGGATCACTTTAACCTTCTCCATTTCTTGATAAACAAGATCCGGTCCAAACCAGACCGCATCACCTGCTTCAAACCATCCTATTGGCGATCTACACTTTATTCCATACAATGCTTCATATGGTGCCATTTTGATACTTGAATGATAGCTATTATTGTAGGCAAACTCGATAAGAGGTAGGTGATCATCCCAGTTGCCTTTGAAATCTAATACACATGCTCGTAGCATATCTTCAAGTGTCTGGATGGTATGTTCTGCTTGTCCGTCCGTTTGAGGATGAAAAGTCGTACTTAGATTTACTTGTGTCCCCAAACTCCTTTGAAAAGACTTCCAGAAATTCGCGGTAAATTGGGCTCCTCGATCGGATATAATGGAAATTGGAACTCCATGTAACCGAACGATCTCCTTAATATACAACTTCGCATACTCTTCCGTCGTATAAGTTGTCTTAACTGGTAAGAAGTGCGCAGATTTGGTAAGCCTATCAATGATCACCCATATGGAATCAAACTTCCGATATGTACGAGGCAAACCTGTGATGAAATCCATATTGATCTTGTCCCACTTCCAGACTGGAAGATCTATACATTGCATGTAACCACCGGGTTTCTGGTGTTCTACTTTGACTCTTTGACAATTCGGACATTCAGCTACAAATTCGGCAATATTCTTCTTCATGTCATTCCACCAATATATTGTTTTCAAATCTTGATACATCTTAGTCGACCCTGGATAGATGGAATACCTTGAACAGTGTGCTTCTGTCATAATTCTCTTTCTTAGCTCAACTACATCAGGTACACATAAACGATTCTGACACTGAAGCACTCCTTCTCGCGTAAGCTCAAATGCCTTTGTCTTGCCACTCTGCACATCCTTCTTAAGCTGCAATAAAATTGGATCTGCATACTGCTTCTCTTTCACTTCAGCTATCAATGAAGATTCCACTGCATTACGTATAATAACCTCTTCATCTGGAGTTTTGAGAAGTCGAACTCCCAAATTAGCTTGTTGGTGAAGATCCTTAATCATCCCCTGCTTTTCTATAGATGCCATTTTAGACTTACGACTCAGTGCATCCGCTACCACATTCACTTTCCCTGGATGATACAAGATATCAACATCGTAATCTTTCAACAATTCAAGCCATCTCCGCTGCCTCAAGTTTAGATCTTTCTAACTGAAGATATATTGCAGGCTCTTATGATCGGTATATATGTCAACATGAACCCCATATAAGTAGTGGCGCCATATCTTCAAAGCAAATACAACTGCAACTACCTCAAGATCATGTGTGGGATAATTCCTCTCATGTGGTCGCAACTGTCTAGAGCCATAGGCTATTACTCTACCATGTTGCATTAATACGCATTCTAAGCCACTTCTCGAAGCATCATAGTACACTGCATACCCTTCTGTGCCTTCAGGAAGTACCAATACTGGTGTAGAAGTCAACTTGCTCTTCAGATCTTGGAAACTCTTTTCACAGGCATCATTCCATTGAAACTTGGAGGCTTTATGCGTCAACTTAGTCAAGGGTGCAGAAATAGAAGAAAAACCTTCAACAAACCTTCTATAATAACCTGCCAACCCGAGGAAACTATGAATTTCCGTAGGCGTCGTGGGTCTTGGCCAATTCTTCACAGCCGCAATCTTCTGAGTGTCAACTTTTATGCCTTCACTGGATACAATATGACCCAAAAATGCCACTGACTTGAGCCAAAACTCACATTTAGAAAACTTCGCATACAGCTTACGATCACGAATAATCTGCAACGCCTGCCTCAAGTGATTAACATGGTCCTCTTCTGATCTAGAGTAGACCAGAATATCATCTATGAAAACTATCACGAACACATCTAGAAACGGCTTAAACATCATATTCATCAGATCCATAAAAACCGCGGGTGCATTTGTCAGCCCGAATGACATAACCAGGAATTCATAATGACCATACCGTGTTCGGAAAGCTGTCTTGGGTATATCTTTATCCTTGACTCTCACTTGATGATAGCCTGATCTCGAGTCAATCTTGGAAAAACAGTGGGCACCCTGCAACTGGTCAAATAAATCATCAATTCGGGGAAGAAGGTATTTATTCTTGATAGTCACCTTATTCAATTGCCGATAGTCAATATACACTTTCAGCGAACCATCTTTCTTACGCACAAACAATACTGGTGCTCCCCAAGGGGACATACTAGGCCTGATGAATCCCTTCTCTAGCAAGTCCTTCAGTTGCTCTTTCAATTCTCGCAACTCTGCTGGTGCCATTCTATAAGGAGGAATTGAGATTGGCTGTGTGTCTGTCAACATATCAATACCAAACTCCACTTCTCCTTCAGGAGGTAAACCTGGTAGTTCTTCAGGAAATACATTAGGAAATTCATTCACAACCAGAACGGTCTGAAAAGTTGGCGGCTCTGCCTCTGTATCCCTTACTCTAACCAAATGGTATATGTACCCCTTGGAAATCATTTTTCTTGCCTTAAAGTAAGAAATAAATCTACCTCTCGGCGCGCCAACATTACCCTTCCATTCAAGGACTGCCTCATTTGGGAAATGGAAATACACCTTCTTAGAACGGCAATCTACTATAGCATAACAAGACGCTAACCAATCCATGCCCATAATAACATCAAAATCTACCATTTCTAACTCAACAAGATTGGCCATCGTATCACGACCACAAATATTCTCAACACAATTTCGATAAACATTCCTAGCTATAAGAGACTCCCCCACTGGCGTTGATACTTCCAATGGCTTGGCTAATAATTCGGGTGTTCTCCCGAACCTTCCCGCAACCAAAGGAGTAGCATACGATAATGTAGAACCAGGATCAATTAAGGCATACACATCAAATGCAAAGATGGACAACGTACCTGTAACCACGTCTGGAGAAGCCTCTAAATTCTGCCGATATGCTAGGGCATACACACGGTTCTGAGCTCCGCTAGAACTAACTGCTCCTCTATCACCTCTACCGCGACCCATATGTTGTGCACCCCTACTCAAAGGAGGCACCGATGATGACGCAACAGCTGATCCGGTAGGTCATGTTATACCACCTGTGGTCCTGCGTGGGCAATCCCTAGCCATATGCCTCGGCCTACCGCACCAAAAGCAATTGTTCGTTCCAAGACGACATTCGCCAAAGTGAAATCTTCTACATATGGGGCACGGGTGTCGTGGAGGTCTCAATTGACTCATACTCTCATGCCCTTGATACTCCACTATTCGCGAACTCTGATTTTCATTGCTTTGCCCGAACTGATTACCTATGAACCTTTAAAATTGCGGTGGAGCACTAATTGCCGGATAAGAAGATAACGGGCTAGGCAATCTATGAGAGAACGAAGGCCTAAAACCTCCCTGAGATGCCATAAATTGCCCTATAGCTCTGGCCCGCTTAGAATATCCTTTTTCTGATTCCTGGGTTCTTCTTCTTTGCCTCTGATCTTCCATCTTCTGAGCGAAAGCTTGTATCCTCGCTATATCCATGTCCTTGTTCAAAGCAGCAATGGTACAATCTCTAACCAAGTATGGTTCCAATCTATCCATATAGTGATGAACTCTGTCATCCATAGTAGCTACCACATTAGAAGCATATCGAGACAAGAAGTTAAACCGAAGACTATACTCCCTTACACTCATATTACCCTAACAAAGATTTAAGAATTGATCTGCACGGGCCTGACGAGTCTCAAATGGAAGATAATGATCAATAAATGCATCTTTGAACTCTCCCCACGTAGTTGGAGGTGCATCAATACCCCTAGATCGTTTCCAATCCTCGTACCACAATATAGCCTCTCCTGTCATTCTATATGCTGCTAGCTCAACCATCTCTTTACCGGATATGTGCATCACATCTAGAGCTCTTTGGGTTTGATCGACAAAGTCCTGTGGGTCTTCGTTAATATCTGATCAGGTAAAAGTAGGAGGATCCAGTTTCAGAAAATCCTGTGTCCGAAGGCTAGCTGCTCTATCCGTACCACTAGAACCCGTGGTAGGAATAGCTTGCCCTTGAACTTGACCGGCAACTATACGCGTCAGAAGTTGTACTGCATCCCTCAAATCTCAATCAACAACATTAATATATGGCCCTTCCGGAGGAGAAGAAGCTCCTGATATAGGCTCAGCTTGAGACTCACTTTGTTCAGCTTGTGCTGGTGGTGACTTACTAGTACCTTCTCCGGCCACTACATCCACTCGCTTCCACTTATTCTTTCTCCTTGTAACCGGCATCGTTACTATAATAAAAAAAACAATTGGATTAAGCGATCGATTATGACTTTATCTCTAATATGGGCTCTATTGCACGATCTAAGAAATGGAGAGTGGAAACAATCCCTAAATGTCCAATAGCCTCCTGTTTATAGATATGGTTCACAACACACCGATAAACGAGATTCTACGTAGACACGGCTTTGTAGACTCACTAGGATGAACTTCTCTGATACCACTTCTGTCATACCCCAAATCCCATTGGAGCGGACTGACACCCGTAGCCGAGGAGGCCTGGGAGAACCCGTTCATAACCTATATTTTCACATTTACATTACTTATGAAAATTAGAAATTTGGGCAGCACTTCGTTGTAAATAGAAGAAAACAGTACCTGCATCAGCCCAGCAGACACGCATAAATATATATATAAACAGTAATTGGCCGTCAGAGCCATCACGTCTATCAACCAAACCTTACCATTTAGGTATTAACTTCACCAAATAATGTCTAGGAAGTAATCCTTTAACTCATCAATAAGAGTGCTACATATATCCTCTTATACTCTTATTACATTCACATATCATGCATTTTCATGAAATATCCCTCAACATCACTCTTAGCCTTTATTTCCCTTCTTAATCACCATCCAATACCAACATGATCACTAGGCATACATAACCACTAATATAATGATATATCACCACAATTAATCCTCCATAATCCAATACAACAACTTCCATAATTTACTACTAACAATTTATACAAAACAATTCATAACTATGTTTCTGGTTATCTTCCAACATCAAGACAATACTCATAATCCTTTATCAATACTTATTCATGGATAAGAATCAAGAATAAACAATATTCATACCTTAACAATGAAATCTTGCATTTAGAATCCTCCTTACATAACCATGGGGTGCTTCTCGAAGCTTTCGAGATGGTGAACACAACTACGGAACCAATTCGAATTTTCTACGGTTGAATCACAAAATATTTGAAGTTGAAATTAGGCTAGGGTTTCCCCTTCACTTAATAATTGGATGATATATGATATATATGAGGCTAAGTTTAGGTTTATAAAGACCCATTTTCGTCCAAGAGGTAATAGAAAATGACCATTTTGCCCTAAAAATTTAAATAAATCCGAATCTGTCCCCAGTGGACAGCTTTGACAGGCTGAAGTAAATCGATCATAACTCTTTGCTCCGGTATCGGATTTGGGTGAAACCAATTGAATTGGAAATATAATTAAAAGGGCTTTCATTTTCATACAAAGTATACCACCCAGTTCTTCCTGTACAAGGAGTTATGGTCGTTTTAAGTTGACCAAAAAATCTGTCCCACAATTCTGTTTTTTTTTTATAGTCTGTAGTAAAACGGGTATAGCTCCTTACTCAAACATTGGATTTGGATGAAACCAATTTCATCGTAAAGAAGACTCTCGTAGATTTTCGTCGATATATAGCAGCTCACACAGTTCTTTTTGTACAAGGAGTTATGATCGTCTAAAGTTGATCCAAAAAAATAATTGCCTAGCTGCAGTAATTTTCCTGCAGATTTACTGTTCACAGGCTTCCCGGCCACCGTTTTGATATTTCGAATGTGCTCGCTTATATGAAATACTCCTCTGTTTTGGGCAAACTTTATATCGTTGGAAAGATTATTCCAATACCTACACATACAACTATTGACGGGATACTTCCGAACACCATAAACTTAATTTAACCCATACGCAAGCCTTTAGGACTCCATATAATCGCGATAAGTGTACGAAAAAATTTACGGGGTGTTACACCCGCGATCCATATTTTATATCTCAAAACTTTATTTTCGTATCTTACTGCTTTGAAAAAAGACGGGGCATGTATTTGTACAAGTCACAAGCCATGGTGTTGTAATTATTTCTCAAATTTCAATGAAAAGGCCTTCATTTATTTGGAAAACTATATTAGTTCTAAAACGCTCCTAGTCATATGTTTTGTTATTTTCTTATCATCTAACTTAGTTTGTTTGTCCATTACAGTAACAGTAGCTTAAAACCTGCCAATGTTGTGTCATGTCAAAGCCTGAATAAAGAAAATAAAGGGGACGATGATGGTTGGAAGGACGATGACGAGGAACGGTTAGTTGAAGATATTGAGGAATTTGAGAATCGCGAAAAACCCAATTTGGAAGACACTGAAACAATCAACTTGGGAGATCATGATGAAATCAAAGAGACCAGTATCAGTGTCCACCTCGCGGTGCCACAAAGCGAAGAGCTCATCCACCTGTTGAGCACCAGCATTGTGTCAGATAAATTATCGATAAATTCTGAGTTTGATCCAGTCAAGAAAAAAATGAGAAAATTCAAGCCAGATTTAAGTCTAAAGATCAAGGAAGAAGTGACAAAATAAATTCGGTCTACGGTTGTCGAGGTCACAAAATATCCGACATGGTTGGCCAACATTGTCCCTATGCCAAAGAAGGACGACAAGATTCGAATTTGTGTTGACTATAGAGACTTGAATAGAGCCAGTCCTAAAGATAATTTTCTATTGCCCAACATCCACATTCTCATCGATAACTGTGCGAAACATGAAATGCAGTCATTCGTTGATTGTTTCGCCGGCTATTATCAGATACTGATGGATGAGGAAGATGTAGAAAAAATGGCTTTTATTACGCCCTGGGGTGTTTATCATTATAGGGAAATGTTGTTTGGTCTCAAGAACGCAGGTGCGACATATATGAGGGCCATGACGATGATTTTCCATGATATGATTCATAAGAAGATTGAGGTGTACGTGGATGATGTAATTATCAAATCCCGCGAGAGTCCGGATCATCTAACTCATCTAGAGAAATTCTTCAACAGATTAAGAAGGTACAGTTTGAAGTTAAATCCTGCTAAGTGTGCTTTTGATGTGCCATCCGAGAAGTTGCTGGGGTTCATAGTCAGCAGAAGGGGGATCGAGCTAGACCCATCCAAAATCAAGACAATTCAAGACTTGCCACCGCCGAGGACCAAGAAAGAAGTTATGAGTTTCCTGGGTCGTCTGAATTACATTAGCAGATTCATCACTCAATCAACAGTCATATGCGAGCCAATTCTCAAGATATTGAAGAAAAATGCACTGAATGAGTGGACAGAAGAATGTCAGAGAGATTTTGGTCGTATCAAGGAAGACTTGTCTGCACCACCGGTTTTGGTCCCACCGAGAGAAGGAATTCCATTATTGCTTTACCTGTCAGTCTCAGAAAATGCTTTCGGATGCATCCTCGGGCAATATGATGAGACCGGCAGGAAAGAGAAAGCCATTTACTACTTGAGTAAAAAGTTCACACCATATGATGCCTGTTACACTTTTATAGAAAGGACATGTTGTGATTTGACTTGGACAACACAAAAGTTGAGGCATTATCTGTCGTTCTACACAACTTACCTCATCTCGAGAATGGATCCATTGAAGTATATATTCCAGAAGGCCATGCCTACAGGAAAGCTAGCCAAGTGGAAAATGTTGCTAAGTAAGTTTGACATTGTGTATGTAACCCAAAAAGCAATCAAGGGGCAAGCCTTAGCAGATCATTTGGCTGAAAACCCAGTTGATGAGGAATACGATCCACTTCGGACATACTTTCCAGATGAGGAAGTTTTGTTCGTAGGAGAATATATCACGGAAATCTACCCCGGATGGAGGCTATTTTTTGATGGGGCGGTCAACTTCAAAGGTCCAGGAATTGGAGCAGTTTTGGTGTCAGAAACGGGCCAGCATTATTCGATAACTGCTAATTTATGTTTTCCATGCACCAACAACATGGCTGAATATGAAGCTTGTATCCTGGGGCTCAAATTGGCACTTGATATGGGTGTTCGTGAATTGTTAGCCATCGGAGATTCAGATTTGCTGATTCACTAGGTACGGGGAGAATGGGCGGTAAAAAACTCCAAGATTACTCCTTATTTAGAGCTGGTGCAAGAATTATGCGGAAGATTCAAGGATGTTGATTTCAGACATATCCCACGGACACAAAATGAGTTTGCTGATGCTTTGGCCACGATATCTTCCATAATTCAGCACCCGGATCAAAGTTACATCGATCCTTTGGAAATAAGCCTGAAGGAGCAACCCGCGCATTACATACACGTGGAAGAGAAGCCTGATTGAAGGCCTTGGTACTATGACATTAAGAGGTATTTGGAATCTGGAATATATCCTGAAGAGGCTAGTAACAACCAAAAGAAGACAATCCAGCGTTTGGCAAAGACTTACTTTCCAAGTGGAGAAATTCTTTTTAGGAGGACTCCTAATTTGGGATTCCTAAGATGCGTCGATGTGGCGGAAGCCAATAAGTTGATAAACGAGGTACACGCTGGAGTTTGTGGGCCCCACATGAATGGGTTTGTCCTTGCCAAAAAGATTCTGAGAACCGGTTACTTCTGGATGACTATGGAAAATGATTGTAGTAAGTTTGTGCAGAGATGTCCAAAATGTCAAATACACGGAGATCTGATTCGAATGCCTCCACACGAGCTTCGCGCAATGAATTCTCCTTGTCCTTTCGTAGCTTGGGGCATGGATGTTATTGGACCAATAGAGCCATCGGCATCGAATGGACATAGATTTATTTTAGTCGCATTCGATTATTTCACTAAGTGGGTTGAAGTTGCTTCATACAGAGCCGTCACTAAGAAAGTGGTTGCAGATTTTGTACTAAGAAAGTGGTTACAGATTCGTCAGGAATAACTTAATTTGCCGATTCGGAGTGCCGAAATTGATTATTATTGATAATGGGTAAAACCTAAATAGTTACTTCATGAAAGAAATTTGTGATCAGTTCAAGATTATGCATCGCAACTCGACAGCGTACCATCCCCAAATGAATGGAGCCGTAGAAGCTGCTAACAAGAATATCAAGAAGATCTTGAGAAAGATGGTCGAAAATGATAGATCATGGCACGATATGTTACCTTACGCCTTGCTAGGGTATCGAACAATAGTTCGAACCTCCATAGGAGCAACTCCTTATTTACTAGTTTACGGGAATAAAGCTGTGATACCTGCTGAGGTCGAAATACCTTCCCTAAGGATTATTTAGGAAGTTGGACTGAGTAACGAAGAATGGGTCCGTGCTCGCTATGAATAATTTATGTTAACTGATGAAAATAGAATGGCTGTTGTATGCCATAGTCAGCTATATCAACACAGGATGGTTCATGCCTTTAACAAGAAGGTAAGAACTCGAGCATTTGAAGTGGGGAAACTAGTTTTCAAATGAATATTCCCTCACCAAGAGGAGTACAAGGGCATGTTCGCTCCAAACTGGAAAGGGCCATACATAGTTCGCAAGGTGCTATCTGGATGAGCTCTAATTTTGTCTGAGATGGATGGCACAGAGTGGACCAAACCAATCAATTCTGATGCGGTAAAGAGATTATGTTTGAATGACGTTCTAGTTTTTGTGTTTTCTTAGTTTGTTTGTAATCACATTTGTAATAATGTTGTTTGCTAGTGTGTAACTGCCTAGAATCGGCTTTGGTCAACCCCTTAGGAAAATTTATCCTTTCCCCCCTATGTATGAACTACGTGATGACCTGAATTCCCAATAAAAGGGATATGTAGGCGGCCTATGTCGGCTTCGGTCAATCCATTAATTTCTTTTGTATATCCCTAGCATAGCCTAAACTACGTTTGACCTGATTCCTACTTCAACGGGATACGTGGGCACCCCAACGGCTTGGTCATATAACCCTAGGAAATGGAAACTGGGGCAGAATTTTTGAGAAGGAATCTCGAAAATTCACAAGAGAAGATCGACATCCAACAAAGAGAATGAAGATCAGCAAAGACTTCAAATCCACTCAAATTGGTATTATCTCAAACAAGTTTAAACTGGGGCAGAAATTTTGAGGAAGACCTCAAAATTTCCATCAAATGCTGGGACATATTCCAAATTCCCCAACACCAGAGGTTAAAGCTTTGGAAACCACCAATTGTAACAAAGTCTGGGTAGACTCAATTTTTGTCTATGATAGAACTACTTGAAGAAACCCTCCAACAATAATCATGAGTTTTGAAAACCATCCATCGGATATAGTCAAAACCGCGAGGAAGACGTTCATTGAGCTAGTACATGACATGACTGGCAGAAATTTTCTAAAATTTTACAGAAGTTTTCAAAATTATTTTTAAAATTTAATACTATTTTCAAAAACTTACGACTTACTTACTTAGTACTTGCCTAGACATCGTTTGGGAAAGAGTGTCAGGGTGGAAGTCTTAATATGGTGGAATGCCCAAGAGATGGCAAGGAGCAAATCAAGGATCGAAGAAGGTCAACATGGAGTAATTTCATTCAACTAATTATTTTTCTGTGGATGCAGGGATCAATACGCAAAATGAGAGTCTCTTTTAAAAATCCCCTAGCAAATTGGGAGCCACAATAGATCATTAATGCCCAAGAACGGTATCTTAGGGCAGCCCCAAAAATAGGTTTAATGCCCATTTATTGAGGACTTTTTGATTTATCCATCTCATTTCTTGAGATCGTAGGCGACAAACAAAAGCATTTTGTCTTCTTTACACGTATCGTATTTAGAAGTTTCCTAAAAATAGTCGCTAGTAAAAGCAACTTTGTGTCTACTAATCGTCTACCTTGAGTACAGGTACATGTAGAAAGCAGGACACTGACAAATGAAGCCAGGTAAAATTATTTTATCACTACCACAATTGCCATGGGATATCATTGCCGCAAAGGCCATCACATATCATTGCTGCAGAGGCCATTACATATCTGTTGACGTACTAGACACAACGCTGGCGTCGAGGATATCATCAGTATTCAATATCTGTTGACGTGCTAGACACAACGCTGGCGTTGAGGATATGATCAGCATTCAATATCTGTTGACGCACTAGACACAACGCTGGCATCGAGGATATCATCATCATTCAATATCTGACGACACACTAGACACAACGCTGGCGTAGAGAATATCATCAGTATTTAATATCTGTCGATACGCTAGACACAACGCTAGCGTAGAGGGTATCATCAGCATCTAATATATCTGTCGACACACTAGACACAACACTGGCATCGAGGATATCATCAGCATTCAATATCTGTTGATGCGCTAGACACAATGCTGACGTCGAAGATATATTCAGCATTCAATATATCTGTCGACACGCTAGACACAATGCTGGCGTCGAGGATATCATCAACATTCAATATATCTATTGACATGCAAGACACAATGCTATCATCGAGGATATCATCATCTTTTCATGAATCAACATCTGAATACATTAAGAGCATACGATTTAGAGGGACGCCTTCAGATCGCTATCTAAGGATGAATGATATAAAGATTTCCTAGCAATTGACAATTTGAAGGTCATCTATAAGTCATATTATTTGAAATAGGATAGTGTGAAAGATCACCTATGAGTTGATGGCCTGTAGTTCATCCGTAAGCCACAATAACATCCTAACCGGATAGTGTGCAAGATCTCCCAAAAGTTGATAGTTCAAAGGTTATCCGTAAGTCGCAACTAAATCCTTACCGGAGGATATCCAAGATTGTCAAATTGATACGTCCAAGGGTTCTCTATAAGCCGCGTCATATCCAAGATCGATTATGTGCAGGATTACTCAAAGACGATCAATTTGAGGGATTATCTATTATTCATATTGTATCCAAGGTCGGATGATGTGCAGGAACACCTGAAAGCTAGCGATTGGAGGGATATCTGTAAGTCATCTCTTATCCAAAGTCGGATGATTTGCAGGATTACCTAAAAGCTAGAAATTCAAAGGATATCTGTAAGTCGCCTCGTATCACATCAAATAATGCGCAAGATCATCTAAAGATTGACAATTTAGGAAAAATTTATAAATCGATCATCGGCTACAACCGGAGAGGTTATCATGCCACATACAACAAGTGATATAGGTACAATAAAGGATGACTTCGCTTTTCAGGCCACAACTTACGTGGAGATGTGGTAAAAGACTACATACCTCTTTCGTGAATTATGTTTAGTACTACCACTTTTTGCTTGAAGCATTGTTGAGAGCATCCGAGAGGATGAAAATCTCAAATAAAAACCACAGGTGTGGACGACTTCAGGTAGGACACAACACAACGTGGAACTCTTTCTTAGCAGCAAAGCAGGACATAGTTTAAAGAGGGACGTCAAACTCTTTGGACGCGAGCTAAAGGATGATCACCACCACCATCCAACCACACCCCTGTTAGAAGGCATGTGGGTATTTCAGGATATTCTGGTTTCAGCTTCACCTTTGGGATATTTTTAAATTCATGCCGAGGGTAACCTTCTCTTTTTTTCAAATTTGGGTGGCAACACACTTAGAGTTTTGGAAATTATGTCCAGGTAAGTTCTTGATTATGGATATGAAGGATCCCACATTCATGGTTAAGAGGTAGCCTCTTTTCTACAACTTGATTAACTTGTCACTCATTCCAAGCCAAAGATGGTCTGAAATAAAAGACTATCTTTTCTACCGATTGAGGTGAACTACAAGCAGTCTGATTCCCTGAAATCTTGGGGATATGTAGGCTGGGATCTATGTAGAAAAATCGACTGTATTCCAACCTCCCCACTAATTCCTTTATTCCCCAATTTCTCGGTTTTATCAAACACTCTAAAACTGAGATAACTTGTGAATTTTTTAAAAATCGTGCTTTAAATCAAGCTCTATGAACCGCCTGAATTCTCATGTAACCTGAGATATGTAGGAAACCTAATACCGAGGTCCGGCCATGACTCTATGAAACTCGTGCGAAAACCAACCTCTTTCAGATTCGAATCTATGGTCGGACAAAAATTAGGAACGTCAACCTCCCTTTACCCAGAGTTACTTACATCCACCCTACCCAAAGGGAGGGAGCAACTGTTGACACCTAATTTTTGCTCTCCACGACTAAATTTAATCCTGAGTTTCTTCAATTTTTAATAAACCAAAATAATTATTTCATCCAAATAAAAAAAAAAAAAATTAAAATATTTTTCGTATGTGATTTGGTCATTTTAAGTAGCGATTATATACTATCGTGTTCAGTTATACGAGATTATATAATTTGTTACTTAAATATTTATTTTACAAAATATCAGATTTAATTAAGGCTTATCTTGAAAATAAATTCAAATGATTAAAATCTTAATTGTAGTGACAGCAGTTATTTTTTCACAGAAGTTAGCAGGCGGTCAATTCTGTCCTCATCTTACATACTATCTCAATGCTGCTTTGGAGTCTTTGACTCTGTCTCCACTGATATAGCAGATTCTCCTTTTTCTTTCGTTGAAAAAAGGATCACCTATTTCATTAGATGTAAAAGTTTATCCACTCAATAAGCTTTTCAGTTCGATGTGAAGATGCAATTTCTGTTTTGCAAACAGTTCTTAACAATTGATAGTTTTATTTGTTGTTTAGTTACATACTCTTCATTCATATAGCCTATGAGGAATGAGGTGCACGTCTTTGAGCTTTTGTGCTTGCATGGAAGCGCCACCTAAGTGAGATCTTGCGTCTAACCCTGTGCTCCGATGCTTTGATTTTCATGCGGAACCTTATAGCTTTGGGTATCAATGTAAGTATTTGAACCTCCCGAGCACGACTACTAAATTCTGGGTCCGCCACAGGACATGCTCCTCTAGTAGTGATAGAAGCAATAGTAATATGTAGAAGTATAGTAATAATAATAATAATAATAATAATAATAATAATAATAATAATAATAATAATTGTTATAATAATAATAAGAAGAAGAAGAAATGTGGTGACGAACGTAGTAGAAGCAGTATTGTTTGAATTTAAATATAAATTGAATTCAAACCCCAATTACCCCCACTAATAAGATAATTATAAAACTTAAACTGAAAAAATAATTGTTTGGTTGTGAAGTGGATTTATTTTTGAGGCAGTCAACAGTTATTAGGTGTATTTTATGTGCAATCATTGTTTACACCTAATTTTTGCAGGATTAAATTTAATCCCGAGTTTCTTTGATTTTTAATAAAATCGAAATATTTATTTACCCGAATAAAAAAAAATTTGAAAGTATTTTTGTACGTAATTTTTTCCATTTTTAGTAGCGATTACATATTATCTTGTTCAATTATACGAGATTATATAATTTAGTTACTTAAATATTTATTTTACAAATTATCAGATTTTAATCAAAGGCTTATCTTGAAAATAAATTTAAATGATTAAAATCTTGATTTCAATATAATTTATTATTGAAAATAATTTATTTGAAAAATATTTAGTCGATTTTATTAAATCAAGAAGCCCGGGATTAAAGGAAGAATATTCATATCGATTTTTAATTAGGATTATTTTAATTCGATTAAATTTAATTAGGATTATTTTAATCTAATTAAATTTAATTAGGATTATTTTAATTCAATTAAAAAAATTGTGGTTATTTTAAATCTAATTGGGGCTATTAAATAGGAGAAAATATATATTGTAGCATACTTAAGTATTAAATTATAAAAAATAACAACACTTTTTCCTAATTACATTGTGTAGCATCTGTAGCATTATTTTAAGTGGTCTCCTACTTTTTGCCGCCTAAGAAAAGTTACTGTGCTAAAATCTCCCTTTTCAGGCCATTCTTCTTTCTCTTTCCTTGAATTAAAATTTTTATTCTTTTTTTTTGTCATTAACAATCACTTCCCGTTTCAATTTTTTTTTCTTTTGCACGATTCTAGTACGATTTATGATATGGATTTCCTTCCTATATTTCAGGTAACTATTTAATCGCATATTGCATGTTAGCAGTTTCTCTTTTTTTTTTTCTACTGTAATTAATCTAAAAATCAGATTTTAAGGGTTTTATGTTTTAATGGATGAACACACGGCAAAAACACCAACAAATAGTGGTATACGGAATATGAATTTAGTGTCTGATTATGCATCATCTTTTAGTCTTGGGTTAACTCAAGAAGATGTAGTTAAAGTTGTTTCAAATCCTATACAGTTGAAGAAATTTGGGAGATTGGGTCGAAGTTTCGCAACGACTCAGTGAAGATTACTAAAATTTTGAAAAAAATAAAGGGTTGAAGAAAACTCCTCTCCAAAGGAGCAAAAAACTAAAAAATAGTATGAGAAGAAAAGGAAAGCTAAAGAAATTGAAGACAATGTTCAGAAATCTTATGCTGATGAATCTGAAGAAGAGAGTGAGGAAGAGGTATATTTTTATTTGTAAATGTATTTTTTTGATTGTTAAGTATTGTGTTGTTCTAAGTAAAGATGTTATAAAAGTTGGGAGTTATATATGTTTTTTCAAGTAGTTAATATATATTTTATGTTCAGATGATATTTAGGGATTGTAGAAAGCTGATTTGTGAAAATGATAGTATAATTGTGAAAATATATTGTTATATTTACTACTCATGAATAATATTTGGCTATATGTATTTTTAGTATAATTGATATGTATTTTTCAGTATTGATTGCAGTTTTGGTATGATAAAAATACATATGCATGTTATATGTATTTTTTGACTACTTTAATATATATTTTTATAGTTTAACTACTCATGAACAGTCTATTGGCTATATGTATTTTTAGTATAATTGATATATATTTTTCAGTATTGATTGTAGTTTTGGTATGATCAAAATAGATATGCATGTTAAATTTAGTTTAACTACCAGAACAGTCTATTAACTATATGTATTTTTCAGTATTGATTGTAGTTTTGGTATGTTCAAAATAGATATGCATGTTAAATTTAGTTTAACTACCAGAACAGTCTATTAACTATATGTATTTTTAGTATATTTGATATGTATTTTTCAATATTGGATGCATTTTTGTTATGATGCAAATACATATTTATGTTATATGTATTTTTTGTCTATTTGAATTTTTTTTACAGATTAAGAAGTGGTAGTTTTACTTTGTGTAGGTGACGAGGGACGAAATATTCATTGTCAGAAAACTTTCAAGATTTGCACCACACACGTGCTCGTACAGTGAATGATATTTATGGAAGTATATGCTCCATATTAAACAAGTAACATGTTAAAAAGTTTTACGACAATAACATTTTTGATTATTTTATTAAGAAGAATCAATGTGTAGTGTAAGCACAGTTGTGCAGACGCATTATAACACTTGTGGTTAAGGGTAGTTTTTCTTCTGGGATTTTGATTTGAGCTAATGGCACCTCTCTTCATTTTACTCCTGGGAATTATGTGTCTAATAGGTATGACTTTGTTTTGGATGAGGGTGTACCAAATAGGATTGTTGAGAAGTATTTTAATGGTGCAGAAACTATACAAAAAGGGCAACTATTTCTAGCATTCACAGAGAAAGTCTGGTGAAGAACAATGATGAGGATGCTGAGAAATTTGCAATTCTGTATTTCCTGCATTCTTTTGCATTAGCTAATATTGAAACGGTAGTTATACCCTGTCTTTATTTTGATTTGGTAGATAGTGAAAGATATAAGGATTTTTCATGGGGTATTTATCTTTTGAGGATCTAGCGAGAAGTTTGAACAACCGATTGAAAGCTGGTGATAAATTTTATTTGATTCAGGGAATGCCACTGGCTATTCAAGTGTGGCTTTACGAGTGTTGTTCAAATGTCCCACCAAAGATTGCATCAAAGATTGATAATCGGATTCTTCGATTATTAAATTGGGAGACAAATGCACCTCGATCATGTTTTGAGTTTTTGATGAATGTTATGTTCAAAAATGACGGCAAGGTTTGTTGTTAATAAATACATATGTATTAATATATATTTTATAGTCTACATAGATACATTTTCATTTACAATTGTTTAACAGAATCTTTAACATATTTTATCTATATTCCTAGGTTGTATTTAAGAACATAGAACCAACTCAAATGGAATTGGCAAAGTTTCAAATACCACAGAAGGATGCAATTCAAGATGAACATTCAGTTGGTTCGGATGATGACTTCCAGGATTCACCACAAAAAAAGATCAACGAGCATTCAAAAAAGAAACAAAAGGTTGATTCATCAAACCCACCAGCGAAGAAACCTTTAAGGAAAAAGCAACTCAATATTGTTGATGAGCATACCCAAACGAGGACACCAGCTCCTCGTGCTGCAAAGGCTGTTGGAATGAAGACACCAGTTTTCAAGCCAATTTTACTACGACAGACAGTTTCTTCAAAAATGAAGAAAGGGAAGCAAACAACTAGGATTATTTTTTCTCCAGTACAGTTAAAACCAGAGAGTCCTGTAGAGGAAGTAGCGTGTCAAAGCCAAAGAGTTATGTTGAGAAAGAGGCCTTTATATATAAAAAAAAATTTGATGCATTCCGCGATGAGATAACTTTTTTGGTCAAATATTTGTTTTACATTAAAAAAATTTATGTTTACTGATTTTGTATGAATACAAGTTCGTCATGAGTTTAAGGAAATTCGTAAATTAGTGAAGAAAAGGTTCAATTAGATGCTCAAAGCAAGGTAAAAGTAATATTATTATATATGCAGAGTATTAAAAAATACATATGCAGAGTATTCAAAAAATACATATGCAGCGTATTAAAAAATACATATGCAAAGTATTAGAAAAATACATATGCAGTGTATTCAAAATATATATGAAATGTAGTAAAAAAATACATATGCAGTGTGTTCAAAAATACATTTTTATTTGTTAGTATTCTATTATAACAATATGTATTGTTAGGTTGATTTTGCAAATATTATAATCCGTAAAATAATTTATTTATTATTTTGTATATTAGTATGTATATTAAGAATGATGTTTATAGCAATATGTATTTTTAGTGGGTTGGTATATACATATCCAGTGAACTTAAGTATTAATAGTTTATTGAACTTATATTTGTAGCAACAACAGGAAGATAAAGATCCTGAAGTCCAATAGATGGATTATGCTGGTGCCAAAAAATCACCACAACGATTCAGTCCTAATGTTGATCAGAATTTGCGTGAAAATCAGGATGGTACAAAGATAAATAATAACTAACATATGATTAGTCATTTGAGTGCACATATGTAATTTTATTTTTATTAGCAATTATATGTTATTTTATATATAGACCTGTATAAACATATACAACTGGATTTTTGTTTGATGTTGTTTTAATTTTTTTTACTTGTTTGCAAGGGGTGCACTGATTTGCATCCAGATAACACAAACATTGAAATTGATTCTCAACATTTAATCCCTGATGTGCTTGTCTAAAGTATAAATTTGGATTATAACTTTTCTGAGAAGATTGTTCATCATGATGGTCGAGTATGTATAATAAATTAAACTTTAGTTTATGTGATGTAACAATCCTAACAATCCAGAGGACAATTATATATTTTCTTTTATTTCCTTTGCAAATCACTGATGAGAAAATTAATGAAACAAATTTTTCTGATTCATAGTTTACAATCCCAGATGAGTTTTTTTCAAGTGTAAATGCTTATCGGAGAGAAATCATCACGACACATCCATCGGTAATTCGTGAAGAAGAACCTACCGATGAATATTTTAATGATAAAAAGTCCGAGTCTATTGCTCAAGATCATTGTCAAGTATCTATTATGAACATATTTGAGGTTATGTGGGTTATTTTGGACATAACAAACTAAACCTTTTTTCATTTTTTTAAGAAAAACAAAGTGAACATTGGATTGAGCTCTAAATTAGACATGCACGAAGAGGTTGATCTTGGTACGGAGGAGCAAATTATGACAACTCCTAAAATACAAGAATTAACGACTGATGAACAAAGGGATGAATCAGTTTGGCCTGATTCACAAAACACAATCCCTGATGAGCTGCTTCCTAGTTTGAATTTCTACAGTAGTAAAAGCATCATTGTTCATCCCTCTTCTAATCGTGAACTTCAAACTCCCGTTCAAAAGTTAAGGATTAGGCGACCATCCAAATTCAAGGAGTCATCATACACGATGAAATTTGGTTCAGCTTTCGGTAAGTACACTAAATTATATATATAATTTTCAATGTAATATGTTATGTAAATACTTTTTATTAATTATATTTTTGTATTCTGTAACTATTAGAGAGCTCAACAGGGCACATACGTATATTTCTCAAGAAACATCCATTTATTTATCACCCGATTGATGGGATAGTGGATACGAAGATTGTCAATAAGTTCCTGGATTGAATTTCTGTTGACCTTCTAAAAGGTTATGCTAAAAGGTATTTCTACCGAACTGTTGTAACTTATTTTTTTATAATTTCATTATGTTTTCATGATTTAACAAAATCGACCGTGGCGTGTCAGGGAGGTTGGGAATCATTCCAGTATGGTCCGTTTAAATTTTATAGCCATTTGGGTGGACAAACGGGCATAACGGCACGAATGGAATATTTTTGGACCAAATCGGTGTGCTATAGCCCACAATTTTAGGGATAGGCTCGGGTTTCGGGCATGCAATGGGCCAAAAATTGATCGGAATGTGCTAGCGAGGCTGGGGATCATCCCACTATGGTCCGTTTAAATTTTTGTGTTCATTTGGGTGGACAAACGGGCAAAACGGCACGAATGCGGTATTTTCGGGCCAAATTGGTGTGCTATAGCCCACTGTTTTGGGGGAGGGCACGGTGTTCGGACATGCTGTGGGATAAAAATCGACCGAGCATGCCAAGGAAGTTGGGGATCATCCCAATATGGTCCGTTTAAATTTTTGAGGCCATTTGGGTGGACAAACGGAGCGAACGGGATATTTTCAGGCCAAATCGATGTACTCTAACCCACGGTTTTGAGGGTGGACCTGAGGTTCGCGCGTGCTGTGGGTCAAAAATTGACTGGGTATGCCAGGGAGGTTAGGAATCGTCCTAGTATGGTCTGTTTAAATTTTTGGGGCCATTTGGGTGAACGAACGGGCGAAACGACGTGAACGGGGCATTTTCGAACCAAATTGGTGAGCTAATAGACTACGGTTTTATGGGTCGACCCGACGTACGGGCGTGCTGTGGGCTGAAAATAGACAGGGGTGTGCCTAGGAGGTTGGTGATCGTCCCCGTGTGGTCCGTTTAAATTTTTGTGGCCAATTGGGTGGACAAATAGGTGAAACAACTTGAATGGGGCATTTTCGGACCAAATCAATGTGCTATAGCCTATGATTTTGGGGATGGGCCCAGGGTTCGGGTGTGCTGTAGGCGAAAAATCGATGGAGCGTGCCAGGTAGGTTGGGGATCGTCCTAGTATGGTCCGTTTAAATTTTTGTGGCCATTTGGGTGGACAAACGGGCAAAACGACATGAACGGGGCATTTTCATGCAAAATCGATGTGCTATAGCCCACAGTTTTGAGGGTGGGCCCGAAGTCTGGGCATGCTGTGGGAAAAAAATCGACAGGGGCGTGCCAGGGAGGTTGGGGATCGTCCCAGTGTGATCCGTTTAAATTTTTGTGGCCATTTGGGTGGACAAACAGGTGAAATGGAACGAATGGGGCATTTTTGGGCTAAATCGGTGTGCTATGGCCCACGATTTTGGAGGTGGGCTCGGGGTACGGGTGTGCTGTGGGCCGAAAATCGACCGAGGCATGCCAGAGAGGTTGGGGATCATCCCAGTGTGGTCCGTTAAAATTTTCATGGCTGTTTGGGTTGACAAACGGGCGAAATGGCGTGAACGGGACATTTTAAGGCCAAATCGGTGTGTTATAGCCCACCGTTTAGGGGTGGCTCTGGGGTCCGGACATGCTGTGGGCCGAAAATTGATTGCAGCATGCCAGGAAGGTTGGGGATCGTCCCAGTATGGTCCATTTAAATTTTTGTGGCCATTTGGGCGGATAAACGGGAGAAACGACGCGAAGGGGGTGTTTTCGGGCCAAATCAGTATGCTATAGCCTACGGTTTTGGGGGTAGGCCTGGGGTCCGGACGTGCTGTGGGTCGAAAATGGACCGAGACGTGCAAGGGAGGTTGGGGATCATCCCAGTATGGTCCGTTTAAATTTTTGCGGCCATATGGGTGGACAAACGGGCGAAACAGCGTGAACGAGGCCTTTTTCGGCCAAATTGGTATGCTATAGCCCATAGTTTCGGGGGTGGGCTTGGGGTTGGGGCATGCTGTGGGCCAAAAATCGATCGGGGCATGCCGGGGAGGTTAGGGATCATTCCAGTTTGGTCCGTTTATATTTTCGTGGCCATTTGGGTGGACAAATGGGTGAAATAGCACAAACGGGATATTTTCGGGCCAAATCGGTGTGCTATAGCCCACGATTTCAGGGGTGGGCTCGGGGTCCGGGCGTGCTGTGGGCCGAAAATCGATCGGGGCGTGCCAGGGAGGTTGGGGATCGTCCCAGTGTGGTTCGTCTAAATTTTCGTGGCCATTTGGGTGGACAAACGGGCAAAACAGCACAAACGGGGCATTTTAGGGCCAAATCAGTGTGCTACAGCCCACGGTTTTGAGGGTGGGACAGGGGTACGATTGTGCTGTGGTCCGAAAATCGACCGGGGCGTGCCATGGAGGTTGGAGATCGTCCCAGTGTGGTCCGTTTAAATTTTCGTGGTCATAGCCTTTTTGCTTATTTTATTTAATGACGTGGTCATCTAATAAAAGGACACGTGGTAAAGTTATTTTTAAAAACCACCATTATAAAGTAATGGCATGGACGAGTTGGTTTTGTAACGGCGATGGCATAAATGAGCTCAACTTTTAACTGATGGCATAAATGAGTCATTTCTGATAGTTTGGTGGCATATTTGAGCCTTTTCCCTAGAAAAATGCATTATAAGTATGACATTTAACTTTATCGGTGCACAAATAGGCCCTTTAACTATACAAAAGCTGAACAGAAAAACCCTTCAATTCCAACTCGGACGCGCGTTGTTTGGCGTGTACAACACGCAGTTTACCACGTAAGATCGGGGTGTTTATTTGTTCATATTTTGAATGGTTAAAGGTCTTATTTGTGCACTATCAAAGTTTAAGGTCAATGTTATAATTTGGTGTCAAGTTTAGGGTCATATTTATGTATTATGCCTTTCTTTTTTGATAATAATTTAATTTTAATTTTTCACATGATATGATCATAAGATTAAATCTTATAAGGACATTTTAATGTATTCGATAAAATTTTAATTTATGACCACAAGATTTAAATTTTTTCTTTATTTTTACTAAACATGATGACAACAGTATAAAAAACAAATCAAATTGCAAGGGTTTATTTGTGGGGTTACTTTAACCTCTGTAAAATTATATGAGATGCGGGATTAAAAATTTGTCGATTTAATTTATAAATTTGCATGGATTTTAAATTCCCCGCTATCAATTGCAGAATTTTAAACACTCGCCATCAATCGAAAAAATAGCGCTTATGCCACAAAACATTTTTTCTATGTCTAAACAGCTTTAGCGTTGACTCCCAAAACCCCCCAAATCAATTGACAGCTTTAGCATTGACTTCAGTCGGCCGGCAATCGTTTGGTGTTACTGGTGCAGTTTGAAGGTGAATTTATTGATATTTGATGCATATTTTTGTGTATTTTTATTATCATGAACAATGTTTGAGAATAATGAGTTGTTTTTGCAATCTCGAATGATGTGTTATGTCATTGAGTAGATTATGTAGAGTGTTTGTTTAGTGTATTGATGACTTTGTTGGATTTGAATGCTTGTGTATTTGTGTAACGACCCTATGAATTTATTTTATAAATTTATCCTATTTTAACCCATCTTATAGATTTTAGACATTATTTTATAGTAATGAGTCAAATTAATATTTTTGTTAACTCTTAAAACTTGTGTATAAAAATAAATTTTAAATAGAAAGGATTGACACAATAATGATAATAATAATAATAATAATAATAATAATAATAATAATAATAATAATAATAATAATAATAATAGAATTAGTTATTGATCATTTGAAAATAACAAAATACAACTTAGAAAAAAAAAAACTATTCTAGCGTAGGATTGAGATCTACTTTTATGAAAATAATAAATCAAATCTAATTAAAATTAAGAAAAAGGTTATCCCAAATAGAAGGGAATTAGGATCTACTTTTATAAAAAATAAATAAAATCGTATTAGGACCAGGAAAATATGGAAAAATAATATCAAAATAAGAAAAACTTTCCAAATTTACACAAAAATCCATGTGGTCCAATTCTTTTTGGACTTATACTTGAATTGTGAAGTATGTGTAAGTTTCAAAAATTACAATCAGTAGTCAATATTAACTATATGCAACTTACTGTGCTTGATATAAAATGTAAAATTCAATTGGTTGTATTCATTTAAGGAGAAGAATGACTATGAATTATATTTATAGTCATTTAACCTGATTTATACTTAGATGAATTGATCAGCAATGTTGGGATCAGAAGGCAAGGATGCAAGGAGGAAGTTTGCGAATGAGGACGAGTATAAGCAGTGGATTAAACAAGGCAATGGATATGGCAACGGGTTTTTAATATCCGACCTGCGAAGAGCTGAGGCTCTGAAAGATATAGATCTTCCCATAGGCGCTCCGCCCGAGTATCACTGTCATTTTGCTGATTTGTGGATGTGTTACAGCCGTCAACTTTTATCAACCAATGTACCTACTTCCATTGACTTGTGTTATGTCGTGCAATATAGGGTATGGACCTTGATACTTTTCCTGGTGGGGTGGTGGTGATGCATGGCCGTTGGACTTAAAGGCACTCGGTAGTGCAGACAATGATCTTATTCAAATTAACGATTTGGCTGAACTTGCTATAAAGGAATACAATGAAGAGTCCAATGTATGCATCTTTTCTTTGCGTGATTAGATGACTATATGTTTTCTTCGATCTGCTGCTAATTAATAGTACTGATTCGATCACCTTGCAGTTTCATAAGTACGAGTTGTTGAAGATTGAGAAAGGGAACTTACGCGAGACAGCATATGCTGAATATTTCATGACTGTCAAAGTTAGGAATCTCACTCTGGGTACTGTTGTCGAAACTTTTCATATACATGCCGGACAACGGGGTACTTTTTCTAAAGAAGTATCTTCTTGCCTGCTAAAAGGAGGGGTAAGCACCTATTGAGGTATGATTTGTGATAGTTTACGAATTGAAATTTACTGGACGTGGTAGATCATACGCACTTGTTATCTGTTGATAATGAACTTGTAAATGATATCTAACTTTATTTTGAATTTTTCCAACTGAACTTATTGACAGGCATTGCCCAGCGTAACGGAGATGAAAGTGTGACTGAATGGAGATGGAATGAATGGCACCTGAACTCTAATTGTCGTTTTACTTTATCTATAAGATTTCTAAACTTTGTAGTGGTTGAGAACATTTCAGTATCTGTATTTGTAAGTTTTTTTTACCTTTAAGAAGATGATCCAAGACTTGTTTGTTAATTGAAGCATTTTTTATTCCAGTTTTTGTATGAAACGCTATATTTTAACTGTTATCTGGCATCTCCTCTCCCCGGGCTCGCTCCGCTCTATGCCCAAAGCTTCAACTCAATCACTTGATACTTCTGGTCTTATGTCGTCCACACAGGCCTTGAATGCTTCTTCTTATAATGAAGTCGAGTTATGGCATCGTAGATTAGGGCATCTTCATGTGTCAAAGATGCGAGTCTTAGTTCGTAGTTGATCTGAATCAGGTGTGTCTGAGTTGCAGTCTTATGCATGTAAGAGGGCTAAGTATATTCTAGAGTAATATTCCTATAGTGGGCTAAGCATGTAGTGTACTATTTGAGTTAGTTCACTCTATGTACGGGGGCCTGCCCCTACTCTTTCCTTATCGGGTTATAATGATTTTGTGACTTTTTTGAATTCTTTCTCTCGTACTTACTCGTATGTATTTGTAACTAATCTGTCCATCCAACCTTGGGATACTGTGAAATTGTTGAAGGTTTTAGTTGTTATTTACTGTCTTAGGAATTAACTTGGTTAATATATTTTTGGTCTTACATCTCTCAGTTTGTCACCTTGTTCATAACCGCGACTGTTTTTGCTCCTTCCGGTTTTTACTATTTTATGATTAATTTTGGTATTTCAGCCTTTTGATTTGGAGCTTTCGACTTACTAATATAGCCTGGCATGATGATGATATGCCAATCTTAATGGAATTTGGCAACCTGTAGCCGTGATATAATCATGCCTGTCGCAATTTCCTCTTCTGTCTTCCTCAAGGTCCAGTCCTGTTAGAATAGGTCGCATCCATTCAAGCAATTGAACACAGCTCTGCTGTTTTCTTAATCGTTAGTTCTATGTGCTTTATCCCAAGCATTCAAGATTCTCAGCGGAATGGATAGATATAACACAAGCCTACATGTGAAATGGGCTTGTCATCAGTAGCCATGGATGCTTTGAGTGCCTCACTCATTGTTGGATGTGCATGAGCTATGTCCTCATTTGATGCTCCGTACTGCAATGCCCGGACAGTTTCGTGAATAAGAGCCCCCCGCATTAGGTGACATAATATGGACACATAAATTCTCAGTGCCTCTACCTGTTCCTCAGTTTTCCTAACATAAGTCACCTCTCGGTGGGTGTAAACAACACCATGAACCATAGCATAGTCTACATGACTCTCTTTGCCTGCAATGAACTCTACGCAAGCATCGCCATCCTCTTCTGCCTTGTTAGCCAACATTGGTCCAGGAATCACATCACCAATAGCATGTACCCCGGGACGTTAGTGGCAAAATATTCATTGACCAAGATTCAATTTCCCACGTAATAAAAAATTGAAATTAGGAAAATTATATATGGTTTAAACTTTACTCACTTTGGAAGTCAATAATTGAGACTAAGTCTCTTTGACACTTCAAAAAATATTTTTCTAGTCTTTAACTCTAAGAGCATGCTACCAAGAGCTAACACATGGATGATTTTTTTTTGCGGGGTGTTACAGTTTCAGACGTTAATTCTGTATTTTTATGGGTCTAGGAGCATTTTGGTCATTTTCCCTCACCCTAATCCGTCCATAACATACAATTTTTGCCCCTAGAAGCAAAAAAATTACTCTTTTACTCAATTCTCTCAAGAACACATATTAGGGTTTCAACCCAAAGTTCAAGAAATCTCAAAATTCCCCGATCACTTTTCAAAATTGATTCAAGAATTAGGTTTTCCTTACCAAGGGCTTCAAGAATCATCCTTCAAAAGTACAAATAGCATCCCAAAAGCAAGTGTTAATCAAAAGTTCATCATCTAAGGTATGTGAGGTTTGTACAAATAGCATCCCAGAAGCAAATGTTCATCACAAGTTCATCATCTAAGGTATGTGGGGTTTGAACAAGAACACTTCTTTCGTTCTTGTGCCCAAAACTTGTTTTAAATTAGGGAAAAAACATCGTTTCCACCCTAAACTATACCCGAAAAGTCTAAGTCACACCTAAATTATACTAGTGACCTATTACACACCTTAACTATAAAAAAAGTGATATTATTACCTCCCCGCAATCCCCATTCTAAGGCGCGTGTGTTACACTTATTTTAGGCGCGTCCAGCCTATTAAATAATAAAAGTAAACGGCTAAAAACATTAAGGGAAAAGTCATCGTTTCCACCCCAAACTATAGTCGAAAATTCGAATCCACACCTAAACTATATAAGTGACCTATTACACACCTTAACTATAAAAAAGTGATACTTTTTACTGACGTACTACTGACGTGGCAGCGCGTGTAAAACACTACACCACATGCAAGTGGTGGTAGCCTGACAGGGTGTAAATAGTTTCACTTTTTTATAGTTTAGGTGTGTAATAGGTCACTAGTATAGTTTAGGTGTGGCTTCGACTTTTCGGGTATAGTTTGGGGTGGAAATGATGCCTTTAAATTACTGAATTCTATGTGATTCCTCATGAAATTGGAGTTAGAGTTTATACCCAAATCATATTGTTTGAAGATTATGAGATTTCAAGTGATTGAATATTGAATTACCTGATAAATTTCACATACTTATGCATGTAATGCGAATTTCCAGATTTTCTCAATTGAGTTTAAGCAAGATATTGAGATTCTTGATTTTATTATTTTGATATTGTTAAAGTATGATTCAAGAAGAATGTTGAGCCTGATGTTTTGCTATTATTTTGAATTTTTATACATGAGTTTTAAGTTGGGATTCATACCCATTATCACTATTTACAAGATTATAATTTTTGGGAGATTTTGAAGATAAGTTTCATGTCTATTCTCTTATTTTCATGCCTATTGTAGAAATTTTTAGATTTTGAGTTATATTATTATTGAGTGCATTAACAAGCATAAATGCAATGATTTTACATGAGTTTGAGGCATGGGTTATTAGGCCCTAATTTGAGTATTGATATTTTAAGAACTTGTGCTTTAAGCACCCTGAGATTTGCATATTTTTAGTTATATAATAGTATTTAATCTTCAGATCCTCAGTTGAGTTTTGAAATCCACTTTTCAGAGTTTATTACAGATTACAGATAAGAGTTTGGTCTTCATTATAAATCCTTGAGTTATTTTGAGGTGGATTTTCTAAAAGTTCTAAGCCAAGTATGGGAGTAGTATTTACCACAGAGTTAGGTATGATTCCAAGGTTTCATGCACTTGAACTACGTGCCACCATAGGATTGAAATTTATGGGTCTGAGGCCGAGATAGTGATCACTAAAGTTGAGGTTCTATTTTGATGGCAAGGGTAGAAATCTCTCCCCAACGTGGGCGAGACGTTGGACTCCATGTAGCTCACATGATTTTTGTCGGTTAGAAGAACCTCTCAAAGATGTCCCCCACTCTTGAAATAGTTTTATAGATTTGAAGTATTGAGAGAAAGAGTTCACTATAAAGCATGAGTTTCAGATTTCATCTAGCTTACAAGATTTGAGAGCAAGAGGAGAATACAGATTTTAGAAGCAAGTGAAATGACTCACGAGATTTATACTACCTGTTTCATTTTCCATGATTTATGAGATTTATATTTAAGATTTTTATTCAAGCTATGTGAGTCATTTATGTCAGCATGCATGATTTTATAAAGAGTAATGATATTGTTTATGTAAATGCATACACCCCCCATATACTCAGTACATCCTCAAGGTACTGATCCACATATATGTCTATATGCTACACTGTCTCATAATATAGGTACAAGTTGTAACACACATACCATGCTCAGTCAGTTGCAGCTTTCAGTCAGCAGGTGATGAGTCCTTTTGATCCAAGGGCTCGATTCAGTTATACAGTTTGAGAAATATTTTTTTTTTCTTTATTCAGTCGTATTGAGTTGGAATAGTTGGGAGCCATGAACCGGCTACCTATAGTCAATACTAGTAGAGGCTTCATAGATAGTTAGTAGAAGTTGATTTATTTAGTTTCAGTTTTGTTTGTAAAAGCAGAGTTATAATCTTGTAAATTTAGTTTTGTATTGATCAGATTCAGAAAAAAGTTATTTTTCGCTGATTTTGTATAAATTTATGCATTTTATTCAGTTGCTTATGAGTTATGCCAGTAGAAGGGTTAGCTTGGGTCACTGTGACCCTAAGCACCGTATGACGTCTCGGGACTCGTTTTCGGGGCGTTACAATAGTACTATCAATTAATTAAGTTTTCAAATATTTATACAAGATACAATTTTTAATTGATTTAAAATTTTTATATTTAGGTATATAATTCAAATAAGGAAAAGTTTAAGAACTGAATTTTACTGAATTTTTAGATTTTAAATTTTTTTTAAAATAATAAAAAGATGATTTTGTCTATTGCAGATTAAATGTTGTCCTAATTTATTAATAATAGAATTCCTACAATATTTCCATATACAAACTAATTCCTAGTTGATTAATAATAGAATTCCCATAATTTTTCCATATGCGAACTAAAGAATTCCATATAATCTTTCCATATATTAACTAAACAACAACAAACCCAATGTATTTCCATAAAGTGGGGTCTGGTGAGGATAAGATGTACGCAGTCCATACCGATACCTTCGAAGGAGTAGAGAGACTATTTTCGATAGACCCCCAACTCATATATCAACTAAAAGCCCTATTTATTTTTTGCACATATTTACTATACTCAATATTTGATATTATTAATATAGTAATTATTATTATTATTATTATAAAAAATAAGTGAAAAGATGATTTTATCTAAAGTAAAGCGTGCAAAAAGTTCAAATCAATTGTTATTTTGGGCAGTGATGAAATTGTTATTTAATTTTTTAAAAACTTTACCTGAGCCCGCTTTTTAAATAAAAACTATATTTTTAAATACATATATGTGCACTTGTCTTTTTATAATTTATTGTTTACTAATATTTTTATTACAAGTGTTTGTACAGGTTCTCGGGAATACTCGTCGGGAATGATATTCAAAGAAGACTTTAAATTTTGCATTGTATTTTTTATATTCTTATACTTACTTGTACAAATATTAATTATAGTGAAATCTTTATTTTTGGGGTGTTGGGCAGGGATATCTTTTTCATCGCGTGTTTATGCAATTCTAGGCTGTTAATATTTATATTAAAATAATTTTTTTTATTTAACAAAATATATTAAAATACTTTATTTTATACTTTCTTTTAATCTTTTAGGTAGTTTTGGTTACATGTCTTTACATATTTTTACGTTCATTTTTTTAATATTTTTTTAGATCATTTATATTATTTTAATACACATTTTGTATTTATATTTACAAATATTTATTTTCCTTTTTTTTTAAATAAACTTAAGTTTGGTCGGGAACCACATTTGTGGATTTTGAAGGATGCCTAACCTCTTTCTTTCGGAATAATTTGAAACCTTACCTAGAATTTAAATTGATTTCGTAGATTAGAATAAAGTCAAACTTGTTAATAAATAAGTAGGTTTTCTATTTTTCCTTAAAACTAGATGGCAACTCTGTATAAAATTAATTCTTTTTGAGTCCATAATGTCTTGGCCGTTTTAACCTTAGGTCAAAATAGAGCATGACACCACAGATTTTTATTTTTATTTTTTGAAATTCTAGAGATGAAAATTTTCTCAATCCTTTCCGCTTCATAATTTTCTCAATCTTTCAACAAATAAATTCATAACCCCTCCTCCCTTAAAAAAAAGCAACATAATTCTAAACTTAGTAATTGAAGATTCTTACTTGTAACTACAATCAAACCATCAATCAACAGACAAATTAGTTAGAAATATTCATACGACAGAAAATTTAGAAAACGTCCTACACTAAATCAACAATAAGGTTCACAAGAATTTGAAGCCAATAAAAGCATAAATTATTCCCACAGAACTCTTTCGATACAGATAAAAAATTATTTTTAAAAAGATTGCTCCCTTTCTTGTGTGAACAGAAGATTTTTGAATTGTGAAACATTCGCCACCGGAAAAAAATATAAATTAGGGCATACGCACCAAGCCCAACTGAATCAATAACGAAGAAGAGAACACAACTAAGTTAATGGGGGCAGACTTCATACCCATTGATTAACTACATTATAAGAAATAATTAAAAAATACGTGATTTCTACTGTCTCAGACAAAAGAATTCTCAAAATTAAATTAAAAAAAAACGCATGAACAATGGAGAACAAAAAAATATAAAAATATAAAATATATAGAATATGTGAAAGAAATAACATGCAAATAAATGTAAATTGATACTCATTTTATTTTATGGAGAACAATCTCTACCTGTAATGTAAGAAAAAAATGAGAAAAGGATAAAAAAAATAAAATTGGAATGAAAATCTGTAAAATATGCGCTATTTGAAAAATAAATAAATAAAAAATAAAGTAAGATAGGAAATAGGTAAAATGTTGGAGTGAAAATAGGAGAAGTTAGCAAGAAACAAGTTTGTGCGCAGTGTCCCACCAAAATAATGCTACTTTTGTTATAAATTATAATTTTGACAAAGTATTTCTATTTATTGTAATTATAATTTTAAGTATGTCACTTTCTCTAATTTTTTCTAATTATAATTATAATTAATAAGGGTGGGGCATGTGAGTATAATTAGTTTAGCTTTTTGGTCTATTAAGTGCATTTTTTCCTATAAAATCCTGATTGAAAATAAATCTCTAATATAATTTATAGCTACAAATAAAGAAATGATATAAAATCTACTAATATGAAATGCAAATTAACTTAACATCCTAACTTTTAAA
The DNA here is from genome assembly GCA_030864225.1 of Capsicum baccatum var. pendulum. NCBI lineage: Eukaryota > Viridiplantae > Streptophyta > Magnoliopsida > Solanales > Solanaceae > Capsicum > Capsicum baccatum. The sequence goes on along the minus strand of CM061561.1, from coordinate 9,651,308 downwards.
TAATAAGAGAATCACATTTTAGCAAAATAGATCGCAATCGTATTGTGCAATTTACATCTGAGGTAGTGGTATGAAATTCGTACACTTTATTGTTTTTTACTCACAATGTAAATATATTGGGTATGTTATTGTTGTATCGTATTATGTAATTTACATCTCTAAAAAAATCAATAAACTTTATTAGTACACTTATGATAACATGAGATCATAAAATATAATAATTTAATTTCTAATAATGATCATTTTGAGAGGTATGTAAAAAGAATGTCAAGTGATGTTCATCTTCACGATATTTTTACATAGTAAACTTCAATTACTTGCTATTTTAGTTATTCTCAATTTGGGGTGAGGACGCGTAGGTGAGGCCAGGTGGTCCCCCCTCCCCGACACCTACGGAGTAGGTATGAACCGGGTCGTCCCCTTATCAATGAAAATATCATTTATTTGTCAAAATAAGGATCAATAACATTAATTGAGAAATCTGACACATGATTTATCTAAAGATTGTTAGGTGAACCCTGAGGGTTGGATGTTGGACAATCGGGCGCTTAAAGCGAACTAAGCACCACATCGGACGCTTAGAATTTCCTTTTCATGCAAAATTTCTTTTTATTTTAGTACTTCTTACATAATTTAAATAAGGAAAATTTTAATAATGAAATAACAATAAAAGTATTAGTTAATTTTAAAGTCCTAAATATAATAAAAATAATTTTAAAAAAAGTAAAAAGATAATTTTATCTAATGTAGAGCGTTTTAATAAAGGATAAAAACTTCAAATCATAATTTTATATATTATAGATTATAAATTATCGATATTTATAAATTATACTAATATTACTTGTAACTGGACAGGGACGGAATAACATAAAAAGAGTGAGCATAACTATGGAAGTGTACATATACATTAGTACATATCGATAACTGTCGATATTTAAATTAAGTATTTTATGTACGGAATAACATAAAAAGTTTGCTTTAAAAACTTTGTAAAGTTGTCGAACAATTTTGGTGTCGTTAAATAACGATTCCAATTGTTTAAGCGACTTTATTTTTTAATAATATTATGGGATTCATTTATCTTTTTTTTTTTTTTTGAAAAAGGTACGAATATATATCTCTGAACTTTGATAAATGATACAAATTTTCCCTCCGTCATACTTTAGGTATAACTGTATTATTGCCGTTAATGAAAAGATACATATATACCCCTGAACTTTGATAAATGGTACATGTATATTCTTCGTCATACTTAAGGTACAAATATATCCTTGCCGTTAATGAAAAGGTACATATATATCCCTGAACTTTGATAAATGATACAGATATACCTTCCGTCATACTTTAGGTACAAATGTACTCTTGCTATTAATGAAAAAGTACATATATACCCTTATCATTAACTGCAGAACACGTATCACAATCTTGTTCATTTGCCCTTTTTAATTTAATTTATTCCAACCCTGCCCGAAAATAATTCTAATTTAATCCACAAGATGATCCAAATAATAATTCAAACCCGATATAGAACCTTCAAGACGCATCTCTATTCACGCATATTCATTCGCTATTTCTCTTTCTATTAGATCAGATCAGGTTTGAGTTATTATTTGGATCGGATTATAGGTTAAATTGGAATTATTTTGGGGTGAGGTTGGATAAATTAAATTAAAAAAGCCAAATGAACAGGATTGTGATACGATTGTGACATGCGTCCTACCATTAGTGAATAAATATGTACCTTTTCATTAATGCAATGGATACGCCATGGGATTGGTACATTGTCTCATAATATAGGTACAAGTTGTAGCACACATACCATGCTCAGTCAGTTGCAGTTTCAGTCAGCAGGTGATGAGTCCTTTTGATCCAAGGGCTCGAGTCAGTTATATAGTTTGAGAAGTTTTTTTTTTTTTTTTTTATTCAGTCGTATTGAGTTGGAATAGTTGGGAGCCATGAACCGGCTACCTATAGTCAGTACTAGTAGAAGCTTCATAGACAGTTAGTAGAAGTTGATTTATTCAGTTTCAGTTTTGTTTGTAAAAGCAGAGTTGTAATCTTGTAAATTTAGTTTTGTATTGATCAGATTCAGAAAAAAGTTATTTTTCGCTGATTTTGTACAAATTTATGCATTTTATTCAGTTGCTTATGAGTTATGCCAGTAGAAGGGTTAGCTTGGGTCACTGTGACCCTAAGCACCGTATGACATTTCGGGACTCGTTTTCAGGGCGTTACAATAGTACTATCAATTAATTAAGTTTTCAAATATTTATACAAGATACAATTTTTAATTGATTTAAAATTTTTATATTTAGGTATATAATTCAAATAAGGAAAAGTTTAAGAACTGAATTTTACTGAATTTTTAGATTTTAATTTTTTTTTAAAATAATAAAAAGATGATTTTGTCTATTGCAGAGTTAAATGTTGTCCTCATTTATTAATAATAGAATTCCTACAATATTTCCATATACAAACTAATTCCTAGTTGATTAATAATAGAATTCCCATAATTTTTCCATATGCGAACTAAAGAATTCCATATAATCTTTCCATATATTAACTAAACAACAACAAACCCAATGTATTCCCATAAAGTGGGGTCTGGTGAGGATAAGATGTACGCAGTCCATACCGATACCTTCGAAGGAGTAGAGAGACTATTTTCGATAGACCCCCAACTCATATATCAACTAAAAGCCCTATTTATTTTTTGCACTTATTTACTATACTCAATATTTGATATTATTAATATAGTAATTATTATTATTATTATTATTATAAAAAATAAGTGAAAAGATGATTTTATCTAAAGTAAAGCGTGCAAAAAGTTCAAATCAATTGTTATTTTGGGCAGTGATGAAATTGTTATTTAATTTTTTAAAAACTTTACCTGAGCCCGCTTTTTAAATAAAAACTATATTTTTAAATACATATACGTGCACTTGTCTTTTTATAATTTATTGTTTACTAATATTTTTATTACAAGTGTTTGTACAGGTTCTCGGGAATACTCGTCGGGAATGATATTCAAAGAAGACTTTAAATTTTGCATTGTATTTTTTATATTCTTATACTTACTTGTACAAATATTAATTATAGTGAAATCTTTATTTTTGGAGTGTTGGGCAGGGATATCTTTTTCATCGCGTGTTTATGCAATTCTAGGCTGTTAATATTTATATTAAAATAATTTTTTTATTTAACAAAATAAATTAAAATACTTTATTTTATACTTTCTTTTCATCTTTTAGGTAGTTTTGGTTACATGTCTTTACATATTTTTACGTTCATTTTTTTAATATTTTTTTAGATCATTTATATTATTTTAATACACATTTTGTATTTATATTTACAAATATTTATTTTCCTTTTTTTAAAAATAAACTTAAGTTTGGTCGGGAACCACATTTGTGGATTCTGAAGGATGCCTAACCTCTTTCTTTCGGAATAATTTGAAACCTTATCTAGAATTTAAATTGATTTCGTAGTTTAGAATAAAGTCAAACTTGTTAATAAATAAGTAGGTTTTCTATTTTTCCTTAAAACTAGATGGAAACTCTGTATAAAATTAATTCTTTTTGAGTCCATAATGTCTTGGCCGTTTTAACCTTAGGTCAAAATAGAGCATGACACCACAGATTTTTATTTTTATTTTTTGAAATTCTAGAGATGAAATTTTTTTGAAAATTAATTATTTTGAGACGTATGAAAAAAGAATGTCAAGTGATATTCATCCTCACGATATTTTTACATAGTAATCTACAATTACTTGCTATTTTAGTTGTTCCCATCTTTCCTATTATTATCAATGAAAATATCATATATTTGTCAAAATAAGGATCAAGAATGTTAATTAAGAAACTTTGACATTTGATTTGTCTAAGATTGTTAGGTGAGCCCTGAGGAGGGTTGGACCTTGGGCGTGCTCAAGACGTACAATTGGACACTTAGGGCTCGTTTGGTAGAGTAGAATCTATAAGATAATACTGAATAGTAGTAATGTTGGAATTGGTAGTGTAGGGATTAGTAATATGGGGATTAGTAATACTGAGATTGTTTTTTATGCAGTGTTTGGTTTGATATATTAAAAATAAGATGTATTGTTATATTTTTAAAAGAATATTGTTTGTTTACAAAAATATCCTTTGACATATTATAACTTTATGTATTTTCTTTGCAAAACTTTATTATTCTTTTTTTAAAATAAAAATAAAATAAAAATATAAGTAATTATTTACTTTGAAATTTTTAGATTCAATCATTCACTTATATAAAAAAATTTTGTTATCTTTTTTTTATTTGTTCATCATTTTTTTATTGTTTTCACTTTTTGATGTTCTTACGTTGGAGGGAGATACGTATAAATTTTGAATAAAACAATAGAACTATTATTAACATAAATTTGAGTTCCGTAGAGTGTTAAAGTTAAGTAGAAAAATTATTTTTATTTATAAATATCTTATTTATAAAATTAAAGCTTGTATGCAAATCATGCAATTTATTTTCGGATTTTGACCAATAAGTATTTTTTAAATCAATGGAGTAGTTTTTTTATGACTAAAATTATTTGAAGGGATATTATTATCTTGATAAATTGAAAAGAAATAACTCAAATTGAAAAGATTTAAAAAAAAAATTAAAGAAATTTGGGAGCATTTTTATCTTGACACATATTTATTCATGGATTGTAATCCATGGTTTACTAATCCCACCAAATTGGGTGTATTAGTTAAACACCCTATAATACCACGTAGGGTGTATAACTAATCCATGAATTAGTCCTACATAGCTTTAAAATTGCTATCAAACAATGTATTAACTAATCCCACCATTTAATCCATGAATTATAAAAATAATCCATCCTACCAAACGGGTCCTTAAACTGTAAGATTCACAGAATTAAGCACCACATCGGGCACTTAAAATTTTATTTCCATGCAATTTTTTTTTTTTTTTCATTTTAGGGCTTCTTACAAAAATTCAAATAAGAAAAATTATAATAATTTAAAAATAAAAGTATTAGTTGATTTTAAAGTCCTAAATATAAGTAAGATTATTTTATCTATTATAGAGTGTTTCAATAAAAGACAAAAAAATTCGAATTACACTTTTAATATATTATAGATTATAAATAATAATAATAATAATAATAATAATAATAATAATAATATAATACTTGTAACTGGACAGGGACGGAATAATATAAAAAGAGTGAGGATAAATATGGAAGTGTAGCCCGTATAAATTTGAGTGAGAAGCAACAACATAGCTAACTCCTCAACCTAATATGGAAATGGTGGAATCGGGATCGTCTTCACAAGAAAGAGGATACATGACGCCGGAGGAGTTTAAGGAATGGATAAAACAAGGCAATGGATTCGCCATGGGATTGCTACCATCCACCGAATGGATAGGGCCTATGAGGTTGGAGGATGTTGAACTTCCAGAAGGCGCTCCGGCCGAGTATCACTATGATTTTAATGATATCTGGAGGCGTTACTGTCTTCAAATTAACTATACCAATGTACGTACCTATACTGATACATACAATAATGAATGAATTTGTTCTTCCTGTAGAGTTTTACTACTATGTATTTAATTTAATTTAACTCCACAGGGCATGGACCTTGATACTTTTCCTGGTCCTTCTTTTGAGGCTGCAACTGGGCCATTGGACTTAAGTATACCCAAGGAGGAACTCAAAGGGTTTTTGCGCAAGCAGTATGAGCTTAGGATCGAGCTGGCTGAATTTGCTATAAATCAATACTGATATAATTTAATAATAATTGATCTTATTGATATTGAAGGGGTTACAGCTGTATATATAGAGAACTGAAGAATAGCTAATTACAGAATAACCCAGATGTATTTAATAATTATATATGTAGTCTATTATCCCCCGCAAGCTGATCAGCGGTAACGAGGGGCAGCTTGGAGCAGAGATACTGAAAAGGCTGTAACGGAAGAGGCTTGGTGAGAATATCAGCAAGCTGGTCAGTAGATGGGACATAGTGCGTGGCCATCGTTCCTGCAAGTACCTCATCGCGAACAAAGTGACAGTCGGACCCAACATGCTTCATACGATCATGAAGGACTGGATTTTTGGTAACACAAATAGTGGACTGATTGTCACAATAAATCTGTGGTTTCGTCGGGGGAATGCCAAGTGCATCGGTAAGGTATCATAACCACATGGCTTCAGCAACACCCGCAGCCATGGCACGATATTCTGCTTCTGTGGAGGAACGGGACACTCGCGTTTGCTTCTTGGTGCACCAGGAAATCAGATTCGGTCCCATCATAACAATATATCCAGTAGTGGACTTCCGATCATCTTTGTCGTTAGCCCAATCCGAATCAGAAAAAACAGATATATCAAACGAGCCCTTTTGAAATAAAATTCCACATTGAAGAGTACCTTTAAGATAGCGCAGAATGCGTTTCAAGGCCTGAAAGTGTTGTTCTGTGGGAGCATGCATTGATTGGGAGACTCGATTGACTGCATATTGGATGTCCGGACGAGTAACATCAAGATAATGAAGTCCACCGACGAGGCTCCGATATAGTGTAGGATCGGCAAAGGGAGTATTCGGTCCTGGGGATTGGCGGACTGCCATGGGAGTGACCGCGGGTTTGCAGTCTGTCATTCCAGCTCGATTTAGAAGTTCAAGGGTATATTTTGTCTGATGCATCAATATGGTTCCCGATTTGCGGATGAGTTCGAGGCCAAGAAAGAACTCCAGAGGACCGAGGTCCTTAAGTTTGAAGTCACGATGCATAGCCTCAGTAATTTCAGTGATGAGTGATGACGAGCTGCCTGTAATAACAATATCATCCACATAGATAAGAATGATGACTGTCCCTCGAGAACAGTGAAGGGTGAAGAGGCTGTTGTCATGATGGTAGGTGCGAAAACCAAGACCCTGCAGAAAAGTAGAGAGGCGTGTGTACCAGGCACGTGGGGCCTGTTTCAGGCCATACAGTGATTTGCGAAGCTTGCAAACATAGTGAGGACGGTTGGGATTAACATATCCCGGTGGCTGAACCATATAGATGTCTTCCTCAAGATGACCATGAAGAAAGGCATTGTTGACGTCTAACTGATGAAGCGGCCAATCATAGTGAAGAGCAAGAGACAAGACCAGACGAATAGTCTGTTGCTTAACAACAGGGCTGAAGGTCTCCTTATAATCCACACCATACTCCTGATGATACCCTTTTGCAACCAGACGTGCTTTATAGAGAGAAAGAGATCCATCTGAATTTCGTTTGATGCGAAACACCCATTTGCACCCAATAGACTTTCGATTACTAGGCAGAGGTACCAAATCCCATGTACGTTGTTCATTCAGAGCCTGAAATTCCTCATCCATAGCTTGGCACCAGAAACTATTTTTGGAGGCTTGGGTGTAGGTAGTAGGCTCAGTTATGGGATGTGCATCAAAGGGTATTTGAGTGTGGTAGACTTTGGGTTTGAAGGTACCGGCCTTGGCTCGGGTTGTCATAGGGTGAGTGTTGAGTGGAGGGTGATTAGGAAGGGGTGGTGGAGTTGTATGATGTGGGGACGGGGGATGGGTGGGGCTGCCGTGGGAGCTGGGATGTGCAGCGGTGAATGGGGTGGGTTGTGTGGCAGTCGGCTGGGTGTTCGGGTGGGGGGTTAGGGGGTTCGGGTGGGTGGGTGGTTGGTTCGAGTGGGTAGTGGCGTAGTGGGGTACCGGGTTAGGTGCCGAGTGAGCCGGAGCATGAGCGCGTGAAAAGGACGGGAATAATGGCACAATGCCAAGTGGATTGGGGGAGTATAGAGTAGAGGAAAGACTTGTGTAAGGAAATTGTTCCTCCACAAAACGAACATGACGGGAAACATATGTTTTCTGAGATACAGGATCGAAACATTTGTAACCTTTGATAGTGGGATGATAGCCTAGAAAGACACAAGGGGTGGACCGAGGTTGAAGTTTATGTTGAGTGTGTGGACGCAACCAGGGATAAACCAGACACCCAAACGGGCGGAGATGGATGTAGTCGGGTGGATGATTGTAGAGACGGGCATATGGAGTGGAGTTAGAGAGAGTGTGAGTGGGCATGCGATTTATGAGGTAGTTGGCAGTAGCAAGGGCATCAACCCAAAAGGAAACAGGTAAGGTGGAATCATGGAGGAGCACAACAACTGTTTCTATAAGGTGACGGTGTTTGCGCTCAGCAACGCCATTTTGTTCAGGGGTATATGGACATGAAGTGTGATGAAGAGCCCCTAAACTTTGAAGAAAAACACCAAATGCATTGTTGACAAATTCTTTGCCATTGTCACTTCGAAAAATTTTAATTTTGGCATCAAATTGATTTTGAACCATTCGGTCAAAGTTGACAAAAACAGTATAAGCTTCGGATTTAAATTTCAGAGGATAAAGCCAAGTGAATTTACTGTAATCATCAACAAAACAAATATAATAACGAAAACCTTGAACAGAAGGAACTGAGGTTGGACCCCAAACATCAGAATGAATTAATTGAAATGGCGCAGTGGCCTTGTGTTCAGACATTGAAAAAGGTAAACGACAAGATTTAGACACTGAACAGGACTCGCAATGTAATTTCCCTGAAAAATTAAAACCTAAGGAAGATAAAATGGATTTGGTGATGGCGGATGATGGGTGCCCAAGCCGGCGATGCCAGGTGGACGAGAGAATGGCTTGACTCACAACAGACGGAGACCTGGATGGAAGAGTGTATAGCCCATGCTCACAGCGGCCCGTGTACCGCACCCGGTTCGTGGGATTGTCCACTATCTGGAAATTGGTGTCATTAAAAATGAGGGTGCAGTTATTTTCTTTAGTAAAGCGATAAACAGATAAAAGATTGGATGTGAGGGAAGGGATGTGGTGAAGGGTTGAGAGATGAAATTTACCATTTGGGGTATAGACATACCCAGAGCCGGTGTTTGTGATGGGAAGGGATTGACCATTGCCTACTGTAATAGTTTCTGAGCCATGATACGGATGAGGAGCTTGAAGTTGTGAATAATCCGACGTCACATGGGTGTTAGCACCTGTGTCTAGATACCAATCGCCAGATTGAGCGTTTGTGGACGCATGCATCGCCCTTGATCCGCCGGACTGGCGATTTACATTCTGCGAGTCATCATAACGATACCAGCAATTAGCCGCAGAATGGCCCCGTTTAGCACAAATTTGGCACGTCGGAAGATCTCGTGTGGGCCCCCACTGGTTTCCTCGCCCCTGTCCGCGGCCTGACTGGAAGCCGTCCCTCGGTAGAGGCCCGCCTCTGCCTTGCTGCCCGGCGTTCCGACGGTCACCGCCGCCGCTGCCTCGCCCTTGGTTACGGCAATCGTCACCGCGACCCCTGGCCGAGCCCCCGCTGCCAGCCGAGTAAAGAGCCGTGACGCCAGGGGTGGAACTGGCTTCTCCGAGCAGTAATTTGTGTTCCATGTCTAGATTCAATTCTTCTGCATGAAGCCAGCCAGACAGTTGATTCAGAGTGATTTCGACAGGTGAGAGGCGAATATGCTGTTTGAGAGAGGAATAGCCAGACGGAAGACCACGTATCACGGCATTCACCACGTCTCGTTCAGGAATAATCTCGTTCACAGCATCTAGGTCAGACAGAATAGAGGTCACATCATCAAGGTATTGAGTCATCGTCTTCGTTCCCTTCCGAAGAGTATGCAATCTGTCACGCAACTGAAAAATATGAGCCGTGGACACAGAGTTGTACCTCGTGGCTAGTGCGTCCCAAAGTGAAGCCGATGTGAGAAAACCCCGGGCGTGTTTGTGCACAGAGGGGCTAAGAACGGCGAGAAGACAGGCTCGGATCTGAGTGTCTACGATCATCCACGGAAGGTAGTCGGGATTTGGGAGCATGACGCCGTCCTCCTCGGCTGTCTCGGGCGGCGGCTTCTCCGCACCGTCAATCCATCCGAGCAGCAAGTTGGCTGCGAGGGCGGTGCGGACGTTAAGTGCCCAGGCCGGGTAGTTGTTGTCAGATAATTTTTCGGGGATGAGATTGTGGAGATTCCTGAGCAGTAATTTTACTCCAGACGGTAAATTTGACAGAGGATCAACAACCTTGTCCATGGCGCCGACCTACGGCGGGGGAGGGAGGCCGTGCGACGTGGTATAGACGGTGGCGGCGGCGCACACACGTCGGAAAAGAGGAGAGATTAGGGTTTGGGCGGAAGAAGAAACCCTAGCTTTGATACCATGATATAATTTAATAATAATTGATCTTATTGATATTGAAGGGGTTACAGCTGTATATATAGAGAACTGAAGAATAGCTAATTACAGAATAACCCAGATGTATTTAATAATTATATATGTAGTCTATTAAATACAATGAAGAGTCCAATGTATGTATGCATCTTTGCTTTTTGCGATTACTAGACTACTATATATGTTTTCTTCTGCTCTTGTCTTGGTGTGAAGTTGACACCTTTATGATGGAGCTGGCTGAATTTGCTATAAATCTATACAATGAAGAGTCCAATGTATGTATGTATGCATCTTTGCTTTGTGCGATTAGTAGACTACTATATATATATGTTTTCTTCTGCTCTAGTCTTGGTGTAAAGTTGACACCCTTATGAAACCCAACAACCTTTTGCATTGCATAAATGCAAGGTAAGACTGACTACAATAGACACTTGTAGTCAAGCCCAGCCCCTTCTTCAAAAGTGGGAGATTACTGAATCGGGTTGCCCCTTTTTATGCTTTCTTCTGCAACTAAGCTAATATTTACACTAGTTGCAGTTTTTTAAGTACGAGCTTGTGAAGATTGAGAAAGCAAACTTTCGATGCACAGGATATTCTGAATTCTTCATGACTGTTAAAGTCCGAAACGTTACTCTTGGTACTGTTGTCGAAACTTTTCATATACATGTTGGTAGCCATAACGGTGATCTTCATAAAGAAGTCTCTTCTTGCCTGCCAAAAGGAGGGGTAAGCACCTATTGAGGTTTACGATTTACCTTTTCCCTTTTCCTTTCGTGTGTGTGAGCGTGCGCACACTTGATGTCGGGTTGGAATGATTTTGTGATACATTACGGATTAGCATTTACTGGAAATGGTTAATCATGGGCATTTTTTATCCGTGGAAAATGCTCTTTGAAATCATAGCTGACTTTATTTTGGATTTTTCCAATTGAACTTATTGACGGGCATTGTGAAGCTAACTTTATTTTGGATTTTTCCAATTGAACTTATTGACAGGCATTGTCAAGCGGAAGCGTAACCGACTGGAGAGGGAGAGCGAGAGGGAACTCTACTAGTCTATTTACTTTGATATCTTGATCTGATAATATTGTGCATCTTAACGATCTGTAAGATTTCTATTTAGTAGTGACTCAGAACTTTTCAGTCTCTGTGTTTATAAGTGGTTCCAATATACTTCTTTGTTGATTGAAGCATCTTTTATTCCAGTTATTGTACGAAAAGCTATAGTTTTACCGTTTTCTAGCATCTCTATTATTGTCTGAGAATTCAAGATTCTCTACAACAATGGAAGACATTACCAATAGCATGAACACCAGGGATGTTAAGTGGCAAAACATTCATTGACCAACATCCTACAAAGCCTTCCTTATCAGTTTCAACTCCTATCATGTCCGATCGAAGCTCTGAAGTGAATGGAACTCTTCCGTCTCAGCCTCGAGAGTTGTTTGATGCCCATCACATGCCCATCACCTGTAGTATCAACTCACACCACCTTAGCCTGTAGCATGAGTTTCATCTTTCACTCCTCAAGAGCACGTTGAAATTGCTTGCGAACTTCACCATCCATGGTTGGAACAATATAAGCTGCAAATTCAACAGCAGTTATCTCTGAGCCGAGGGGACCCCAAATCCCATCTCAAGGCCTATATAGCCAGCACCGATAACAACCGGTCTTTTTTGGAATTTCAGTCGCTAATGCTTCGGTGGATGACACAATTTTCTTTGAGCATCATAGAGAAATTTAATAGTTAAACACATCATGTGATCTGCGAAAGGAATTTGTCGTTAGAATCGGATGTTTAGTTCAGGATGAATGTCAAACACTAATTATGGAGACAACAAAAACTTCAAGAACCTCTCAACTTTAAATGAATTGGTCCTTCTACCTCAAGTTTTGAGAAAAAAGAGAACCAAAAGGTTTCAGCTTGATAATTGCAACCACTTGGAGCGACTTCTAATAGTATTTTTTGTTCCTAATCCAAATCCAGTAAATCTTTGTCCCTTTCCTATGGTTGAAGATGCCCCCCATGGAGGAAAAAAGGGAACAAATATTTATTTATACTGGAAAGGAAAGAACCTTGAGGAAGAGGGGCTTGATTATAAGCTGTCATGCATAAATTATGAACCCCAATGTAGGAGAAATACACTACATGTTGTTTGAAACGAAGAAACTAATATGGAGTCTACTGGATACATTTACAAATTGTCAACAAGCAGACCTCTTATTCTCTTGGGTTAGTTATAAAATCTATAAGACCATTACATTGAAGCCGTCATATTATTCATCTTATTGAATTGTTCAGAGGTTGTAGCAGTTATTTTATGAATGATGCATTTTGTGTTGCATCTTGAGAGTCGCTTTTGTCTTTGGAGTAGCGCATTTGCATTTAGAAATTGAGAGTGCGATTGAGAAGATTTCGGTATTCGCTATACAATACACACTCATTGTGGTGGGGCTCTTCAGGAAAGTGCACATACCGAACTATATGATAAGTACTCCCTCCGTTTCATAATAGTTGACCCTTATAGAGTTAACACACTCATTAAGAAAAATATTTACTAGGAGTCTATTTTACGAAATTAACCTTATTACCACCTCAGCATTTTTCAAGGGTTAAAAATGAATTTTATTTTATTTTTTTACAAAAATTTCAACGGCCCGCTCTCTCTTCTCTTCCTAGTTATTCTCCCTTCTCCTCCATCACTTTCAAAATTTCTAAAAATAATTTTTTTTTTTAACCTTTTTGATCCACGACCACCAGAGCGCAGATCTGATAACGCACAGTGGAAGATCCAGCGACAGTGACAGTGACAACCGGCGTCGCTCCGGCCGCCGTTTTCTGGCGAAGCTATTTTCAGCAACCAACTCTGAAAGCATAATTGACTGTACCATCAGCACGCAGGAGTACCTCGGTGACACCTAAACTTTGATATTTAAATACTGTTACCTATATTTATACTTTACTAGTTATTATCTCTACCGTTTCGTTTGTTTTGTGTTGTCTCTTGTGAGTATAGTGTAATTGTCTGCTTTCGATTATTGGTGGATAATTGTTGTGTAGTTTTAGCTGCTAAACCGGATAGGGTATTTTGTTTGCGCCTTTTGTTTCCCTACTACTTTCCTAGTTTCCTGCTTTCCGATTGTTGCTTTGTTTGGTTGTCTATCAGTTGGGGGCTTTGTTTGGGCTTTGGCTTATTTTTTAAGTGGTGGCTGTAGGGATTGATGGTGGAATAGGGTCATATCCAAGGGGATTGGGGTTGGGGGCAGTTTTAGGTGGGGGTGAAGAGGGGAGGGCAGGGATGGGTGTAGGTGCTAGGTCGGGTGTTAGGGCTGGTGCGGTAAGGGGTGGTAGAAGTAGGCGCGAGGAAAGACAAGATAGGTTGAGGGTTGGGTCTTGGAATTTAGGGACCTTTCAGGGTAAGTCTATAGAGTTGGTGAAAATTCTTAAGAGGAGGAAGATTAATATTGCGTGTGTTCAGGAGACTAAGTGGGTAGGGTCTAAGGCTAGGGATGTGGATGGGTATAAGTTGTGTTACTCAGGAAGCGACAGGCATCGGAATGTAGTGGGGATCTTAGTGGATAAGGAGCTTAGAGAGCAGGTGGTGGAGGTTAAGAGGGCCAATGATAGGCTGATGATGATTAAGTTGGTTATTGGGGGGTTTACGTTGCATGTGTGTAGTATTTATGCTCCGCAGGTGGGATTGGAAGAGGAGGTGAAAGCGAGGTTTTGGGAAGCTTTGGACGAGGTGATGAAAATCGTGCCTAGTTCAGAGAAGATTGTCATAGCGGGGGATTTTAATGGCAAATTAGGGTTTTGTTGGGAGTTTATGACGATGTGTATGGAGGTTTTTCTTTCGATGATAGAAATGATGAAGAGGCGGCTCTGTTGGACTTTGCGAGGGATTTTAGGCTGGTGGTGGTGAATTTGAGCTTTCAGAAGGAGGAGGATCACCTGATTACCTTTCGAAGCGCGATAGCCAAGACTCAGATTGACTTTCTGTTGCTTAGAAAGGGGGATAGAATTTTATGTAATGACTGTAAAGTCATCCCGAGTGAGCATCTTTCGACTTAACATAGGATTCTAGTGATGGACTTGATTATACGAAAAGCAAAAAGAGAAGGGCTGGAGAGGGTCGACTTAGAATTAGGTGGGGTGGCTTGACGCCTGTTAGTGGGCGGAAGTTAGAGGAGAAAGTGGCAGGATTGGGTGTGTGGGATTATAGGGGTAACGTGGATGCTATATGGGATAAGGATGCCAGTTGCATCACAGAGACTACTAGAGAAGTGTTGGGTGTTTCGAGGGGTCGGGCAGGTCGTCATAAGGGGGACTGGTGGTGGAAGGAAGAAGTTAAGAAGAGAGTGGAGGGTAAGAAAGGGGCGTATATTAAGTTTGTGGAAAGTAAAGATGCGGAGGAGAAACGGGTGAATAGGGAGGCCTACAAAGTAGTAAGAAAGGAGGCTAAGCTAGCAGTTATGGCTGCTAAGACTGTAGTGTTTGAGAGATTGTATGTGGGATTAGAGGAGAAAGGCGGGGAAAAGAGGTTGTTCAGGCTTGCTAAGGATAGGGAGCGGAAGGGTCGAGACCTCGACCAAGTTAAGTGCATTAAGGGGGAGGATGGTTGTCATACCCCAAATCCCATTGGAGCGGACTGGCACCCGTAGCCGAGGAGGCCCGGGAAAACCCGTTCATAACCTATACTTTCACATTTACATTACTTATGAAAATTAGAAATTTGGGCAGCACTTCGTTGTAAATAGAAGAAAACAGTACCTGTATCAGCCCAGCAGACACGCATAAATATATATATATAAACAGTAATTGACCGTCAGAGCCATCACGTCTATCAACCAAAAACTCCTATGGCTGTACAATATGTCTACAAAAGCCTCTACATAGATACACAACTGAGTTAGGGTCGGGACAAACTCCCGCCCACAAAAGACTTTTATACAAATACCAAAAATACATATAGAAACGACTTGGGATGCCCCGAAACAACTGGAGCTCACCACTAACTACAGAATGTCCTAGCTCTTACTGCGGAGGTGTACGACCTAAAGTACCTATTCCTGCAGGCATGAATACGGGTCCCCCGTGAGGGACGTCAGTACGGAAATATGTACTGAGTATGTAAGGCAGTGAGTATCAAGATGAGATACAAAAGATCAACAGAACCCAGATACCAGTGAATAAACAGTATGAGTAGACCACACTTAAAAGAACTGATGGGATACCTGCACATTACTTTCATATCATTACTTCCCGTAATCCTTATCAATACATAACATATGTCATACAATGGCCAACTGATCAGTGGTACTAATACAATATATCAGGGACCACCCTGGGAATAGCATATATACATAAACTTTATAATACAATGGTCAACTGATCAGTGGTACTAATACAATACATCATATCATCAATTTAAAATACAGACATTCCATTTCTTAATTCAATTAATCTTTGAGATTGGTTACTTTGTGGTCACACCTTATGGTGCTTGAAACCATGATACCTCAATAGGAAAACATGTAAATAGGTAATCAATATCATGAAAATGAAGTAGAGAATCATGGATACCTCATTAAACCATTTCGGAGTCAACAATAGTATATGGACATTTTTTTTTACTAGCCGGACATCTTAAAAGTGAAAACAAGTTCAATTGGTAGTGTCGAAGATCATATGATGTTATTATGCGTCATGTATCGTAGGACAATGTTGGAAGCTTATTTGAGAGTGCCATGGGTCATTATTCATGCCAAAGATTAGATAGAGTATGTCTTACATACCTTGATATAACCACTTCAATACAAGTCCAACTTGACTTCCCGTACTCTTCGAACACTTATCTACAATAAGTCATTTGTGGCAAACTAGTATTAGCAACCAAACCTTACCATTTAGGTATTAACTTCACCAAATAATGTCTAGGAAGTAATCCTTTAACTCATCAATAAGAGTGTTGCATACATCCTCTTATACTCTTATTACATTCACATATCATGCATTTTCATGAAATATCCCTCAACATCACTCTTAGCCTTTATTTCCCTTCTTAATCACCATCCAATACCAAAATGATCATTAGGCATACATAACCACTAATATAATTATATATCACCACAATTCATCCTCCATAATCCAATACAACAACTTCCATAATTTACTACTAACAATTTATACAAAACAATTCATAACTATGTTTCTAGTTATCTTCCAACATCAAGACAATACTCATAATCCTTTATCAATACTTATTCATGGATAAGAATCAAGAATAAACAATACTCATACCTTAACAATGAACTCTTGTATTAGAATCCTCCTTACATAACCATGGGGTGCTTCTCGAAGCTTTCGAGATGGTGAACACAACTATAGAACCAATTCGAATTTTCTACGGTTGAATCACAAAATATTTGAAGTTGAAATTAGGCTAGGGTTTCACCTTATCTTAATAATTGGATGGTATATGATATATATGAGGCTAAGTGTAGGTTTATAAAGACCCATTTTCGTCCAAGAGGTAATAGAAAATGACCATTTTGCCCTAAAAATTTAAATAAATCCGTATCTGTCCCCAGTGGACAGTTTTGACAGGCTGAAGTAAATCGATCATAACTCTTTGCTCCGGTATCGGATTCGGGTGAAACCAATTGAATTGGAAAGATAATTCAAAGGGATTTCATTTTCATATAAAGTATACCACCCAGTTCTTCCTGTAAAAGGAGTTATTGTCGTTTAAAGTTGACCCAAAAATCTGTCCCACAATTCTGTTTTTTTTTTTTTGATAGGCTGTAGTAAAATGTGTATAGCTCCTTATTCAGACATTGGATTTGGATGAAACCAATTCCATCGGAAATAAGACTCTCGGAGCTTTTCGTCGATATATAGAAGCTCACACAGTTCTTTTTGTACAAGGAGTTATGATCGTCTAAAGTTGATCTAAAAAAAATAATTGCCTAGCTGCAGTAATTTTCCTGCAGATTTACTGTTCACAGGCTTCCCGTCCACCGTTTTGAAATTTCGAATGTGCTCGCTTATATGAAATACTCCTCTGTTTTGGGCAAACTTTATATCGTTGGAAATCTTATTCCAATACCTACACATACAACTATTGACGGGATACTTTCGAACACCATAAACTTAATTTAACCCATACGCAAGCCTTTAGGACTCCATATAATCGCGATAAGTGTACAATAAAAATTTACGGGGTGTTACAAAGGTAGAGTTTCGGTGAAGGATGTCCAAAATAAAAATCGATGGTAGGAGTATTTTCAGAGGCTTTTGAACGAGAAGGATGACAAAGGCATTGAGTTAGGAGAGCTGGAGCCCTCGGAGGAGAGACGTGATTTTGATTATTGTAAACGTTTTAAGATTGAGGAGGTCAGAGAAGCTATTCGCAGAATGCGGACGGGAAGGGCGACGGGGCCTGATGAGATTCCAGTGGATTTTTGGAAGTTTGTAAGTAGGGTAGGTTTAGGTGGTTGACTGATTTGTTTAACAACATTTTAAAGACGACTAGAATGCCTGAGGCTTGAAGGTGGAGTACGATGATTCCTGTCACACCCCAAATCCCATTGGAGCGGACTGGCACCCGTAGCCGAGGAGGCCCGGGAGAACCCGTTCATAACCTATACTTTCACATTTACATTACTTATGAAAATTAGAAATTTGGGCAGCACTTCGTTGTAAATAGAAGAAAACAGTACCTGTATCAACCCAACAGACACGCATAAGTATATATATGAACAGTAATTGGCCGTCAAAGCCATCACGTCTATCAACCAAACACTCTTATGGATGTACAATATGTCTACAAAAGCCTCTACATAGATACACAACTGAGTTGGGGTCGGGACGAACTCCCGCCCACAAAAGACTTTTATACAAATATCAAAGGTACATATAGAGACGACTTGGGATGCCCCGAAACAACTGGAGCTCACCACTAACAATAGAATGTCCTGGCTCTTACTGCGGAGGTGTACGACCTGAAGTACCTGTTCCTGCAGGCATGAATGCAGGTCCCCCGTGAGGGACGTCAGTACGGAAATATGTACTGAGTATGTAAGGCAGGGAGTATCAACATGAGATACAAAAGATCAACAGAACCCAGATACCAGTGAATAAACAGTATGAGTAGACCACACTTAAAAGAACTGATGGGATACCTGCACATTACTTTCATATCATTACTTCCCGTAATCCTTATCAATACATAACATATGTCATACAATGGCCAACTGATCAGTGGTACTAATACAATACATCAGGGACCACCCCTGGAATAGCATATATATACATAATCTTTATAATACAATGGCTAACTGATCAGTGGTACTAATATAATACATCATATCATCAATTTAAAATATAGACATTCCATTTCTTAATTCAATTAATCTTTGAGATTGGTTACTTTGTGGTCACACTTTATGGAACTTGAAACCATGATACCTCAATAGGAAAAACATGTAAATAGGTAATCATTATCATGAAAATGAAGTAGAGAATCATGGATACCTCATTAAACCATTTCGGAGTCAACAATAGTATATGGATATTTTTTTGACTAGCCGGACATCTTAAAAGTGAAAACAAGTTCAATTGGTAGTGTCGAAGATCATATGATGTTAGTATGTGTCATGTGTCGTAGGACAATGTTGGAAGCTTACTTGAGAGTGCCATGGGTCATTATTCATGCCAAAGAGTAGATAGAGTATGTCTTACATACCTTGATATAACCACTTCAATACAAGTCCAACTTGACTTCCCGTACTCTTCGAACACTTATCTACAATAAGTCATTTGTGGCAAACTAGCATTAGCAACCAAACCTTACCATTTAGGTATTAACTTCACCAATTAACGTCTAGGAAGTAATCCTTTAGCTCATCAATAAGAGTACTACATACATCCTCTTATACTCTTATTACATTCACATATCATGCATTTTCATGAAATATCCCTCAACATCACTCTTAGCCTTTATTTCCCTTCTTAAAACCATCCAATACCAACATGATCACTAGGCATACATAACCACTAATATAATGATATATCACCACAATTCATCCTTCATAATCCAATACAGCAACTTCCATAATTTACTACTAACAATTTATACACAACAATTCATAACTATGTTTCTAGTTATCTTCCAACATCAAGACAATACTCATAATCCTTTATCAATACTTATTCATGGATAAGAATCAAGAATAAACAATATTCATACCTTAACAATGGACTCTTGTATTTGGAATCCTCCTTACATAACCATGGGGTGCTTCTCGAAGCTTTCGAGATGGTGAACACAACTACGGAACCAATTTGAATTTTCTACATTTGAATCTTGAGTTATTTGGGATTTTTGTTTGGAACCTAAAAGGTGTTCTTGAGAGAATTTGAGAAAAAGGATTGTATTCTGCTGAATTTGGTCTAAATCTGGTGTTATAGACGGAATTGGGTGAAGTGAAATGACTAAAATGCCCCTAAGAAAACAAGAAAAGTCGAAACTATCCCTTAGTTGACAAACTGATAGGCTGAAGTAAAACGGATATAACTTCTTACTCAGATGTGGGATTTGGATGAAACCAGTTGTAGTGGAAATAGGACTCAAAGCTCTTTTGTTTGATATATTATAGCTCACACAGTTCATTATATACAGAGAGTTATGATCGTTTGAAGTTGACCCTGAAATGCTGAAAAAAACTGGGCAACAGGCTATGCGTTTTGCTACTGTTTTGAAATCCAAACGCAGCCTTATGCATTCCGAAAAATTCCAAAACTTATCCGAGATGTACTATGAGATTGTCCGATCGTAACGCAACTTGAAAATCTAAAAATGAAGGTCAAGAAGGTCGAGAAGTTGTATCCCGAAGGTTGTCAGCTAAAATGACTCTAAGTTACACTTAGAAAAATTTTCAAGTTTTTAAGTCTAAGAGCACTCTATTAAAGGCTAATCCATGCACGACTTTTACGGGGTGTTACATTATCTCCCCCTTGGGATCATTCGTCCCCGAATGATGGATTGGAAATGTTGAAGCCTTAAAGGTATGGAATAACGCAGGCACGACATGTCTTCTAATAAAGAATACACTGATCTGAAACATGACCATATGGATATAACTACTGATATTCTGAATTCTTATATCGGACATGCATATCTGATGCATGGAATACACGACTGGAGCCACTCATAAGCTGAGTTCTCATAATGAACATGCAAACCTAATGTATGGATTTGTTATTGAGTTGATCTCATGAACGCAGAACTGAATACATAGATAAGCTGAACTTTTTCTATTGAACGTGCATTTCTAATGCAGGCATATATCTGACTGAGCTGACACAAGAACGTATGACTGAATACGCAATATCAATTGATGCGAAGCTTGTAATAAGAATCTATGCATGCAACCAAATGGGGTATCTCCCCCTTGGGATCCTATATCCCTCTATGAGTGTTCAATTCACTAAGATACTTGGAAAATGGAGGAAATGCACACGGCACCTACGATTTTGATTCATAACTGAACCTCTGGAATCTGAATCTAGTACATGACGCATGAACTGAATTATACTCGCAACTACTAGTATACTCAATCTTGGAATGGCAACATATCTGAGAATTCGGGTAGCATGACATACTGAAAACTGATTTGCTGGCTGAACAGACTGAACTACACAGGAAACTTATACCCAATCTGGAGTATATTATCAACACTCTTCGTAGAAAAGAAAAAAAAAATTCTAGTAGCATTAGGCAGCAAAAGATCTTGGGCATGAGTCACACAAGACATCCGACTATAGGATCCCAACATTGACATTACTCTGCAGCCTGGAATATAGACATATAACTCATAAATCATGATAGAATTGTCAGTCCTTAGTCAATGTGATTTCTTACTTCCAAGATCAGCACACTCCACGAATACTCCCTTAACTGTACTATTTCCCTTAGATACCACATTCATTCGATTCAACTTATAATTCTCATATGGGCATTGATAGCTCTTTCTACAATGTCTATAGTAGCTTAAATCCTTTCACTGCGATCAAGCCTAACTCCAAGTCCCAAAAATACAACATGTCATACCATGATACTAGTCTAAACAATATGATTCAATCTTCTATATCCTTTTAAAGTTTACACCCTAAGCATATCATGCCTTCCTACATTAATGACTTAACTCTGAACTCTTACTATAGATTCACTAGCGCATATTGCGTCACTTCACTAAAATCCCAACATGTCATTCAAGCCTATCTTCATAACCTCATATGAACTTCAACCCAAACACCCATGAAGAAACACTTCTCATATTCTCTAAACCACTCTTAATATAACTCCCACGTGCTACCCCAAGAACATGCACATACAAATTTCTACTAAAACTCACATATATCAAAAACTTGGCCCCAGATCTTACTTCACACTTATGGTCTTATCTAAAACAAGCATACTATAAAGCGGGAGTACATGAGTCATGAGCTACATGACCTCAACTGGAGTTCATAACTTATGGAATGGGATTCCGACTACTGAATGAACTGAAACTTCTCATTTTAGAACTCGAAGAGTACACGGTTCTCTATCATAAGCATGAACATGAATTTTGATCATTGGACTGAAACGTAAGGCATGAGTAGATATTGGGATAACTGAAAAAAAAAATACTGAGATAAGAATGGGTTGTCTCACCCTCACTTTCTGACGTTCTATATCATCATGACATCACTACTAGAATCTGAAGGCCTGACTTGGTTATTCGCTCTATCATCTCCCCCTTAGCTTCAAACCATGATATTAAGTTTGGGAGATCCCTTACTAGACTTTAAACTGAAGTACACTCACTGCACTCTGGGGTCTGAAAAACTACTATACACGCATATCATGGCACTTAACCCAAATGACCACACCTGAAAGTGGAAGACACACTGTTAATACTACCTTCTGAGAAACACTTTATCATTCTATAGACCCAGAAGTCATCATATAATACTTGCACACTTACTAACTTCGGGTCTTCATGAGTATCCCCATAGTCGGAGTGCACACCGTCTAGTGCTTTAACCTTTATTTCTATTAGTTCAACCTTCAAAAACTCAAACTTAGAATCTAGCACTCAACATGGATGTCACCAAGCCTTCAATGAATCATACTAATTCCGACATAGTCTATCAATATCGTGACTCCAAACTCTACTATGAGAATCAAGATCATATAAAAAGGCTCAACACTATCAATCAAAACTCCTTAACTTGACTATTTAGAACACCATATACCATCTAACTAGTCTTCCTCCACCTAGCAAATCAACGGTACCACTCGTCCCACAAAACGTGTAATAGTCTTAGAAAATACCGCAACCTCAGATCACCTTGGGCATACTTCTGCATTATATATGCAACATCATACTTCACTACGAATCAAATAAACTTAGGCTCTTGCATACACCATTCAAGCCTATTAGATTACTTACATAAAACTAGTATCATCAACCAAGAAATCATCACATCCACCTTCATGGACATCAATTGTTCAAACTTAATGTCTAGTGCTTAACGTGATTTATAACCCAACCTTATACATAATTCTTACAAAACATACATCATAATCTTAAGTCACTATTTTTACAACCACATTGTGACAACCACATTGTGACGCTCAACGTCACAACCCATTAAACTCCTCACGTTTTCGGCATGTTTTGGACTATTCGGGCGCATTTTCGAGCTTGGCGGGGCTTCGATAAATGCTCCGCATTGCTGCCAACGTTCCAGCACCTTCTAGATGGTCAAAATAGTCTGGCAGCACATTTATTAGACTTTAGGAAGTTCACACGGGCTGGTATGAAACTGCAAATTTTCCACTTTAAAAGGTCCACAAAGGTTGGCAATCATGTGCAGAAATTTCAACATGCATGTGCAGGATTTTCAGATTTTCAGCTTGCAGTTGATAATTGTATAGCTTGCATTTTTGTACCTTGTTGACTTAGGGACTTTTAGGTACTATAAATACATGGTGTAAGGCATCATAGGCATCAGCTCATACTTGTTTTATTCAGTAAATACCACCCATGAAGAATACAACATAATTTACTAGTCCATCAAATTGGGACATTCTACCCCAAATACTTGATTTTATCTAGATACTATCCACGACCAAAGCACCTTTACAACATTACTACTATACCTCAAAAATCTACTACATATCTTCTCACTAGGAGTACTAGTTTATAACTACCAAGGAAAAGAAGGTCAAGGGGTAAAGTCACATAATAGACATGATCGACATTAATCTTATACTGTAACCCCATACAATCTTATCTACTTATACGGCCTCTCACATCACGCTTACTTACTTAAGCATACATTTAGACTACCTTCAAGTTCCACAAACAACCATGAGTCTATACTTACAACTTACTGGCTAATATAGCCATTTTCACACTTCAAGCAACCTACAAATCATCCTAACTAACAACTCCTTCTCTACCATCTACTAAACAACACACAAGGATGAATCACCTCTTTACCAACTCAATCTCATGCAAACAAATTCAGCTATACATCTATTAAACCAACACAAGAACAACAAGTTGGACAACAAGTTGCTAGTGAATCGAAATAGGCCTCACACGGCTTCACTAGACTTTGATTTTTGTATTTTTGAACAAGAAAATGAAATGAATGACAAGTCAACTATGCTAGTGAATCGAAAGAGCCCCACACGGCTTCACTAAACTTTATTATTTATTTTTTTCAACAACACCTTGATGACAAGATTACATGAGATAGAAATTTAATACGCAATATCCAATGAAATATGAATACACATCTTACTCTGTATAAATAAAATCGGAGTCAAACACTTCCTCCACGGACTACCATACCATCCACACATGCTACTAGTTACCACATTAGTCTATCACCATAAGGGGGGTAAATCATTCTCGAACATTGATTATTCAACTAAAATATTCATTTACACAAAAGTCACCCTCACTCTGACTTCTAACTTTGTAACTTCACATCACCAACTTCTTGGTCTAATTTCACTACCAATAGGTCATGACAACATCACTTTAACGCATACTACTATTCGGGTGGAAATACAGTTCCAACATTCTACTACACATCATCCTCCCTTAAGCAAGACATTTGTAACATAAATTTGAAAGGGACTAAATGCAATTCTCAAGTCCTTGCACAATTTTAACTCTTATATGGTTCAATCAGAAAGGACCATACCATTAGATTCTAAACTTCTACACTTGAATCACCTCAATAATGAGACATATCGGAAGACATTAGAGTAAGGAAAGAATTTGGGATGACTTTTTACTTTCATATGGGCGACATCAAAGCACGAATAAGAGTATGAAAGAGGAACATTCTGACTCTATTGCACGAACTAAGAAATGGAGAGTGGAAATAATCCCTAAATGTCCAATAGCCTCCTGTTTATAGATGTGGTGCACAACACACCGATAAACGAGATTCTACGTAGACACGGCTTTGTAGACTCACTAGGATGAACTTCTCTGATACCACTTCTGTCACACCCCAAATCCCATTGGAGCAGACTGGCACCCGTAGCCGAGGAGGCCCGGGAGAACCCGTTCATAACCTATACTTTCACATTTACATTACTTATGAAAATTAGAAATTTGGGCAGCACTTCGTTGTAAATAGAAGAAAACAGTACCTGTATCAACCCAGCAGACACGCATAAATATATATATGAACAGTAATTGGCCGTCAGAGCCATCACGTCTATCAACCAAACACTCCTATGGCTGTACAATATGTCTACAAAAGCCTCTACATAGATACACAACTGAGTTGGGGTCGGGACGAACTCCCGCCCACAAAAGACTTTTATACAAATACCAAAGGTACATATAGAGACGACTTGGGATGCCCCGAAACAACTGGAGCTCACCACTAACAATAGAATGTCCTGGCTCTTACTGCGGAGGTGTACGACCTGAAATACCTGTTCCTGCAGGCATGAATGCAGGTCCCCCGTGAGGGACGTCAGTACGGAAATATGTACTGAGTATGTAAGGCAGGGAGTATCAACATGAGATACAAAAGATCAACAGAACCCAGATACCAGTGAATAAACAGTATGAGTAGACCACACTTAAAAGAACTGATGGGATACCTGCACATTACTTTCATATCATTACTTCCCGTAATCCTTATCAATACATAACATATGTCATACAATGGCCAACTGATCAGTGGTACTAATACAATACATCAGGGACCACCCCTGGAATAGCATATATATACATAATCTTTATAATACAATGACTAACTGATCAGTGGTACTAATATAATACATCATATCATCAATTTAAAATATAGACATTCCATTTCTTAATTCAATTAATCTTTGGGATTGGTTACTTTGTGGTCACACTTTATGGAACTTGAAACCATGATACCTCAATAGGAAAAACATGTAAATAGGTAATCATTATCATGAAAATGAAGTAGAGAATCATGGATACCTCATTAAACCATTTCGGAGTCAACAATAGTATATGGATATTTTTTTGACTAGCCGGACATCTTAAAAGTGAAAACAAGTTCAATTGGTAGTGTCGAAGATCATATGATGTTAGTATGTGTCATGTGTCGTAGGACAATGTTGGAAGCTTACTTGAGAGTGCCATGGGTCATTATTCATGCCAAAGAGTAGATAGAGTATGTCTTACATACCTTGATATAACCACTTCAATACAAGTGACTTCCCGTACTCTTCGAACACTTATCTACAATAAGTCATTTGTGGCAAACTAGCATTAGCAACCAAACCTTACCATTTAGGTGTTAACTTCACCAATTAACGTCTAGGAAGTAATCCTTTAGCTCATCAATAATAGTACTACATACATCCTCTTATACTCTTATTACATTCACATATCATGCATTTTCATGAAATATCCCTCAACATCACTCTTAGCCTTTATTTCCCTTCTTAAAACCATCCAATACCAACATGATCACTAGGCATACATAACCACTAATATAATGATATATCACCACAATTCATCCTTCATAATCCAATACAACAACTTCCATAATTTACTACTAACAATTTATACACAACAATTCATAACTATGTTTCTAGTTATCTTCCAACATCAAGACAATACTCATAATCCTTTATCAATACTTATTCATGGATAAGAATCAAGAATAAACAATATTCATACCTTAACAATGGACTCTTGTATTTGGAATCCTCCTTACATAACCATGGGGTGCTTCTCGAAGCTTTCGAGATGGTGAACACAACTACGGAACCAATTTGAATTTTCTACGGTTGAATCTTGAGTTATTTGGGATTTTTGTTTGGAACCTAAAAGGTGTTCTTGAGAGAATTTGAGAAAAAGGATTGTATTCTGCTGAATTTGGTCTAAATCTGGTGTTATAGACGGAATTGGGTGAAGTGAAATGACTAAAATGCCCCTAAGAAAACAAGAAAAGTCGAAACTATCCCTCAGTTGACAAACTGACAGGCCGAAGTAAAACGGATATAACTTCTTACTCAGATGTTGGATTTGAATGAAACCAGTTGCAGTGGAAAGAGGACTCAAAGCTCTTTCGTTTGATATATTATATCTCACACAGTTCATTATATACAGGGAGTTAAGATCATTTGAAGTTGACCCTGAAATGCTGAAAAAAACTGGGCAACAGGCTATGCGTTTTGCTACTGTTTTGAAATCCAAACGCAGCCTTATGCATTCCAAAAAATTCCAAAACTTATCCGAGATGTACTATGATATTGTCCGATCGTAACGCAACTTGAAAATCTAAAAATGAAGGTCGAGAAGGTCGAGAAGTTGTATCCCGAAGGTTGTCAGCTAAAATGACTCTAAGTTACACTTAGAAAAATTTTCAAGTTTTTAAGTCTAAGAGCACTCTATTAAAGGGCTAATCCATGCACGACTTTTACGGGGTGTTACAATTCCGTTGTATAAAAACAAGGGCGATATTTAGAGTTGCACCAACTATAGGGGTATCAAGCTATTGAGTCATACTATGAAGATTTGAGAGAGGGTGGTTGAGCGGAGATTGAGAAAGCTCGTGTCTATTTTGGAGAATCTGTTTGGTTTTATGCTTGGTCGTTCAACGACGGAGGCAATCCACCTGGTAAGGACATTGGTGTAGCAGTATAGGAAAAGAAAGAGTGATTTGGGCATGGTGTTCATTGACTTGGAGAAGACGTATAACAAAGTCCCTAGGGAGGTTCTTTGGAGATGCTTAGAGGCAAGAGGGATCCCGGTGGTGTATATTAGAGCTATTAAGGATATGTATGATGGAGGAAAGACTCGGGTGCGAACGGCGGAGGAGGGAGGGGAGGGGGAAGGGGGAGGGAAGACAGGGTTACATCAGGGTTTGACTCTTAGTCCTTTTCTGTTTGCATTGGTGTTGGATGTGTTGACGCGAAGTATTTAAGGGGAGGTACCTTGGTGTATGTTGTTTGCAAACGATGTAGTGTTAATTGATGAGACGCGAGGGGGTGAATGAAAAATTGAAGGTTTGGAGGCAAACCATTGAATCTAAGGGGTTCAGGTTGAGTAGGTCCAAGACGGAAAATATGGAATGCAAGTTTAGTGACTTGAGGCAGGAGGAAGATGTGGTGGTGAGGTTGGATTCCCAGGATATTTGTAAGAAGGATAGTTGTAAGTATCTTGGGTCTTTGATTCAGGGGAATGTGAGATAGATGGGGATGTTTCTAACCGTATTGGAGCAGGTTGGATAAAGTGGAGGCTCGCCTCGGGAGTGTTGTATGATAAGAAGGTGTCAGTTAAGTTTAAAGGCAAATTCTACAGAGTGACAGTCTGGCCAACTATGCTCTATGGAGCAGAGTGTTGGCAAGTCAAGAACTTCCACATTCAAAGAATGAAGGTGGCGAAAATGAGAATATTGCGTTGGATATGTGGACTTACTAGAGGGGATAGAGTTAGGAATGAGATAGTCAGGGATAAGGTAGGAATGGCTTCGGTGGAGGACAAGAAGTGGAAAGGAAAGCTGAGATGGTTTGGGCATGTGATGAAGAGGGGCACGGATGCCCCCGTTTGTAGATGTGAGAGGCTAGTGTTGGATGGCTTCAAGAGGAGGAGAGGTAGGCCGAAGAAGTACTGGAGGAAAGTGATTAGACATGATATGGAGCAGCTTCAGCTTACTGAGGACATGACCCTAGATAGAAAGGTGTGGAGGTCGCGGATAAGGGTAGAAAGATAGGTTGTGTGCGTGGATTGTAGCTAGTAGTTAGAAGAGTTCTGGTATAGCCAGGTTACTAATCCTAGGACTGTGTCCATAGGTAGGAGCTCCTAGTCATGAGGGTTTGGGTGTGGAGGGTATCTCTGGCCTGTGAGTGTCTATTACTACTAGGTAGGTGTCGTTTTTCGGATGCCTTATTTCTAATCTCTTATTGCACATTGCACTTAGTTATCTTATCTCATACTGCTTTGATTTATATTTTTATGTCTTAATCCTTTTTATGTGATGCCATCCATCTTGCTACATGTTTCATTACGCTTTTGTTTATTATTCCTTATCTTGAGCCGAGGGTCTATCAGAAATAGCCTCTCTACTTCTTTGGAGGTAGCGGTATGGACTGCGTACACTTTACCCTCCCCAGACCCTACTTTGTGGGAATACACTGGGTTTGTTGTTGCTTCTATTTTACCTACTTAAATTGAGGGTGTGCATCGATCGTTTCGGTTTGATTTTCTATATTATTAGTTCAGTCTGTCAGTTCTAAATTTTTAAATATGCTAAATTAATAACCAAACCAATAAGCTATTATTTTTTATTGGTTTTTTATTTATCGATTTTTAGTCCTTAACGGTTCAAATTTTGATTTAACCGATAAAAAAATACTCTACAAAAAAAGTAGTAACTAATATGAAAAGAAACTGAATCTTAGTTGCAACCAAACATATATATATATATATATATATTACTTCATTAATTATAATAGAAAATGGACAACAGGAAACATGTTCGGGCATGTGAGTCTCCTCAAAATCCTAATCGAAACAATAATCAGAGCTACTGTGAAACACTAACCCCAAAAAATAATTTCATATTTTTAACACAAATAGATAAATAAATAACACAATTTTTTTAATTAATAGCTTACTTGATCGACGAAAATTTAATCTTTCTCTATTTTTGAGCAAAGAAAAACTCAAAAACACAAATTTTTTGAGAGAAATTGGAGAATTAAGGGTGGAAGTGGGTTATTTTTTGATATATAATAAATATGAGGAAAATGGATGGTACTTATCCACGTGGACAAACACATAAGCAACTTTTTCTATTTATACGTGCGTGTTTTACACGTGGTCTTTGAACCACAAAAAGGGTTCACGACTTATTAAATTAACAAGTTCGGAAGGGGGGAGGGATATTTAAGACAAATGATAGTTTAGGTGTACTAAATAAAATATGACAACTTTAGGGAGTAATTAATACTTCTCTCCTTTGTTATATGATTGAATATAAACGAAAGAAGTTTTAATCACCCGAACTTGTAATATTTTATTTAGTATACACCTAAATTATCGGTTGTTTTAAATACCTTTGTAACTTATTATTTTAATATATCGACACCCCATCGTGGTTCACCTGACACGAAAAGTGAGTTCAAACTCAAGGAGGCGCGTGACGAAATAAAAAATTTGCCATATCATCACTTTGCAATGATAAAATATAAAAAAAGAATCCACTTTTTTTTATTTTTTAAATTATTTCAGGCTCCCCTCTCTTCTTTTCCTATTTTTTCTCACTTCCCATCCATCACTTTCAAAATTTCTAAAAACAATTCTTTCAATTGCTTCAACTTTAATGACAAATTCAAAGCTGCAAAATCTCGCTACTGGTACTAAAGTTTTAAGACCAAAACGTTATTGTCATTAAAGATTCTTAGTTTAACGCCGTCATCCAATTATTTTTAGGTCCTTTTTTTAAAAAAAAAAAAATATAGCCTAATAAGTTACTGCTAAGTACATCTATATTAGTTTTGTAAAATTAAAAAAAAAAAAAAAAAACTATTTTACTGGAGTGATTTAGATAATAGTCTTGATCAAAACTTCCCAACAATATTGTATTATATTTTCCTCAATAGAGTGGTAAAAAACGTGCAGTATCATTATGGTTCATGACTCTTCGCGTCACCTAAATCCTATCCCTCTGCAGGTTAGACCTAAAATATTAAGGAGAAGATAGGTTCGATTCCCGCTATTCACTCAGGATAATGTAATTTTTTATTATTATTTATTAGTATTTAATTTCAAATATCGCCCAGAGTTATAAAAGAAAATAAGTTCAGATCTCAAAACATAAAATCTATGCTGCTCAAACTCTCCAAAACATTGCTGTACGTGTGTTGGATTCTTCAAAACTGCACTACTTTGGGAGGGCTAAAAAAAACATGCAGCTGCATTAATAGAGAAATTTGTGTTGAAATCATTTCACCGGGATTGTGAAGCACCGGAAGACCAAGTATCCAACATTTCATTTATTACACCTCCATAGCCTAATAAACCAAATAAATATCGACTTGCTCTTTCCTAAAAGATCCTGTTATACTCTCTCACGCAGCCTACTTAATCCACCATACCGCAACCACGCAAAGTAAAAGTTCAATTGCTATATAATGTAAGACATAATAATTGGGTTCACAGAAACCTTAAGTTAATATACATAATAATTGGGTTCACAGTGAAGCCTTCATAGATATTTAGTGGATCTGTTAAAGCGGCCATATGCATAAGCTAGCTCCGCCTTTGCAAGGGACTCTAGATCCACTGAAGTGGAATTGATTGCTTTGCTCTTTCCTAAAAGATGATGTTACTATCTCTCTCCCATGTTAATCTAGATAAGGCAAAGCATGTCATAGATATTAATGGTCGACCATAAATAAATGGGATAATATAGAATTTCGGGATCCCTGCAAAAAGAGCAAATATGGGAAGTTCTGTTACAAGGGAGTTTGTTCGACCATAAATAAAATTTATCGGAAATACTTCAACAGCTAATAAAGGTGTCAATCAACATTAACAACCACTTTAGTTACATAGGATGGAGTTTTCAAATAGTACTAGATTCAGAAAGCAAAAGTTCAATCAGTCTTCAGCAAAGCTTGCTTCTTCTCAATTCAACGTTGTTGATAAGCCAACTGCATATTAATCACAAAAAAAAAAAAAAACAGAATTAGCCATGAAGTATACATGCAAACCAACGGAATTAGCTATTAAGTATAGATCAAA
The DNA here is from genome assembly GCA_030864225.1 of Capsicum baccatum var. pendulum. NCBI lineage: Eukaryota > Viridiplantae > Streptophyta > Magnoliopsida > Solanales > Solanaceae > Capsicum > Capsicum baccatum. Next base: position 9,619,751 of record CM061561.1, on the reverse strand, counting down.
AATTGTTATTCTGACTCTTTGACAACTAAACTAGAACTAATAAATATAGGCTTGCATATAAAATGAGATGAAGAAATCATCTACTGCAGGCATATATAGGCTTTGAAGGTACTTTAAATGAGAAAGAGAATTTGATTAACTAATTAACCACACTACATTATTAGCAAACATTGTTAGAGGAGGCCAAACAGGTTGCAGATAAAACAGTCTCCCTGAATCACACCAGAGATGGATGGGTACATATACCCTCTTCTTATTAGCAAACCTTGTTAAGAGGGAGGCCAAACAGGTTGCAGATAAAATGGCATCCTTGAACCACACCAGAGATGATGTGTACATATGCCCTCTTTCCGATAATCTACCAACACAAGTTAGAGGTTTGTAAAGTTTGGAGAGATGACAACTATAAAGATGTGATTGTACATGAGCCACCACGGTTTGTCAGCCTTATCACTCTGCTTTGCTCGTATTCTTTAAATTGGTGATAGTTAAGATGACATTAGGAATTTCATCAACTTGGTTCACCAAGTTTTCACCATGTACAAGAAGGTTAGTCTGGCGCTCCTATAAAATGTATGCCCTTTGTTATGCAGTGGCAATAAAACTGTGACTCAGTTTTGATTAAAACAAAAGTTATCGTTTTAAATGAACTATTTTTCAAGGTTTATCGCAAAATCCATCACCTATTTTAGTATATTTTTTCCCTAAACTATCATCTCATAATAGTAATATACCCATATATCCACATAGATATGAGCAACACCCAAGCCAACAGCAAAAACTATGCCTCAGTCCCAAAAGATTAACCAAAGCCAAGGAAAAACAGGAAAAACAAATAGCACTAAGATTCATTCAGAATGACACATTTCACCATCAACCCCTAAAAAAGGAGAAAGAATTAATTTTATACCTCAGGCGGAAACATTTTTCTCTGGCAAAGAACGACAACATTCTTCCCATCTTTTCCTCTATATGCGCGGATTCGAAACATTTCCACAGGTGTACGCAGAGTGAGATTATTAACTCTAACGTTCATGAAAAATTCGCGATGTCCAGCCACAATAAAGTTCACTGTTTCAATAGACATGAACTTGTACTTGTAAACCTGCATGCAAGGCAAAAAAAATACCATAAGGACAACTTTCTGGATGAGGGAGACTAATCAAAGCTGAATAGAGGCATATACATACATACATTTTCCTCCTTAAGGTTGTATTCCTGAATAGCATGTTCAGCCAGATCCCTCAGCAAGTCAAGTTCTCTTTCAAAATCCAGGTATGGTATAAACACAGCTGCCTCGGCTGGACCCGGATATATGGAAATGTCGAAACCCTGTCAAATAACACATGAATACATATCAAAGCTTGTATTCAACACAAATCTATCCAAATTTTAGTGATGCAGAGACAAGTTGAAGAAGCTGACATTCAATAAAGTACATAAAACAGAATTTAATTTATGGAGCTAACCATTGGCCTATTATCTTAGTAGTAAAGAGAAGCAGGGGCTAATCAATTCACGGGTAAAAGCACCATCAAAACAGCCACGAGTTATCCGTAAACAAAACAGTAGTGACTCATAACTTGTAAGCCCGCCCAATATATTCTTAACTGACGCAATTGAGCAGAGCTTGGGATATTACAGGTTAGCTAGCTAGGCTCAAACAAGAGAAAGGTGACTTAAAAAATTGAATTAAGTATCAAAATTGGAGTTAGTTAGCAAAACGCACTTAAAACTATTACTGGATCACTTTTACTACCTGAAGGTTCAGGTATGAATCTCAAAACAATTAAATTAAACTCAAAAAAAGGGTGTCTTTTTCACCCCTTTCACTCTTAACGTAAACAAAACTGCCACAGTTACAATCGATCGAAGCAAAAACCAACAAAAACTCACCACTACAAAGATTGGAATAAAAGAAAAAGAAAGAAGACAAACGTCGGATTCCAAAATCTGATTGAAGTATTTGTCATAAACTGTTTGAAATATAGCTCGGTATTTCTTCTTAGCGCCTTTGGGGAGGAATTTATCGTCATTCCATTCAACCTCACCATTCACGTACCTGCGAGGCAGTGAATATTTATCACACATTTCTTCTAGGAACCTAGCACCCAACAACTGCTTACTTTTCTCTCCTTTTTCTTTTTTTATAATATACATAAAATAACGAGTCCCGGCCACTATATATTATTTTGTATAAAAACTTACATAAATCGTATAACCCTATCCTTTATTTTTATTTTTTTTGGCTTAAACCACCCGGTGTCCGGTGTCCATTTTTTAGGAGTTCGATTATGTTCGAATTCGCCCCGCGTCAGGCCTCATTTTGGGGGGAGAGCTCCCAATAGAGTGTTTGTTCATACCCAGGGTCGAACCCTCGACCTCTGGGTAGGTTAGGGCAGCCCCTTTCCGCAGCGTCACCACTGCTGTTGGTATAACCCTAATCCTAGTTACTCCTTGTTCCTAATCTTTCAATTACAAATAATTTCCTATGTATAGTCTTTTAATACATTATTTTAAAGTTGAGATACATAATTTTAAATTTAAGAATATAATAATTAATTATTTTATTTTTATTCAGATATATAATTAGCATTTGAACGCATAATTTTAAAGTCGAAAAATATAATTTTAATTACTGAAATACATCTAGTTCAGAAACTATTTGATCGAAATACATAATTTTTAGCAAGAGTGACCTACCCTTCTTTTTAATTTATATATTTCAAAAAAGAATAATTCTTTCCTTTTTCAGTAATAGTTTAATTTTAATTTTTCACGTGATATGATTATAAAATTAAAAGACATTTTGATGTATTTGACAAAAATTTAATTTATGACCACAAGATTCAAATTTTTTCTTTATTTTTACTAAACAGGATGACAAGTCAAATTATGTTATTCTTTTTTAAACTGAGAGAATACGCTAAGTAGATCTAAGGAAGATACATAACTTAAATTATTTATTCAAAAATTTATGTATTTGTGGATGTATCCGGGTGTATTTTTTTTAGACAAAAGATTTAGATAACTAATAGAAGGGGTAGAGATTTTACGCAATTTAATAAAGATAAATTATGGTGTTATGTAATTTTTTTTTTTATGTCTTAATTAGTGACACTGATAAAATTTAAAAAATCAAATAAATTGATATGTTTTTTTAAAAATATTTTAAGTTGGTAACATTTTGATAAATAGTATTTTCTTATGCCATTTATAACTAATATAGCATTATTACAACTTTGAGAATCGACTAAATTTCTATATATCTTTTAAATATTGAAGTTGTTAATAATTATAATTTATAATATACCTTAAAGTTATTTTTTCAAGTAATATATATTACTTCTTCCAATCCAAATTATGTGATAATGATAAAACTTTAAAAATCAATCAATTTCTTTTATGTTTTAAATATTATAAGTTGCTAATTGTTGTACTGGATTTTTTATTTTTTTTAATTTGATCTTCGAATATATAAATATCATCTAATGGCCAACAGGTATAAAGAGGTAGATGTGTCGATCAAATTATGCCAAAGCTGTCATGTTGACTTGTTTTCACACAACTTAATTGGTTCCTTTGCCTCTTATAAATAAGGAGAAAATATTTTGTTTATAGAAAAAAATAAGCAAGGGGACGCCCTATAAATTTTACAATGCCTTTTCCGTCTCTATATTTTATTTATTTTTATGTTTTTAATATTCATTTCAATTTTTTTAGTTGACCTTTTTTTTAAAATAATTATTTTAATTTATTGTTTCATTAAAGTTAGAATAATTTTATTATATTCTTTCAATATCATTTTTGTTATTAAATAATTAAACAAAATGTATGTACTCAAATTAAAAATTTAGATTTTTTGAATATAATTGATAAGACCAACTTGACAAAATAAACTCATCATAAATATTTTTTTAAAGAGAGTGTTATATCAATAAAGATCAAATATTTTGAAATGAAGGGAGTAGAATAGTTAGTCTGTTGGAAATAAATTATGGTAAGGATTGTCTTGTCTGTTCATGAATATATATATTGAAAAAAACATCTCTCAAATTTTATTCTTTCAATATCATTTATTATATTCTTTCAATATCATTTTTGTTATTAAATAATTAAATAAAGTTTATGTACTCAAATTAAAAATTTAGATTTTTAGAATATAATTGATAAGACCAACTTGACAAAATAAATTTCTCATAAATATTTTTAAAGAGAGCGTTACATCAACAAAGATCAAATATTTTGAAATGAAGGAAGTAGAGTAGTTAGTCCGTTGGAAATAAATTAATGTAAGGATTGTCTTATCTGTTCATGAATATATATTAGAAAAAACAACTCTCAAATTATGTGGACGAACAATCTGGTTCCCCTCAACCCCCTGACACCTCTCCCAATCAAATGGATATTGAAACCACAAGCAAACCTTCCTACAAAGAAATACTGAGGAATGAAATGGCAACCCCTAAACTCAACCGATTCCCGAACCTCTTGACTCAACAAAGCGAAGCTTTGGGGGAGGAGATCAGGGAAACAATTCAGCTTACTCCCGAGGAGAAAATCCGGCTATACGGACCATGGAAGTACTCCGTGATCATCAAAGCGGTAGGCTGAAAATTTAATCATCAATACTTGAAAACAAAGACCACAGATCCATGGAAACTGAAAGAACAAATTGCCCTTATAGATCTAGGTCGTGATTGTTACACAGTCAAACTGAATGATGAAGCATCGCAACAGCGAACTACTTAGGAAGACCCATGGTTTGTGTCCGGATCGTACTTATCGGTACGCATCTGGGAGCCAAACTTTGTCCTAAAGAACTCACAGATCAAATCAACAACGATCTGGTTGAGACTGCCACAGTTACCAACGGAATTTTATGATGCACATATCCTAGAGAAGGTTGGGAGGAGGATAGGCAAGCTCTTCAAAGTAGACGCATGCACCTCCTCCACACTCAGAGGGAGGTATGCTAGAATTTGCGTCCAAGTCCCCTAAATACCCCCTTGAGGACCTCAGTTACCATAGGAACTCACCACTAACCGATTGTATATAAAGGAGATGGCTTTCCCTGCAAATGTTGCGAAAGACTAGGGCACACTACAAATTGCCCTTTCACCACCCCAACGACCACACTAACAGAGGGGAATTCACTAACACTGAAGCAACCGAAATAAGAGGAGGAATAGAGAAGGTAGAGTTTCCAAGGAAAAGAAAACAACAGAGAAATCCTCCTAACGGTAAGCAAGGCTTAGCCTAGGCTTTCCAAAACGTAAAAGTGAAGATGGTCGATGCGAAGTCAGGTAAGTTCCTTGAAAACCGCTACTTCCAATATTTATCGACGCCTCAGAATCATGAAGGAGGCCACAGAGTAAGAAAACCCTTCAACGCCCAATCTCCGATCGGGGCGGCCCAGAACAAGTGTGTCATGCCTCAAATCCTATTGGGGTGGACTGGCACCCGTAACCGAGGAGGCCCGGGAGAACCAGCTCATAACCTTATACTTCCCATGTATACCTCTATGACAACCCAAAATTCGGACAGCATCATGTCGTATATAAAAGGAAATAATCACCTGTATAAGCTCGAGCACACATATATATGTATATACAATACTTGGCCGTTGGAGCCATCACGTCTATTAACAAAACACCACCTTGACTGTACATTAGGTCTACAAAGCCTCTAGACAATACACAGAGTTTAACTAAGGTCGGGACACACCCCGCCATATAACTAACTTCTATACAATACCAAAAGTGACCGGATATGACACGGAAAGCCCCGAAGCAAACTGGAGCTCACCAAAAGCAGCTGGATATCCTGGCTTCTACTTGTGCGGTGTATGAGCTGAGGTACCTATGCCTGCAACATGAAATGCAGGTCCCCCGTGGGGATGTTAGTACGAAATATGTACTGAGTATGTAAAGCTGTAGATAATAACATATGATATAGGAGCTCAATAGAAATCAGAAACAAGTGAATAAATCGTAATAGGAGTGGACCACACTTACTAGAACTTATAACAACCTGTACATTGTATTTATTCAATCACTTTACCTTCGTTCTTATCATCTTTGTAATCATTATTGTACTGTACTGTGACCATTAGGCTGCCTCCAGTACATATCAACTGAGATCGATCCATGATAGGCTTATGCCCCTGGGATACCACCCATAAACACGTAAATAGGGATCGATCCATGATAGGCTTATGCCCCTGGGATACCACCCGATAAGAGAGAACTTTCATCACTTAGTTCAATTAATCTTTGAGATTGTTATTTCGGCCGCCACCGCATTTTTGATACTTTGAAACAATGATACATCAATAAGAGACATATAAATAGACCATCAATGCAATAATAATGAAGAACTCATTGGCACATCAATGAAGTATTTTGGAGTCATCAATGCCATAACAATGAAGTAGGAACTTATTGGTACATCAATGAAACATTTTGGAGTCATTAATAGCACATGGATCTTGTTTGAGTAACCGGATACCTTCTGACATTCATTAGTGCAATAAACATGTAAGATTTGGAAAAACAAGTAAGTATTGGAATGTCTTGATATCTTGTAGGGTGGAAAAAAGTTCATTGGTAACGTAGGACATCATACAAAACCATTATGGATCACATGTTATTAAATAACTTTGGAAACTTTCTTATTAGAACAATTGTTCACTTTCATGCCAAAGATATGGTATAGAGTATGCTTTACATACCTGACTGTCAACCTTCAATACTAGTCCCAAATGGACTTCTCGTCTTTTCGGATTACTTATCTACAATGAACATACATAGCAATCTAGTATTAGCGACCAAACATCACAATTCAATTATTTGAATTCACCAAACTAGTGGTTAAGTAGTAAGCCTTAATTACACCATAAAGGGTGTCACTTTAACCCTCTTATACTCCAATTATATTCACATGTCATGCATATTCATACAACATCCTCCAATATCAAGTTTAGATTCATTTATCCCTCAAACCAATCCATTAAACCAAATTGAGCCATAGACATAAATAATCATCAATTCAATAGTATATCACCATATCCACCTTCCATAACTCAATTACCATATCCACCTTCCACAATTCAATACAACTAAACCATGCAAAATAGTCCATAACCCTATTTTCATCACCTTTCAATAACAACCAATACATATAATCCTCTATCACACATATACATATGGAAGAGAACAAAGGCAAACAATATTCATACCTTAGAATTCACCTCTTGATTATGCAATCCTATTTGCACAAATAATAGGTGTCGTTCGAAGCTCTCGAGATGACAAACACAGTTATCGGATTACTTTGGAATTTCTACGGTTGAATCAAAAGTAATTTAAAGGTCAAATTTGGCTAGGGTTTGTTCTTTCTCAATGATTGATGATGAAAATGAGTTTTTGAACTCATATACATATATACATACACATATTCCCGTCCATAATATCATAGGAAATGACCAAAATGCCTTTAAAATTTAAATAATGTCAAATCTGTCATTTGGTAGACTATTTTGATAAGTTAAAGTAGATCGATCATAACTCTTTGCTCCGATATCGGATTTGGGTGAAATTGGTATCGTTGGAAATATAATTCAAAGGGATTTCATTTCATATAAAGTAGGCCACCCAGTTCGTCCTGTACAAGGAGTTATGGTTGTTTGAAGTTGACCTAAAATTTGTTTTGAGAGGCTGAAGTAAAACGAGTATAACTCCTTACTCAGACGTTGGATTTGGATGAAACCAATTGCATTGGAAATAAGACTCAAAGATCTTGCTTTTCATAGGTCGCAGCTCTCTCAATTCATTATATTAAGGGAGTTATGATCATTCAAAGTTGACCCCAAAAAATTGACCGGCCTCAGTAGTTTGTGTGCAGGAAATTTTCCTGCACATTTACTATTCCCAAATATCCGGACCACCATTTTATAGTTTCGAACGTGCTCGATTATATCTGAAACCTATCCGTTTTTGGAAATATTTATATCGTTGGAAAGCTTATTCAATAACTTTCGCATAAAACCATCGACGGGCAAATTCCGGTATAAATAAAATAAAAAAATTAATTCCATATAAATAAGACCAATACACTTACTTGAATACGCCAATATATGTACTTGAATACGGGGTGTTACAAAGTGGGCCAACTCGGAAGCCTCAACAAGTGGGACAAAATCAGAAGGGGTGTTGGGCTCATAGCTAAGCCAAAAAAAAAAACACTCACACAAAAAGACCCACTAACACTAGGCCGGAGGATTTGGGCCATCTGTGCCAAAATCTATTGGGCCAAAAACCCTATGGAAGTCAACCCACTACGGTTTAAGGCCCCAATTCTAACTTAATTAAAAATTCTTCTATTAATCAACTCAACCATGTCAGCGTAAAAGGAAATACCACTCTTGCCACTGAAGTTGACATGTCCCACTGCCATGTCACTTCCCTTTTCTCCTCAAATACTCAATCGTCTCTTTTTCCCCAGGAAATATGCCGGTGTCTTTCACCCACAGTGAAACTATTGTCCCTTCCCAAGGCTTGGTATTAATTACAAGTAATGATGAAAATGATGAGGGTAAGCCAAAGGTTATGGACCTGGATATTTGTCCAATAACCTTTCCTCCAAAGACTTCTCTGAGAATCCAAACCAATTCTCTCCCTCCCCAGCTCTCTCATAAAACAAAGACAATGGAAACCCACCTCTAAATGTAATAACATTCCTAACAAAACCACTGAGTCCGAACCACTAACCCACCTCATGGTTAGAAATGGGATTGTCACAAACTTCAATCTCTCTAAGGTTGATGCTGGAAAGGAAGCAACTCACTCTATTCATACAGACCCTCACTACCTTGCCCATCTAGTGATGAAGGGCTGCAATCTAGGCCTAGCAAACTATGAACCAACGGTGTGAACAACCACAATGATAAAGATCATTGGGTCCCAGGGCATGGGAACCTTAACACCAAAAATGATTGCAGAAGAGATGAACCTTATGACCCAATGCCTCCCCTTCTTCCCACCAAAGAACTAATCATTGCTGAAGAGGGGTCCAGATTTTGTACCATTCTTTGGGGCCACCCCACAGTCATCAAACAATAATTCTCAGAACCTCCGGAGGAAAAGCTCATTATTCCTGGAAATAGAAGAGGGAGAAAAGACTCTCAAAGCTATTCAAGACAACAAAAGAGAGATGGAGGAAATCTTTGCATCTCTAAAATCTCTAAAAGCAGACGTCTTAACTCTAGAAAATTCTCTTAATCATTCCTTCGAGGACCTTATCAATGAAATGATACTGATTTTGTTTCCTATCAAACTAAACAAGTTCAATCTCGAGATTCTACCTCCATTAAAAGACGTCTTCTTCCAAATCGAGATGGCACCTCTGTCCAAGAAAAGAAAAGAACTAACTCCCCTAGGCCACAACTCACCTGGGGAAAGGGAAAGAAATTTTGATGGACAACAACCAAACAAACCAAGAAATGATGAAGAGCTGCATCATTTGGAATATTAGAGGTCCCAACAGTACAGAATTTAAAAGGCACTGCAAAATCATGATCCAAATGCACAAGACTCCCCTTCTTACTCTGTTAGAAATTAGGATGGATGATCACTCAAATCTGGTAAAGAAACTAGGATACAACAGCAAGATCTAATTCCCAGCACTAGGCTCCTCCAGGGGCATTGTCATCATGTAGGATTGTGCAAACCTTAGCACTAATGACATTGCTATTTACCCTCAGGCTATTCATGTCTCTATGAAGGTAATTAACTCTAACTCTTCTTGTTTTTTTACAGCTATTTATGCCAGTAACAACTTGGTGGAGAGAAAAATCCTCTGGCAGAATCTCATTAACTTTGCTGATAGCATTAAAGACCTCCTCCAAAATCCTTGGCTAATTGGAGGGGGGCCTTTAATGAAATTCTTGGGGCCTCTGAGAAGTTTGGAGGCAATCATATAAATAATAATAGAGCCTACCACTTTTGGAACAGTATTGATCTTTGTAGTGTTATTATCTTGGCATTAAGGGAGGGAAATACACTTGGACTAACAAACGGTACAGGAACAGAAGTGGTCTTATTCTTGAAAGGCTTGACAGACACCTAGCTAACAATTCCTAGATTAATATGTTCCCTCAGGCTTCTGTCTTCACTCAGATCATTGTTCTTTATTAGAACGGTTGTCTTCTCCTTCAAACCCACCAAAGCCCCTGGCCCCGATGGCCTTCACCTTCTCTTTTATCAAAAGATTTGGGACATCTTGGCCCCCCACCATCCAATTCTGCATCAAAACCTTCTCATTTATGAGAATGGAAAGCAAAGTCAACTCCACTTACCTTTGTCTCATTCCTAAGTGTCCCAATGCCACTAGTTTGAGTAACTTTAGACCCATTGGCCTTTGTAACACTCAGTACAAGATAGTTACAAAAATTATACGCTTATGTCATTGCCACAAACCTAAAGTTATCCTGAAAATTCAATTAGACCCTCAACTAAGGTCTGTATCTATCAGGCCCCTAACCCATCCAAATTTTGATCCAATTAGGCTTTTTTGCCTAATCAGCAACAGGCATAGAGTGTGTGTAACACACTCGCCTGACATGGCAAAAATGATCAATCGTGGCAAACGTTTTTTTTTTTTTAAAAAAACTATAAGTTAAGAATCCAATTAAATAATGACACTTGTGTGGGTCCAAAAACTATTTTAAATATATTACTCTCCAAAAATAGAAAAAGAAAATTATTTTAAAATTAAAAAAAAAATCAGTAACTTAACCCTCCCCACCCCCCACCCCCAGTAGACTAATTCTTTTTCACTCCCCTTCATTTTTACTTTCTTCACTCTCCTTCATTTTTACTTGTTTCACTCTCCTGTATTTTTATTTTTCAAAATTTGTTCCTACTTTTTTATTTATTTATTTTTAATTCTTTGCTTCATTTGATAAGGTTTCATCGAATTTTGGGATGGGTGAAGATAGTTGTTGTTTTTCGGTGAAGGGGGGATCAGTTTTAGTTGATGGATCACTGAAATGGAGCTGGGTTCACTTGTTTCATCTTGCCGAAGCTACGGTGAGCTTCGACAGTGATGAAAAATGGAGAAAATCTAGCGGCACCAATATCTCCGGTGAGAACTCGCTGGAAAATGGTCTCTCGATTGTTTCTCCTCTCTCAAGTCGCCATTCTCACTTCCTTGATCAATATGTTTCTCTGTTCACTCACAATTCTCTGTCTCAGTGTGCGCGTGTGTCTATATGAAAAATGGATTTTGTGTGTGTGCAGAGCTGCTTTGTGAAGCTATGAACTATATCTGTTACACCATTTTTTCTCTTTTCACTCTTCGTCTGTGAGTGTATATTTTTCTAATTGTGAATGAGAATTAGGGAGCATGACTGTGGTGTGGGTGGGGTGGAGTAAAGATGATGATGCGGGGTAGGGGAGGGGTGATGAAGACGACGATGAAACCCGGGGGGTTCTTTTCTATTTTTTTAAATTAAAAATTATGTTAATTAAAAATTATATTATTAAAATAATTTACGTATAAGTTTTTTAATTAAAAAAAATAAAATATTATTTTTTTCTCCGATTCACGTGCCCAAGAAGAGTGTAACCTCTTTGCCAAAACAGAATTTTTTGCCTAATAGGTACCAATTTTAGCACTTGAGTTGTCTGATAGGTACAAACCTTAGTTAAGGGGTCTAAGTGAATTTTCGAGACAACTTTAGGTGTTTGGCGATAACTTAAACCAAAATTATAGCTACTAGACTCAAACCTTTCCTCGCCAACATCATTGGTCCTACTCAGTCTAGTTTCCTACCAAATAGAAGGACCTCTGATAATGCCATCATCATTCAGGAGGTGATCGCTCACTTCAGGAAGATGAAAGGTAAAAAAGCCAACATGATCATTAAGATTGATCTCGAAAAGACTTTTGATAGAACTAAATGGTTCTTTGTGAGACAAGCCCTACACTTCTTTAACATCCCCCACCCCCCACCCCCAAAGCTTACCAATCTCATTATGTTTTTCCTCTTCTCCTCCTTCATTTTCATTCTGATAAATGGGAAAAAAAACTGATCTTTTCAAACCAACAAGAGGGATAAGGCAGGGGGATCTCCTCTTCCCTTACGTCTTCATCATGTGCATGGAGTTACTGTCCAGGAAAATTAATCATGAGGTTAATATCCTTAACTGGAAACCCATAGCTATTAGTAAAAAAAGCCCAAAAATCTCTCACTTCTTTTTTGCTGAGGACCCCACTCTCTTTGCTGAAGCCAATGAGACAAATTGTTGGACCATCAAGAACACCCTCTAAAGCTTCAGTAAATATTTTGGACAAAAGATTAACCACTTTGGGAAATATTTGGGATTCCCCATCTTCACCCAAAAGCCTTATACCAATGATTTTTAATTTATTGTAGACAACCTCAATTCCAAGCTAGCTGGTTGGAAAACAAATTTCCTCAACCCAACAGAGAGAACCACCCCCACAAAATCCTTCCTGAGCACCATCCCAACCCATGTCATGAAATACATCTCTCTCTCTCCCTTCTGGGGATCAATTATTGAGAAGAAGAAAACTCACCTTATAAAATAGGGCACCATTACCACCCTAAGGACAAAGGTGGCCTGGGTCTCCAAAAATTCATCATCAAGAATGATACTATGCTGGACAGTCTAGCATGGAGGCTCAACAAAAACCCTTAGACCCTTTGAGCAAACATCCTTCTTAGAAAATACTACCAGGCTAACAGAGGCACATCTAGAACCTGGAAAAATATCACTATTTGATGGGAAATATGCATAAAAGCCTCTTCCTAGGTTGTGCATACAGGGGAGAAAGTGAATTTCTGGACTGATAGATGGATTCCCACCATGAACTTCTTAAGTGCATCATCTAGGGACCCCTTACCCGGGATCATGAATCCACCAAGCTCTTTGAGATTTCGAACAATAGGAACTGGACTCTCAACAACCTCCCAATAGAAATCCTCCAGCAGATTCTTCACTCTATCCAATCCTCTTTCACTCCTAATCCCAGATCCAAATCTGATGTCCTAATCTGGATCATCACTGGAAATGGGATATTCTCCAACAAAAGTACCTACAACATATTAGCAGGTACTTGTGAGAAAGACAAAAAAATCACTCCTTCACTCTTAGGTGGATCTGAAAATCAAAAATTCCCCCCAAAATCAAAACCTTCCTTCGGCTTATATACCATAACAAACTCCCTAAAAGACATACTCTTGCCAAGATGAAAATTAGAGATTCTTCTCATTCCAAAAGCCGCAATTACCATACTGAAGATATTCACGACATCCTCCTTAACTGCCCAAAGGTCAACCACTACTAGAAATCTATCATTGATAAAAGTATATCCAAAAAATAGCTTAACAACTAGTCCTTTCATCCCCCCAACTGGGATAAAAATTGAAAATTTCTCTATCATACTCTTTATGACAAGGTCTTGGATTGGTTGTACCTTCTCCCCTTTTGCCTTTGGTCGATTTAGAGGAATAAAAAACAAAACACTTTCAATAATTCCAACATAATCCCTAATCCCTCTAACACTTATTCTGAAGCTGTGGAGTACAAAATAACTATCCTTAACAATAATGCTCTTACTCAATTCAAAACCATCAATGTCTGGTGGGAACCCCCAGCTAATGGGATGTTCAAACTTAACACAGATGGTAGCTGCATAGGGAACCCTGAAAAGGGTGGAATTGGGGGGGGGTTATTAGATCTAACTTTGGGGAATAGATTTTGTAGGTTTTTACAAATTCTTCCACAAGACTACTAACAACTGCATGGAACTCAATGCACTAGTAGAGGGGCTCAAGCTAGTGGAGCAAAGGAACCTGTTACCTATTGTGATTAATATTTATTCTGCTAAGATTATTAATATGCTTAGGACTGAAAACTTACACTATGATGCCTTACTGGATGATTGCATGTCAAGACTAAAAAGATTAGGGTGACCAGTGATATCCCACTGCTTCAGGGAACAAAATGAAGTGGTGGATTTCATGGCCAAGCAGGGGGCATCATCAAATGACTTTGTAGATATCCTGATTTTTTAAGTCCACCTTTGTGTACTGCAAGGTCTCTAGTAGACGACAATGCAGGAACTTTACTGTTTGTAATTCACGTTATTCTAATAAAATTCACAGGATGCCTTTTTCAAAAGGTTCTTTGTACAGTGATAGTCCATTAAATTTAATTTACAGTGATTTTTTGGGGGCTATCTTAGGTAATATCGATTGACAAAAAATGATACTACATTTTATTTGTCGATCAATTTTCAAGATATATGTGGTTATTCATGCTCAAAGCTAAAATAGAAGTCTTGGAAATCTCCAAAACTTTACATCCCATGCTTGGAAGACATTTTCAAAAAAAAAAATTTATCCTTTAATAGTGATGGTGTTGGTGAATTTCAAAAATTGAATTCCTATAGAAAGACACATAGAATTGAACACTTAGTGTCCCCCCGTATACACCACAAAGGTAGCTTTAGTTGAACACCGACACCGGTATGTCATCAAGACAGTGCGCACTTTACTACACCAAGCATCCTTACCTTCAACTTTTTGGAGTTATGCTTCTTATCTAGATATTTATTTGATCAATAGAATGACTACACCCAATCTACAAAACAAATCACCTTTTGAAATCCTATTTCATACCGTGCCTAATTATAATTCCATCAAGGTTTTCAAATGCTTATGCTACCCATGGCTCAAACCTTATTCTTGCAATAAATTGGAACCTCGATCCACACCATGTGTTTATTTAGGATTTTCTAATAAATATTATAGCCACTAGTGTTTTAATCTATCCAACTCCAAATTATATTTATCTAGGGATGTAATCTTTTTGGAAGACAATTTCCCATTTCAAAATATATTTTTCAGATTTAAAAATAAAGTTAATGTTTCTTGGGATACTATTTTTGTTGAAAAATAACCCAAGGAGGACACTCATTCAATTTCGCATTCCTCCTATGAACTCCACCCACCAATAACTACGTTGTCCACAGTCGCTCAACGCCTGCAAACTATCTCCTCCGCTATAGATGGTGTCTCTCCACAATCAGGTAACATTCTTTCTCTTCAAATCTCAACTTTCACTCCTTCACCCACTATACAAGTTCCACAAAAACAGACTACTTTTGCTTCTTCAGCACCTCAAACATTGCCCTCACGACCACTTATCACTTACCGTAGATGAGAAAAAACACCCATTCCTAGCCAAACTCCACATCCTTCTCACAATGCATCTGCTCAGGCACAAAATCATCCATAAATGGCTTCTTCCTCGCCCTAACTAGTAGCTTCTCCTACCCAACCTGACCTCCAAACCATCCCCGGCCAATCCAGCCACCAAAGTACACCCAATGACCACCCGCTCACAGACTAATAGCCTTAAACCACGTTAGTTTCTCATAACCACTACACCATCTCCAAAAATCCCCACAACTTATAAGCAAGCCAAGCTATTTCTCCAATGGAAGTATGCAATGCAAGCTGAATTTGATGCTCTTGTTCGCAACCATACTTGGGATTTGGTTCCATGTGATTCTTCCAAAAACGTGGTGGATTGTAAGTGGCTATTTCGCATTAAACATAAACCCGACGGTTCTGTTGACAGGTACAAGGCTCGTTTGGTTGCCAAGGAATTTACTCAATGTCCATGACTTGATTATCATTCCACCTTTAGTCCAGTAGTCAAGCCTGCTACTGTCCGCCTTGTCTTGACTATTGCCACTCAACTTGACTAGCTTGTTCATCAGCTGGATGTTAACAATGCCTTCTTGCAGGGTCATCTTAGTAAAGAAGTTTACATGCGTCGGCCACCTGGATTTGAGAATTCTAGAAATCCTACCCACACCTGGATTTGAGAATTCTAGAAATCCTACCCATGTATGTAGTCTTCGAAAGGCAATTTATGGTCTCAAACAGGCTCCTCGTTCTTGGTATACAAAATTTAAAAACTATCTCATTACTTTAGGTTTTGTTAAATCACATTATGATTCCTCGCTCTTCATTATGCATAAGTTTAGGTTCACTGCATATATTTTAGTTTATGTGGATGATATCTTAGTGATTGGTAATCACAAACAAGGAGTTTGTTCTATCATTGAGGCTCTCTTGCAACATTTTTCATTGAAGGACTTAGGGCATCTTCATTATTTTCTCGGTGTTGAGGTGATTCTTACTTCCGCTGGTCTACTACTTTCTCAGGAGAAGTAAACTATAAATCTCCTGCATGAGGTATCTATGGATAACTAAAAAGGTGTTTCTCAGAGGCGAACCCAGAATTTAAAGATATAGGGTGCACTATTTTCTTTAACATGGTCATGTCTATCAACTACATAATTTGGCATACAATTTTTTTAAACAAAAAATTATAAAAACAAACTATGACCAAATGACGTTAATTTAGTATTAATATAACAAAAGTAGACCATCCTTTCATACTAGACATCGACGCGCTTTCATATTCTGAAAATGGTCAATGATTGAATCGTTGCTTATATTTACAAATACATCCTTTTTCAATGTAACAAATTAAACAATCAATTAAAAAATGCATCACCAATACTACCACGCACCTTATTCTTGATATGCTTCATGGATGAAAAAGCTCTCTCTACAGCTGCAGTAGCGAGAGAACTGAAAAAGTTGTCCGTTGAGTGTGTGTTCTAGCATTTATTTATTAGCCGTTTGGTCATGAAAAATATTATTATTTTTGAAAAATTATTTCACTTTAGTGAAAAAAGTGAAAACAAGATGGGCTTGGTCATAAAAATTACAAATTCAATTCCGAAATTATATTTGAAAAAGTGAAATTTTTTCACTCATATTTCTCTCACAAAATTTTAAAAACAACTTTAATTTATATTTATGGTCAACACAACTTTAACTCCAATTTCAACTCTAAAAAATTATGATTTTAATGGCCAAATGAAGTATACTTGGCTTAAAGAGAACTTGGGGAAATTGTAAATTTTAGGGATTTGGAGGAGAGAGGGGGGGGGGGGGGGGTTAATGTTTGCGGGCTTAATAGTTTTGGATTTGGAATTGGAGAATTGTCATGGCCCATGGGTTTATTAAATAAGAACATACATTAGATTAATTTAAAGTAAGAGTAAGGCGTGGGGTCAGATGAAGGTGACAAAGATACACAGTAAAATGGCTGGAGCATTAAATGTAAAGACAAAAAAATAAAAGAGGGATGCTTGCTAGGAGTCAAACCCGCGACGTCACGAACCTAGAGACCTTTCATCCGCTTTTTGAACCAGAGCATCCAAAGAAACTTCAATATTATGGGTGCACAATTTAATATATTACCACGTTCTTACAGTATCTATACATATATATACGATTTTTAAAAAAAGTTACCGGGTGCACGTGCACCCTCATAGATCCATGTGGGTCCGCCTCTAGTGTTTCCACGCCTAGGACATCTAATGTTGTTTTTGATCCCTCACTTGATGATAATTTAGTTGATGGTTCCTTATATCGGCGCATTATTGGTAAGCTTCATTACCTATCTTTCACTCGTCCGGACATTGCTTTTGCTGTCAGCAAGTTGTCACAGGCTATGCATCAATCGCTTATGTCTCATTGGGCTGCTCTTAAACAACTTCTCCTTTATCTTTGTTCAATTACTTCATTCGGTGTACTCATTGCTAAGGAGAGTGATTGTAGACTATTTGCGTACTCTGATTCAGACTGGGCAAGGGATCCTCAAGATCGCACCTCCGCCACAGATTATGTTATCTATGTTGGCGTTCTCCTATTTCATGGTCTTCGAAGAAGCAACATTCAATTTCTCGCTCTACAACAGAGGCAGAATATCGAGTAGTTGTTGCTACTATTTCTGAAACTAACTAGCTCACCCATCTTCTTCGGTTCCCTCTGGATGTTGTTCCAAGAGTTCTCTGTGACAATATTAGCGCCACTTATATTTGTGCCAATCCTGTCTTCCATAGCTGCATGAAGCATATGGCCATCAACTTCCAATTTGCTCGTGAGCAAGTTGAGAACAAACAGATTGAGGTTGCACTTTTACATTCCATAGCTGCATGAAGCATGTGACCATCAACTTCCAATTTGCTCGTGAGCAAGTTGAGAGCAAACAGATTGAGGTTGCACATTTACATGGTGTTGATCGAGTTGCTAATCTTCTTACAAAGCCTCTTCCCCGTGCACTTAATAAATATTTTTCCAAGTTGGGCGTAGTAAACCTCGACGCCAACTTGCGGGGACGTAATAACGGCTAGCTGATATCCTTAGTACTCTTGTTTTACTTTTGTACTTATCAGCTTTGGTATATAGATAAGATTGTACTTTAGTAGGTCTCTTTGTTATCTAGATTTATTTAGATTTGTATTTTAGATTTGCATGTATCTTGAATTATTTCATCGGATGTCTGCTACCTCTCGCAAAACAATATATGTTAAGGTACTATGAAGTGTAATGTTGGACAGGCTATTATATTTACTTAACCTTCAAGATTTTGTTCATTGATATTACTTGGTCTAGGATTGACATCTTTACTAGCAACACCCTTGATAGAAAGTATATTAGGATAGCCAGTCATGTGATTTGTAGCACTTGAATCAATAACCCGTTTATTTAAAGAGGCGATAACACATGTTTTACGGGGCTCAACACAGAAATTAACTGAGACTTATTTTGAGAAGCAAAGGTGCCTGAAAAATGAATGTTGCCATCCTCATGTCGAATACTCCAAAAGTGCATTGTTTATGGATAATCCAACACGCACTCGTCAACATTTTTGAAGAGTTCCAACCACAGTCTTCAACTGCAAGAGCAGCAAGTAAATTCTAATTTTTCATTTGTTTGTAGTTTTTCATGTGACATAGTAAGCAGTTCCCAAAGCTAAAATGATAACTCAAGTGATAACTCAAACCATGAATGTTGCTTGTCAAGGAGCGCAAAGATAGAAGATGCACCAGTTTTGGCTTTGGTAGAGTCAGGAACAAGGCCGCCTGATTGAGAAATCGCGGTAGCTGTCAAGCTAACACCATAGAAAACCTGAAATCCCAAACTAGGAAAGTTGAAACGACAGAGAAGGAACTTGTAACGAGAGTCTTGACACAAGCTTTATCTTTAGCTCTCGAGACTTACCCGAAAAACCTCAGCAAATGTTACCTTACCGGACTCAACCAACCGAGCACCAGCATAAAAGCTAGCCGCATAGACAGAGTACAGGCAGAACATTGAAAAAACAAAGCCGGCACCACTTTATAGCCCTTCCTTTATTCCAGCTCTAACTGGACCGTCACATTTTCTTTTGTACAATTGCACCACCTTCTCTTCAGCAGAGAAAGAAGCCACTGTTCTGATACTTCCAACTGCTTCATTAGCAACTTGACTCGCATCCTCGTATAGTTTCTGCAGAAAATTTTTACTTGCATAAGTACTGGTTGAGATTATTAAGAAAATTTTAATCGCGACATTTCTTTAGTATGTACAGAAGTTTGAAGTTAACCTTAGCATTGGTGCCAGAACCACTAACGTATTTCATGTGAAGATATCCGTTTAGTCCAATTAGAGGCACCATAACTATCATTATGTGTGACAATCGACAGCTTGCTTCAAGTCCAATAACTAATCCAGCTATGCTGTTGACGTGTTCGCCTCCGACAGGTGCTGCATCTGTAGATAGTCGAGAGCCAATTGCACCAATGGAGTTCCCCTTTCTATCGAAACAACTAATCTCCATGTTAACTACTTTCTTGAAACACATTAGGCGAATTCTCTTGATTAACTTGCATCCTGCTACAGAGAAAAAGAATGTCTTCAAGGGTGTTGCTAATAGAGTTGCCAATCCTAGACCAACAAATATCAATGACCAAAATCTCGAATGCTTTCTGAGTTCGTGAGCTGGCTCATAGAAAGTCTTAATAACATTCGAAAGAAGTACCCCGAAAATAGGTAATATAAGAGCATTGACCATTGCAGCTACGCAACCAAGTAATAATTCTGGAATCTCGGGTTTGCTCATTAAAGCCAAACGACAAAATGTGTTGTCTTTATCCTTCCTCAATACAACTGTTGAATTAGGATCACGACATTCACCAACTGCTTTCTCTGCTGCAATAACTGAAACGGGCGACAAGTGATGGCTGCTATTCTCAATCCTTGACGAGCCCCTACTTGCTGATCAACAACAACAACAACAACAAACCCAGTGTATTCCCACAAAGTGGGGTCTAGAGAGGGTAAAATGTACGCAGTCCATACCGCTACCTCCAAATAAGTAGAGAGGCTGTTTCCGATAGACCCCCTACTTGCTGATCGTGTCACGAAAATCAGCTGATTTGATTCATCTTTAGGATTTATCATTATTTCTTGACTATCCAGTTCATTTGAATCTTGCTCTCCTGAATATTTACTAAGCTCTTGCAATTGTATTAGTTCCAAGTGAGAACCTGAAAGTTTGAACTATCTATAATTACACTGGTTAAGCATGAACTATCTAACAATCTGGAATATGTTTGCTGAAAAAGACTATAAATATGACACACCCTTTTCAACGATCTTTCCCTCCTGAAGTACAGCTATTGCATCTGCATTTCTTACTGTACTCAAGCGATGTGCAACAATTACTGTAGTTCGACTGATCATGACATTATCCAATGTCTCTTGAACAATCCTCTCAGATTCTGCGTCAAGAGCACTTGTAGCTTCATCTAGAAGTAGAATTTTTGGGTCCTTCAGTATAGCTCTTGCAATAGCAATTCTTTGCTTTTGGCCTCCGGATAACTGACTTCCATGATCGCTAACTCTGGTGTATAGTCCCTGAATTAGAAGGAATAATGGCCAAAAATATTGTTTGTAAGTCATTGAAAAGAACTTTAGATAGATATGACTTGATGGAAATAAAAAATAAAACTACTCTAGAGCCTGACCTGAGGTAAGTTATCAATGAATTTGGATGCATTAGCAAGTTGAACTGCTGCTTTAATTTTTCAAGAGTCGCATCATCCTTGCCATAGGCAATATTATCCTTTATCGTCGAGCCAAATAACACAGGTTCCTGGCTAACAAGGCCGATTTTTCCCCTGATCCACCTAAGCTGAAATTCTTTGATATTTATACCATCAATCAGAACTTCACCAGCCTGTGGATCATAGAACCTCACTATTAGACTGATCACTGTCGATTTTCCACTTCCACATCGCCCTACTAGAGCTGTGGTTGTTCCCTTAGGTATCGACATGGAGAAACAATCGAATATGCTCTCTTCTGATCTTGCGGGATAACAGAAATGAATGTCCCTAAGTTCAATGTCACTACTAATGTCAAGGAGCTTCTGTCCTTTCATATCATAAGGATCTATGACCGGCTTTCTGTTTATCATCTGAAATATTTAAAATGCTGCAGCCTTTCCAGCAACAAACGCGCG